>CM021101.1:514686609-514760056 GCA_007115665.2 Sequoiadendron giganteum
ACTCTCTCCCACTCTCCCCCTCTCTCCCTCCCACTCTATTTCCCACTCTCCCCCTCTTTCCCTCCCACTCTCTCTTTCTCCCACTCTCCCCTTCTCCCTCCCTCTCTATCTCCCACTCTCAAAAATATAGTAAGAAAACCAAATTTCACATAACACGCTTAGTTATAACGCAAGTGCATTTTTTACTCCACTAAAATAGTAAAAAACTCTATATACCTATTATTTGAAGGTCCACAGTATGCATACTCCCCTAGTTTTGCATGTGCTCCAACAAAAAAATAGCTTTTTGATGATGTTACAAAGTGTGCAAGCATCTTTTTCACATTCCATCACCTTTTCCATGATATTTTTACCACCTTTGCATGGAATAGAAGAGTTTCCACGTTGAAAGACATATAATATCAATTGAAGTGTGGAAGGGAACAAGCTTTTGAACAAGTCAAATTGTTGTGGAGTTTGAAGAAAGCAGAAGCTAAGGCTACATAATTGGGTTGAACTCCTCCATTTGAAAGTTTGGTTTTTAAGGTATGTGAAGTCTTTACACATTTCCTTTCATTCTATTATGGCTTGCTTTCATTTTTGTTTGTCATTATAACCTTAGGTTGTCAATGCACATTTTAAATTACCATTATATACACAATTATATACACTTGCCAATTACCATTTTAATCTTGATGCAAAGCATCTACTAGGATCCACAAATCATCAAGGGTACTTCTGACCCTAACTTAAATTGAAGAAGATCAACAAACAAACTCAATCATCTTTTCATCAAAACATTAGAACTTGGTTTCAACTTTTTTTCAGACTCAAAAAAATAGATTAACCATCATAAAATTGATTGTAACTTAGCATAAAGCTGATCAGAAACTCAGAACCATTCATGAAAATTCATCCTTTAAGAAAAATCCAAGCCTCTCCCATTCCTCCGAAGGGTCCAAACACCTTCCAATACCTCTGCACAAACTGATGTAATACAAAGGAAGAAATCAACACCTTTCTTGACACATTTATTCAACTATATTTCCCTTCACAAAACATTTGATTCGTATACTCAAATTAGTATTAAGAGTTCCCAATTCCTTAAGGACCTTCAAAACACATTGAAAATCTTGAAAATAACTGATTACAATCAACTAGGTTCCTCAAAACATCAACCAATGATTATGTCATTCACAAGTTGTCTTAAATCTTCCATAATGGCACCATTGTTTAGAAACACAAACTATAATTCTTAAGGCACAACCAAACCATTATTTGCATAATAAATCTTTATTTGAGTTAGTACAACAAAAATGAAACCTTTCAGAAGTCTGCCCTTACACACAAACTTAGTTCCTTTGTTCACTATCCACATTATTAGTAGCCAAGCATCTGCCAACTATCACATGTATCTCCCAAACCATGCACACACTTTAAACTATGATACTCATTTTTGATGTAGAGTTAGAGGACCCACAACCATTGAAGATGTCAACTTGCCTTCAAGAGGCATCTAAGAATATTAAAAAGGCATAATGGACCAATCCCAACACTCCTTCGAGCTGGACAACAAACAGAAACATTATTTCCCATATTTCACCCTTGGAATCTAGTTACTGTGCAAAACCAATTTTGGGCCCTTAACTCCAAAAAATTCCAAAACACTAGGAAAATAAAAGAATTATTGTAGCACCAATTTTAGAGTTTCAAGACATACCTTAACTGATCACATGACTCCTTTGGGATAACTTTAAGAAAACTGACCTTTTCACTATTTTAGGCCTCCAAGTAGGCCAATTTTACAAAGGAACTACCCTTAGATCTTCACACCATACTTCCAAACCCAAAAAAAATCTTTAATTAGGTCTCAAAACAAGATAATTTCTAGGTCTTAGGACCTTACCCGCTCAACTAGGCTTCCAATACAAAAACCCCCATTTTTCAATGCAAAGACGGAGGGTTTGTAGAAACTCCTATACCCGGGCCTTCCCAGACCATTCCAAAACATAAAACATCTCCAAAATACCCTGCACAAGGTCAAAATTTCATTACATAGACCACTCCTTCAACACTTTTTCAAAATCACTCCTTGGTTCCTCAAATTCTCATGGAAAAGTGCTTGTTTGAGCTAAGAACCCCATCCTATTGTCATTAGTTTCATTCCAAGGCATGTTCAAAAATAAAATACCCTACTATAACAATGTACATTCCATCCCACTGAGAAACAAGTCATAACAGTAGGTGGGATGGTCGTTTCATAATTAAATCCTACTCAAACCCTTGACTAGCTTGAAATGAGCAGTTTCAGAAAATTGTCAATTGCTCCCTTCAAACGTAATTTTAATCCCTCATAACTGATGCATTAGAGAGTTAAGACATGTTCCTACAATTTTATATTAGTTTTCTATCAAGGGGAGGCTCTATAGATGCGTACAAGTGCACTAAAGTGCAAAAAAACCAGTGAATTTCTGCAAAAGAGCATTTTTTTATCAAAAAAATGGATTTCAAAATGAACAAAAATCCTCCCTTCGAGCCAATGGAGGTTTTTTAAACCTTTTTCAATGAGAACAAACTCCCCCCAATTCCTATAACTAACAAAAAACCACCTTTGAAAGCTCATATAACCGGTACATGGAAAATGTCTTTAATGACCCTCTTACAACATGAAGATACCCAAAATTGAATCAAATTTCAAAATGGAAGCATAGATTGTCAAGGTGCTCCTACACCACAAACTTATCAAACAATCACAATGCCATTACACTCATTAGTTTTCAAAATCACCATCATGATTATTCACTTTTAGTTAGGAATGTGCTCTAACCACCCTAGTGCTTCCATAATTTGTACACATTTGTCTACATGCTAGGTTAACTTTTGTACACGATGATTGTAAGTATTATTTAAATGAAGCCTTCAATAAAATATATTTTTCAATTAAATTCAATGGATACATTTCTCAAGAACTAATATTCATCTCATTACCATGGTATAGATAAAATTATCTGCCATGACGAAGAGAAAGACAAAGAGGAAACTAACAAACGAAGAGAAGGAAACCTTGAAAGAAAAGGAGAGAGTTTGGGTGGTGACATATCATGAAAAGAATAAATTGGAAATGATTTATGAAAACAACCCAATTGTAGAGGAAACTCAACCGTCAAAAATAGAATGGGAATTGGTAGCACAACAAGCACGAATGTGAAAGCGTCATCGTAAGATAGATTTAGATACCATAGTTGGAGACACACCCTCTACGACAAGTGAATATGAAGAGACACCATTAAGCACAAGCAAATATGGAGGGACACCATCTAGCACAAGTGAATATGGATGGACACCATCTACTGCAAGTGAATATGGAGGGACACCATGTACCGCAAGTGAATATTGTTGGACACCATCCAACACATCTCAAGTTGACAGTACGTCATCACTCGGAATTGATGAAGAAGGTATGCCATCATCCCCATTTGAACCTCAAGGTATGTCTTCTTCAACACCCTCGATCGAAGGTACGCAATCTATCCCACCTCAATTAAATATTGATGAAATTCCTAATGTTGAGATGTATGTACCTAGGAGAACACCACCTAGAATTTTGCGTAGAAAGCCAAAGTATTTGATTAATATTGATGATGAGATTTTGTAGCACATGGAAGGTAAGATTTCAAGAGGCACTTGTAGAAGATATGCTGATAAGATTTGGGAACGATTCTTTGAAAGGCTAAATGAGACTGCAAGATGTCAACTATTTGTTGAAATGATGTGGGGTGTAAAGTATAGGAACATCATGAAGACTCTTGGGTTGAGAACATTGAATGCATTGAGTGAAGACACTATTGTGAAGAATCTAATGGATGCTTATGAGAGTGTGGGTAAGACCTCATGCTCAAAGGATAGTAATGTCACCCGACGTGTCATTATATTGACTTTGGTAAGCTATCAAACAAAGAGAGCTTGTCTAATTAAAAAGACTAGTGAACAAATGGGAATTAGTAGAAAAACTTTATCGAGAGCCATTCAAAGGCGACAAAGAATTCAGGGCAATGATACAAATGAATTATGGGCATTCTCGGGGAGACTATCATGAAAAGATAAAGAAGTTGTCCAAGCCTTGAGAACACTAACTGAAGAGTATTGGAAGAATAACACAAGGCCGTCTCTGAATCAAAGGGATGTGGTAAGAAGGAGAATTAGTAGTCGGAATCGTGAGCCACATCCAAAGAATTTTTTGGATATGACTCAAACCCAATTTTTTCAAAAATTTGAAAATGATTATCCTCAAATTAGTATTTCTCAAAGATTTTTTGAAATGCTTAAACCTTTTTATGTCAAGATAAATCACACACGCACTACTTGTTGTTGTAGACTACATATTGAGTTTTCTAACCATTATGATGTTTATCATTCTATATGTTTATATTTGCATACTAACGATGTTTTGCAGGATTGTGGCATAGAAGCCCCACCAAAATATTCAAGAGAGCTCTTATCAAAAAAATTATGTGAAATAGAGGATGGCCAGATATTCTATAGGACAACATGCTTGGATGGTTTATGTGAGCGTTGCGGTGGCTTCCAGCGTATGCTAGTATGTCAACATATGGAAAGCACAAATGAGGTGGGACAAAAACTAGTAGAGTTCAAGAAGTATAAAATAGTGGCATATGCTACAAAAGATGGGTCTCAAGCAAAATGGTGTGATTTGGTTATTGAGAAGATTCCAGTGTACCAAATTATGACCACATTTCGTGATAGTATATTATCTAGGTATGAAATGCATACCTATAGAGCTCGATGGTTGGACACGCAGTTCAAGCTATGTAAGGACACCTTTCTAGTTGGAAGCATAGTATCTGTGGTTGACTTTGCAAAGAACTACACTCTATAGCCACAACATGAGGTGCAGTCATAGTATTACAACTCCACACAAGTTTCGATATTTGTGCACATAGCATTCATTCATGCATCTAATAGTACAGATGAGCAAAGGAAGGTATTGAGGGAGTACCACTTTTGCATTAGTGATGATCGCACACATTCTCCAAAGTTCATGCAAGGTTGCTTCTAGATGTTTTATAGTGGTTTGGCTCAGAGGGGTATAGAATACAATCAACATATAATATGGTCTGATAACTGTGCAGCACAGTTCAAGAACTTGTGCATGTTCTATTGGTTGTGCAGGATGCTTGTCATTACAGGTGTTCAACATATGTGGAACTTTTGTGAGGTTGGACATGGAAAGGGGGAGCATGATGGTGTAGAAGCATGTGTGAAAAGAGCATTAGCATGAGAAGAGTTAAAGTATAAAGACAGTGCAAAGTTGACAGATGCAAAATCAATTATCGAGTGGTGTAATGCTTTGATGGGTCCAGGTAATGAAGGTACGTCTTTAGTTCATAGATTTTTTTGGTTGATGGATGGTACTAACATTGCACCATATGAAGACGGTTGTACACTAGAAGGATCGAGTGAGGTACACTCTTTCCTTAGCTCAAATTCAGGTTCATGGAGTATCGATACATGGAAGATGGAATGCTTTTGTTCTTCATGTACAATGCAAGCCTGGAAAGATTGTGAGTCAAGGGAGTGGGTTGAAAAATGGTTCACAAGTTATCTTAGCCCACTTCACACTTATCGCCCTCTGACGGCATTGGAACTGACACAGATGGAATCATCGATCAACTTTGACCACGTATTAGATCTAGTTCAACCAGGTGATATATCTTATTTCTTAGTTGTTGAAATTTCATATTGTTATCTTACTTTGTACTGTATTCGTAATGTTGACAAATTTCAGAGATTTTTTGCACATATCAATCCAGGGCATGTTTATGCAGTTATTGCAAATGAAGACAATGAAGAGGGAACAAACTATTACTTGTGTCGTTGGGTTGAGACCAAAAAAAATTCGGAGGCCCTAGTTATAGATGGAGAAATCATTGAATACCCTACAGGCTTAGTTGTGGTTATTGGAATATGGTTTAGAAGGTACCCACATTCAAGTTTTAAACATTGGCTATTTTAGGACTTTGAGATGCATTGTAAGATTCTTCATTACTCAAACCTTGTCATGGCATTGAATTTTCATTTGACCAAATATGGGGATAGACCTTTGAACAAGACATTATGGAAGGTCTGTGAGTTTGACCATAAGGCAATACTTGACACAATAAAGAGTAGAGCAGACCCAGATGGTTCATTGGATTAATTTGTAAGTATATGCACATTGGTTCTTATTAATTTATACTTGTATGCACATTAATTTTTTTGATGCCAATGCTATCATCTTCTTTTACAGTGGTTGGTGTCCCCTTGATAAAAAAGTAGATATATGAGACATCCAAGAGAATGTCAACCAAAAAAACAATGCAACATCCTTATTTTGATGCCTACATGCAACATTTGTAAGTTCCTTCCATCTATTTTTATTTCATTTCCATTTTGGATGCTCTATCTTTTTCTCTTTTACTTTGCGCATTTGTAAGTAAACTACTAAAAATTGATTGATCTTTCGTTGCACAAAATGTTGATTTAAGAGCCATCAAAGAGAATCTCAGCCAAAAAAGCAATGCAACATACTTATTTTGATGATTTTAAAAAATATCAATTTTGATTTCAAGCCATTATAAGAGAGCATGTAAAGCTTAGTGAGGGAATCTCAAGTTACTCATTTGAAGTCAACCTCATAATGAGCACCTATGATGTAGACATTTAAAGAGAATCTTGAATGTATGAGTCCTCTTTCATACTAAAACACATGGAATCGCTCTGAGCTATGTTCCACTGAATCGATCCCTGAAGGGTCCAAAGTGCAAAATGGTTGCAAACTTCAGCATGCTATTACTTGGATACTGTGACACTTAGAAATTTCTTGTCTGATCCTAAAAAAAGGCGTTAGTCCCCTCTAGAAAAACCTCTCTCGGTTCTGGCTATTTTGGAGTGGTTTTCTCGTGGCAGCATATTTTCACTTGATGGAAAAAGCATCAAATTCAAGCAGTGCAAAGTTGCAAAGTGGTGCAACTTTCATTCTGCAACTTGTATGACCAAGCGGACTATTCCAACACGTCTAAATATGTATGTTTATGCTAGGCATGGTCCTCTTTTGCACTGAAACATGTGGAATGGCTCTGAGTTATGTTCCACCGAATCGATCCCTGAAGGGTCCAAAGTGCAAAATGGCTGCAAACTTCAGCATGCTATTACTTGGATACCGTGATACTTAGAAACTTCTCATCTGATCCTACAGAAAGTTGTTGGGCCCCTCTAGAAAAAAATCTCTCGGTTTTGGCTATCTTGGAGTGCTTTTCTTGTGGTGGCGGATTTTCACTTGATGGAAAAAGCATCAAATTCAAACAGTGCAAAGTTACAAATTGGTGCAACTTTCATTCTGCAACTTGTGTGACCAAGTAGATTGTTCCAACACATCTGAATAGGTATATTTATGCTAGGCATGGTCCTCTTTCACACTGAAACACATGGAATCGCTCTGAGCTATGTTCCACCGGATCGATCCCTGAAGGGTCCAAAGTGCAAAATGGCTGCAAACTTCAGCATGATATTACTTAGATACCATTACACTTACAAACTTCTCATTTGATCCTACAAGAAGGCATTGGGCCCCTCTAGAAAAAACTCTCTTATTTTTAGCTATCTTGGAGTAGTTTTCTCATGGCGGCGGATTTTCACTTGATGGAAAAAGTGTCAAATCCAAGCTATGTAAAGTTGCAAAGTGGTGCAAATTTCGCTCTGCAACTCGTATGACCAAACTAAATGTTCCAATGCATTTGAATAGGTATTTTTATGGTAGGAATGGTCTTGTTTCACATTGAAACACGTGGAATCACTCCGAGCTATGTTCCACTGGATCGATTCCTTAAGGGCCCAAAGTGCAAAATGGCTGCAAACTTCAGCATGCTATTACTCAGATACCCTGACACTTAGAAAATTCTCGTCTGATCCTATAGGATTGCATTTCCCCTCTACAAAAAACTCTCTCAGTTTTGGCTATCTCGGACTAGTTTTCTCGTGGTGGCATATTTTCACTTGATGGAAAAAGCATCAAATGCAAGCAGTGCAAAGTTGCAAAGTGGTGCAATTTCCGTTCTGCAACTTGTGTGACCAAGCGGAATGTTCCAACACATATGAATAGGTATTTTTATGCTAGGCATGGTCCTCTTTCACACCAAAACCGGTCCTTTTTCACACCAAAACACGTGGAATCGCTCCGAGCTATGTTCCACCAGATTGATCCCTTAAGGGTCAAAAGTGCAAAATGGCTGCAAACTTCAGCATGCTATTACATGGATACTGTGACACTTAGAAACTTCTCGTCTAATCCTACAAAAAGGCGTTGGACCCCTCTAGAAAAACCTCTCTGGGTTTTGGCTATCTTGGAGTGGTTTTCTCATGGCGGCGGATTTTCACTTGATGGAAAAAGTGTCAAATTCAAGTTGTGCAAAGTTGCAAAGTGGTGCAACTTTCGCTCTACAACTCATGTGATCAAACAGACTGTTCCAACACATCTGAATAGGTATTTTTATGCTAGGAATTATCCTTTTTCACACCAAAACATGTGGAATCGCTCTGAGCTATGTTCCACTAGATCGATCCCTTAAGGGTCCAAAGTGCAAAATGGCTGCAAACTTCAACATGCTATTACTCAGATACCATGACACTTAGAAACTTCTCGTTTGATCCTATAGGATCATGTTGAACCTGTCTACAAAAACCTCTCTCGGTTTTGGCTATCTCGGAGTGGTTTTCTAGTGGTGGTGGATTTTCACTTGATGGAAAAAGCATCAAATGCAAGCAGTGCAAAGTGGTGCAACTTTCGTTCTGCAATTTGTGTGACCAAACAGACAGTTCCAACACGTTCATATAGGTATTTTTACACTAGGAATGGTCCTCTTTTGTATCTAAACACGTGGAATCACTCTAAGCTATGTTCCACCAGATCGATCCCTTAGGTTGGAGGAGTCTAAAGTTGCGAATTTGTAAGTTGCATAAAGCAAAAAATTTGAAATGATATTAAATGGACCAGTTAGCACTCATTGCATCTAGGTGATGCTCACAGAGGTGAGGCACTAGGCCTTATCGGGAGGTCACCCATTCCAGTATACTCTAGCTCAAGCGCTTAACCATGAAGTTTTTTCCCCAAGGTTAAGCCCACTTAGCTTGCAACCCCATTTGCAAAACCTTTAGAAAGTGTTGTGCCTTATGAAACATTCATTATAGAGCCCCTTTAGCTCATCAATTGATAAGTAGAAGGTATTTTCTACAATGTGTCAAATTGTGATATTGCTATCAGGATTCCATTGAGTAGTCATTTGTAGTATCAGATATAGCTCTAGCTTCTACAGTATTGCACATGATTGCAGACAGTTTCAAAGATCTAGATGACATCAATAGTTTACATTACTCAAGAAGGATAAACATCTTAAAGACATTTGCAGAAATCAAGACAAGTAAGCTTCTTGTGGACTTAGGGTTGCAATATTTGATCTACAACATGTTCCACCATTTCTTTAGTAGGATCAAGAACACACATGTAATGAAGGTGTGCTTGTAGCCATGAAATATTATGGTTTGAACTATCCAAAAAAGTGAAGTTTTATCTCGACCAACCATATCTATACCATGGTTTGTTTGGAAACAAGGATGGGTTCTCTCTTCATCGGCATATATTTTATTCCTCGATGTGTTCACACCAGTGTTACAAGACTAGGACTCGCCTCAGACTTGACAAGCCATTTTTTGACTTGGACTTGGGCTCAGAGCCCAGACTCGACAAATAGAAAAACCTAAGAAATTCAAAGATTTTTAAGGATTTAAAACTTGTTTCATGCACCCTTTAATAAATAAACCTTAAAGACACAATAGCATCATCAAATAGAAATTACTATGATCCCATACACAAACATACATCAATCACATAAATATAAGCACGAATTTTAGCTAAAGGAAATAACACATTTAGATATATAAATATTGTGATATTGCTATGAGGATTCAATCATGTAGTTTTACAAGTCAAACTCATTGAACCATGATTCATTAGTAGTGGTTCACAAGAACCCATCTCTCATGATAATGAATGGTTCATAAGGAGGAAGATAAATCTTCATACATTTCTTCTATCACAAATGAGATAAGTGCTTGGTTTCATGAAGGTCATGAGACAACCATTAATGGGGAGTGGATACATGAATAACTAATGGAGAATGATAATGGCTTCAGACCTACTATAAAGGAAAAAAAATAATTTCAATGATGCAAGAGGTTTTTGGTTTCACTACCAAAATGAGCCTATGAAGAATGCATGTGAAACTCCTTTTGACCTTGAGGGTGTTCTTACTCCATCTCAAGGATCATGCATTGAGGATGACATAGATCAATGCTAGGGCTAACTAATTAATAATTATACATGTGAATAAGTCAAACATGTACATGTCAATAAGGGAAGTACAAGTACTCAAAAACACATAAGCCTCAAAAAGTATTCATACGAATACATAGTATACACAAATTAAAACAAAGTATATGCACGAATACAAGGTATATGCTTGAAAACATGTAAGTCACAAAGTATACATTCGAATGCACGAATACAAGGTATATGCATGAAAATATTTAAGCCACAAAGTATACATTTGAATGCACGTAGGTCACAAAGTATACACGTAAGTTGTAAAGTATACACTTGAATACACATAACTCATATCTATTGATCCATCAATTTAGAATGCAAATATGGACAGGCATCGATAAAAGATATTTGTATTAACCAAATAGCCATGTAGGCATACATCAATATATGTCGATATAAGTATGAAATATATGTACAAAATAGCCATATAGGCTTACGAGAATGCCATCTAGGCATACAATGTCAAATATGCCCAATAAAAAATATGTACAAAACTACCATGCAGGCATACAACAAAGGACTCTAGAATCAAAAGTCATTGCTCTCCATGCCCTGGAAATCTGAGCTAGGCATCATGAATGACTCTGAGCAAGTTAAACCAGTTTTAATTTTCCATGTCACATCCACCTCAGATGAATGGCCAATGAGCAAACCTTTCCTGCACGGATGGGTTTTGCCTGCCTGCTACTGCAAAGTGTACCTGGTTGTATCCCGTGGGTAGCACAATATATTCAAAGTACGCCCATCCTTCCTTCAGCCCCAACAACAAAAACTTGCCTGATCCAATCTACATTCAAAAGGGCCACAATTAATATTCATTATAGCATTGAAATCCAAGTTAATCCATCAGAATCCCCAAGACAAGGAAACTACGCACAAGCCCAGGTGGAAGCGAAACCAAAACAGACGGAGGCAGAACCAAAACCAATAGGAGCAAAACCAAAAAAAAATAGAAATGAAAATAAAACAAGCGAAGGTGAAACCAAAACTAGATGGGAGCATAACCGAAACAAAATAGGCGAAGGCGGAACCAAAACTAGACGAGACCCAAAAACAAGCAGAGGCAGAACCAAAACAAAATAGAAATGGAAACAAAATAGGAGGAACCACAACAAATAGAAATGGAAACAAAATAGACGGAGGTAGAACCAAAACTAGATGAGACCCTTTGTAGAGTATCAAGTTCAATTCCCACTGCAGTTTTGATTCCGGTGAAGGAAAGGAGGCGAAGGAAAAATAAAAGCAAAGAAGACCCAAGGGAGGAAACCAACCCAAAGGTCAAACAACGAAGAAAACAAGGACACAAAAAGCGGAGCTAGAATCAGAACCAAAACTAAAACATGAACCTTGCAAAGGTTCTAAATTTAGTTCCCATCCCAATTTCGCCTCCGACGAAAGGAAAAAAGGAAGACCAAAGCTGACCTAAGGCGAAGAAACCAACCCAAAGGCCAAACAACAACGAAACAAAAAAGATGCGGAGATGGAACCAGAATGGGAATGGAAATCGAACTATGATTTTTTTTAAGGTTCAGAGTTTAGTTTCATTCCACACCCCCCCACTGATGAAAAAAAGAAAAAGGAAAACCTAGGGGAAGAAACCAACTCAAAGGCTGAAAAAAAGCAAAACAACAAAGAAAACAAGAAGGAAAGAAGTAGAGCCAGAGCTGAAAAAGGAATGGAAACCGGACTAAGAACTTTTTTAAGGTTTAGAGTTTAGTTTCATCCCTCACCCGCATCCGACAAAGAAAAGGAAACAAGGTCTTAGGAGGAAAAGAACAACTCCCAAGACCCAAACAAAAACACCAAGGACAAACAAAGGGAAAGGGAACCCACTCCAGAGAGGACATCCGTGAGACTCCTTAACCACTGGGGACTCAAAACAAGAGAAACTTACAACCAAGAAAAGAATTTAGGAATAGCGCAAAGTAACCAAATCCCAGGAGCAAAAGTCCATAGCACCAAAGACTAAAATCTCATGATTTTCAAAGACAAGCCCGAAAGGAACGACCATAGAAAAGAGCCAAAAGACCAGAAAAAAAAGGGGGGTCCGTACTTTCAATGAGGCTTGTGTGTAAAACTACACAACAAATGGCAACTCCGTTGGGGAAATGCTCTAGAGTATTTCAATGAAAAACTGGAATAAACCCAAAATCTCTGGTTTTAGCCCATGCATCAAGTTATATATGGACAAGGTTTCAAAAATCACAAACAAGCAAATATTTCTCGTACTTGGGTCGAAGTGTGTGTGTATGCATTCATTTCCCTTTCTTTAGTTGCAATAGGGACCAAACTTAGTCTGATAAGGCTACATAAGGATTCTAACTCCAAAAGAAACATGGATAGAGCCTCGCTACTAGTTAGATGTCCATAGCCCCAATGAGGTTATCATTGTGACCCTCCCTAGCATAGCTCTACATCCAGCCAGTCATCCATAGCCTCGGTAGAGATACTAGGATACCCCTAATAAGGTGAAAATTTCTTTTGATTTTCAATATTTTCTTTTTTCTTTTCCTTTTTTTCGATATTCTCTTTGAGATCATTTAAAATTTCTCTTTCACCTTGCAAGCAATGAAGCCTACACTCAGAGATGAGAACCACAACAACGCTAGAGAAAAATATAAGATTTTTCACCCAGTAAGACCTCATAAGGACCATATGCAACCTTGGAAACTTTAAGATTTGTGTGTAAGTATGAGACCCAAATACATTCTAGAATTTTACTTAACCAACTGACTCCAATTCTAAGCATATGCAACATCAGATAAAGGGATTCCACCAACTGATTCTGAAAAGATGATTAAAGTTTGTAAAAGAAATCCTCAAAATAGCCCTAGGCAAGCAGCCAGTTATATACATGCAACAGACCCAGAAGAAATCCAAAACCTAAAACAACAACAGAGCAAAAAGAAAAACCAACCAAAGTGGACCTACTCTAACCAAAAGCAGAAAATGAGGAAAACAAACAAAAGAAACCCCAACCTAACCAAAGAAAAAATAGAAAAATAGAAAGGAAACCTAATCTACCTATGTACAAGGAAAGAGTTGTAAACAACTCAGGACTGAAAATAATGCTTCAAATATTGTCCATTAACAGGTAGTGGGATATTTTTCTCCAGTGAGAGTTTTCAAACGGAAAGCATTATCCCCTAGAATCTCTACAATTTGATAACGACCGAGCCAAATTTTGTCAAATTTTCCATGCTCCCCTTTTCGGTTGTGGGCTTTATCCTAGTAGAGAACCAAGTTAGAGATTATAAATTCTTTCACCTTGGCTCTCCTATCAAACCATCTCTTCACTACACCTTGATGTTTGGAAAAAATTTCTAAGGCTTCATCTCTTCTCTCTTCAAGGTGTAACAGTTCAGTCAAGCAGGCTTCACGCTTATCCTCTCCATTATAATATTCATTAATGAATTGCAAAGTAGGGATCTTTAGCTGGATGGGAAACACAAGTTCCAAAGCATATACTAAGTGATAAGGAGAGGTTCCTAGGGATGTTTTATATCTGGTGTGGTCTTCCCAAAGAGAAAATCTAAGTTGGGTGTGCCAATGATTAGGATTCTTCTCTAATAGTTTACGAGTGACTGTCAAAATGTTATTATTAGAGGACTTAGCTAACCCATTACCCTATGGATAGTAATTTGATGCAAATTTTATGACAATCCCATGATCATAAGCCCAATTAGAAAACTTCAATGATGCAAAAACAAGACCATTATCACAAACCAAATCCAATGGACATCCAAAGCGATTAATGATACCTAACTCAATGAAATTTATTACCACTTCAGAAGTGCATTGTTTTCATGCAAGAGCCTCAGTCCATCTGGTAAAGTAATCAGTTACGGTAAGAATATACCAGTTGCTCACAAATGAAGGTGGATTGATCAAATCTATAAATTCCAGTCCCCATTGTGCAAATGGTTTTACCTCTATGACCGGCTGAAGTGGAAGGGTTACACATTTCTCCTTGCTGCAGTCTGACATACATGAAAAGTCCTCACATGGTTATGTGTGTCTTTGAACAAGGTAGGCCAATAATAGCCTGCCCTCAGGATCTGATTTGCATTGGAAGGTGCTAAACCATGGCCTGTGCCATATTTGTCATGAAATTTAGTCATCACTCTCCCAACTTCTTCCTTCCCTAGGCATCTCAAATAAACCCCCTCATGATTTCTCTTATACAAGACAACTCCCTTCATCATGAAACTATCACTCTTCAGATGTAAAGCTCTCATTTGTATTGCATTAAGGTGTTCAAGACATTGTTAGTTCAACAGATAGTAGATAATTTCATCATACCAATCCCCAAGAGACACTTTTCGAAGGTGATATTGTTGGGCCGTGAGGGCAAGACCCATCTCAACCATTTTTTTTTTCAGTCCCTGCCCTCTCACCAATTTCATGGGCTAGATCTCAATATCATACTCCTACAACATTACCCACTTGGCTCTACATTCTCCCAACTCAATCTACATCAACAATAACTTAACTACAGGATCAAGTACTACGGAAAAATACCTTATTTCTCAAGATATAGTGTCTGAATTTCTTCACAGTTCAGACTAGGGCATAGGCCTACCTTTCCACATTAGGATATATTAGTTCTACATCCTTTAAAGGGGCACTCATAAAAGCTATGGGATGTTCATCACCTTGATCAGACTTTTGAGTTAACATTCTAGCACAAGAGTGATCAGAAGCAAATGAGTATATGTAAAAGGGTTTGGAATAATCCAGAACTACCAACATTGGAGCCTCAACAATGGCTCTCTTGATCTCTGTGAATGGCTCCTTAGCTTCTGCACTCCATTCAACTTTTGCTTCTGGTTTCAGCATAGCATTCAAGGGCTTCACTATTTCTACAAATCTAGTGATAAACTTTCTGACAAAGTTAATTTTCCCAAAGAAGGACTTCATTTCCTTTTTGCTTACAGGAGGTTGAATCTTCAGTATAGCCTCCACTCATTCCAGATCAATGGAAATACCTCGTTCTAAAATAAAATTCCCTAACAATTTTCCCTCAGTGAATCCAAAGATGCATTTCTTAAGATTAAGTGAGATGCCAAACTCTCTGCACCTTTGGAATACTTTGCATAAATTTTCTACGTGATCATCTCTCTTCTTAGAAAAAATTGTCAAATCATCCATGTAAATGACGATTCACTTACCAAAAATGTCTTTGAAGGCAATATCCATAGCTCTCTAGAATGTAGCTCTGCCATTGATTAATCCAAAGGGCATTCTTCTGTAAGAAAAATTTCCCCATTTTGTAGTAAAGGCAGTTTTGTGCCTATCCTCATATTGTACCATAACTTGGTTGTACCCGAAGTACCCATCTAGAAAAGACATCATCTGAGATCCATTGACAATATTTAGTACCTCATCCAGTGAAGGGACTGGATAATTATCCTTTTCAGATGCCTTGTTGAGATTCCTGAAATCAACACACAGTCTGATTTCACCATTTTTCTTCCTTATTGGAACCAAGTTTTCAACCCATGTTGAATGTCTTATTAGGAATATGATTCATGCTGAAAGTAGCTTTTGCACCTCTTTTTGAGTGATAGGTTCCAGTAGAGCATTAATTGGCCTTTGTCTTTGCCTAAATGGCTTAACAATTGACTTCAGGGGAATAGTATGTGTAATGATTGAAGTATCATATGTCTTTAAACCATCATAACTCCATGCTATCAAATCTTGATAGGTGCGCAATGCTTCAATAATGCCTCTCCTTTCCTTTGGCGTGCACACTTTACTAATAAAGACATTTTTAACACCATTTTGGGTCCCCATATTGTATATTTCACATTGATTGTTGAGGGACTCCCTTTTCACCTGTTGTTCTTGATCTTTTATCTTATCCAGATCAAAAATTAATTATAATTGCACCATGCCTCTTGGGATAGTATTAGTTTTCAGGTTAATGACCCCTTCTAGGTCCATTTCAGCCTCTTGAGGTTCTACCTCATCAATCACTTGAGAAGCAAACACATCACAACTAGTAATGAAATCAAGAATATGCTTATCATCTTCAAATACCTTGAAATTGGTTACGTTGTCAGGTACTAAGGGCACTGGAGTGAGATCCATAGTAAACTTCTTCAATCCTGAAAGCAACAAGGTTTGCAATGTGCTTGCTTATTGTGCTAGAGAGTTATCAATTTGATTCTTACTTGAGGGGATAAATTGAATGTTGAAGGCATCAAATCTTTCAATGAGATCCCATACTCTGTGCCTATAGTTGGTCATTCTTCTATTATGGCACAAGTATTGTTTCCTTACTTGTTTAACTAACATCTCAGATTCTCCACACACTTGCAAGATCCCGACTTTCTTTCTCAATTCCATTAATAATCCATGGACCAAAGCCTCATACTCAACTACATTATTAGTGCATTGGAAATAGATTCTATAAGCAACAAAATAGGTTTTACCTTTAGGGCTGATAAGTTCAAATCCTTCTCAAACACCCTGCTTTGATTTGGATCCATCAAATCTCAATGTCTAGCAACCATCAGCTCCTGATTTCTTCAAACTAACCATTTCCTTGATACTGCCCGGAGGCTCTTTGAGAGGCCTTGGGTTCTTTCCTTTTTGATCATTTTGAATGCTTTGTATATCCGGCCTAACAGCTGGGGTTGGATTAATGCATCTTTGTATCTATTCCACTATAGTTTGGCATAGACAACATTCTAGCTCAGAGTGAGGAAAATTGTGAACTCTGCACCATCTAGGAAGAAGCAATTCTTTCAAGTTCATATTTCCACCCAACTGAATCTGATCCTCCACAAACTTCTGGATAAAGTCTTGGAAATTATCCAACAAGTTGAGTTGTCTCTCTTCTTGATCATCAAGTTCCTTTGTTTGGTCAAGTATTGCTTCAGAACTGCTGGTTTCTGATATGGATTCATCAGAGAAGCTTTGCAGCATAAAGACTTCTTTTGTATTTGAAACAGGGGTGTCCAGGACATAGTTCCCCATGCTGAATTCTCACACCAATATCTCATTCAAAGTATTATGATATTCAGTGATCACATACTTCATTATGGGTTCTCTTTCAATTCTGATTTGATTTGGGACTCCTTTTTAGGGGAGCCACATGTGAGAATGATCTGTGGATGTGTATTCATTTAGTGCCTTGGTGAAATCTCAACCCAAGATCAAACCATAAGTGTCAGGAATATTTGCCACCTGAATATTAAGTACTTGTTGCACTCTAGGATCTGAAGCAACTTGCATGGGAATCATGTTTAGTTCTCCCACTATATTTACCTCTATCTTGTCCAATTGGGTGAAATTCTTCTGAGAGGATGTAGGGGTAATACCGAGAGCTCTACAGATAAAAAATGACATAACATTTGTAGATTCTCCTGAATCTAGAAGAAAACTATGCAGATTCTTTCCAAAGGTACGAACATAAAACAGACAGGGGGGTGTTTCCTTTTTGTCCTGGAACAAACTCAACTAAGTGTCGACTTGTGCAACTTGGTTCTTATCTTTTTCTTTCTCTTTTTCTCTAGGTGGTGCTTGAATTAGACCTTTAGGTTCCTGTGAAACAGGAGGCCTACCAACTACCTCATTTACTACTACTCCTTGTGGTATTGTGCTTGAATTGAAAGACCCTAGGACTATATTTCTGATTTCAGGAACGCTTAACAACTCAAAAGAAAAAAGACTCACCTTTACCTTCCTGAGTTCCTTAGTCACATATTCGCCCAATTGTCCCACATTTATGTCAATGTGGGTCTCTTTAGAATGACCCATCCACTTATCTTTTACTACATCAACACCGCTTCCTTTTGACACATTAGGTTGTCCTCCTTTTGCAAAGTAATGTGTTGGCACCTGAGGGTAAGATGGAATACTACTGGCATGTGGGTCTGGTGAAGTGGTAAATTGTTTGGAGGAATAGATTTAGTAAATGGGCCACCAACTGGTGGATTCCCGTTAGGCCTATTCCTCATATCATAATTTCTTGTAGGTTGCTGAAACATTTGTAAATTTCAACACCAGCTTCCTCCTCATCCAAGGGACCATAATCATTTTCAGTTCGTTCGTTGAATAACTAAGAAATCTCATCCTCATTTAGTACTTGTTCAGTCTCCTCATTCTGGCTACTTGACTTCTCTTCTGGTTCATTGTCTTCATCCCATGGGAAAGGAGCATGATTCAACACCAAAACTGGGGAATCATAAGGATTTAAGGGTACCAATTGCCAACCAGTGGAGTTGTTTTCAACTTCATACTAAAAGATGAAAGTAGTAGTTTGAAATTTAGGAAAATCTAGCTCAGAGTGTTGGCTTGTCTTATGAAGCTTGCACCATCCAGACAAAGCCGCCTCAACCAGATACACACCACTTGGGGGTTTCTCTTGATTAGAAGGCTAATCTAGTGGAGTGGAGACTCCTCCATTATTAGGTCTGGTGTTCCATGGCCTATTCTTCCTAGGTGGTTGTCTCCTATCAAAGTTTTGACTAGAACCCTAGCCTCTTTCAAAATTCTGATTTTTGTCAGAGTGTTGCCCTTTTTCAAAGTTTTTCCCTTGTGCAGCATCTTGATTCTCCCTATTGTAATTTGATTGCATGCTCCTTTGAGTAGCTTGGAATTGGTTGTTATGGTTCCTCAAGTAGGTTACTTCCATATTCAATTTCTTCACTTTCTCAATTAGCTCATCCAACCTCTCCTTATCAGGACTACTGTAAGGCATTGAATTCACATTGTTTGGGGGGTATCTTAACACTCCTCCAAGACCCACATATTGATTCAAAACTTATGAGTTCTACAAATATGTAGGGCAAATAGCTTGTGGTTGTGGATGAAGGGGTTGATTGGCACCCTGTTGTGGATAACTAAGCATTGGATGAGCCTAACTTATTAGATGAACTAGGTGTGGAACCAAAGGTAGCTATAGAATGGGATTCATAATGGGAGTGTGATTAGTCAGCACCTGATTAAGAGCTTGGACTTTCTCGGGTGAGCAATTGGTCCCAAAGATGGTAGGGGTCCTGACAAGTGTTGTCTCAGATCTGTACTAACCTTAACAACCTCTGTATATGTAGCGAGCAAGTTAGTTGGGGGATTAGTTCTCCACTTAAGGAAGGTTGATGTAACACTATCAAGGGCTTTAAAATAGACCTCTAAGGCAGTGGCATTGTCCACAACAAAAGATTCTTTCAATCTAGTGTATACACAGTGGAACCTATTATTGAATGACCCTATAGGATCATTAACTTCTCTCTTAACCCAGGTAAACTGCATGTAGAGCTCATTGGAGCTGATGGGAATTTTAATCTTCTATAGAAATGCAACCTCAAGTTCAGTTCAATTATGAATGGATGCAACAAGTAAGTGATTGTACTAGTAAAAGGCCTCCTCTCCCAGAGAATAAGGGAAAATCCTATAGGAAACATCTTCATGATTAACCCCTCTATCTTTCAAACAAGTCTGAAAAATCCTAATATGCTCCTCTATTGTTCTATTAGGATCACTCATGTGAAACTTAGAGGAAAAATTCTCAGGGTTCTTGGGCATAACATTGTAGTTATGGAAAGATAGAGGCGATGGATTATTTGCCCAGAAAGCCATTGACGAATGTGGAGGTGGTAAAGGTTGATTGATGACTGGTTAGGATTGTTGAATGGAACCAGCCTCAGAATCAAATGAGGATGAGGTGGATGAGGGTGAGGATGGTGGAAATGATGGATTGGACGATGAATCCTCCCTTCTTCTGGTCCTTCTTGACCTAGTTGGAGGTGGCAGTTCTTGAAACTCTTCTTCTCCTGGTGTAGTTTTGGTTCTCCTTTTGAGTCTCTCAGGAGAAAGGGAATTTAGAAAATTCTCCAGCTTTCTTATTTAGGCCCTCCTTCTAGTGCCAATCCTGTTGATGGTGTTTTCTACACAGCAACAACTCAGATAGAATATCGTATTCTATCTCTCTTGAAAGGTTGATCTCTATGAGAAAAGAGATAACTCCAAGGTCTCTTGGGTGTCAGGTCATGACTATGCAATGAAAAAACTCAGTGATAAATGTGAAAATGTTGGTAATCACAAAGGGAACTTCTAAACTTATCAAATTTTGCAACAGAATGATACTTCGAATTCCTAGCTTTAACCAAAGTTCAAAGAAATAGCAAAAGATAAGGGTTTCAAAAATCCTAAGATTAAGATTACTCCTAAGATCAACAATACTAATGATGAAATACTTGGAACAAACCAATCCCTTAAAATTGGTTTCTGCTTAACCCAGGCTATACCTGCAATCTCAGAAAAACAGTGCAATCTTTTGAGGAATTAAAGATTTTTAGAGCATGCACATTCATTCAAGGCAACCCTAATTTTGCAATTGACATGAAGAAATACCCACAACCAAAATAAGCACACAAATATTAGGTACAGGTTGACCTCACACAACAATCCCACAATCAAGAAGCTACCCAAAGTATGAATGAAAGATTGCTACAACACTCCAAGCATTGAATAACAAGCACTATCGAATCATTTAACTCTAAATCTAGAATGCATTCAGATATTCCCAAGCAATTTAAAAGATAGAATAAGAACCATGCAAGAAAAATCAATCCAAAGAAGCCACCAATAATAGCACAATGTCTTCACTTGTATTGAATCACCAATAATAGCAATAGTTCTGATGTTTTGTGTTACAACACTTGCTTGAAAATAAAAGTAGCTCCTAATTCTAACTTCCTGGTCTAATCTTCTTGTCTGTCTTCTACCTAATTCTAACAAATTAGCCAACTATCTAACCCCTTGCAAACTTTTTTCTAACCTTCTTTCTAACCCCTTTCAGAAGAGGCAGAATTCCATACATATAGAGATACACCCACACAAGCTCGAGCTAGGGTTACAACGAAGGTCGACCACCAACCATATCAACCCAAACAGCTCACAATAAATCACCACCCTGCAATGAATGCATGAGGCACCCTCCTCAAATCGACCTGGGATCTTTGCAAATCCTGATTCAGACAAAACAAACCTCACAGGTCCCGTCCGCCATTAATGCCCCACTCACGCAAAACAAAAGAATGGTAACATGCACGCGATGTAAGTTTGAATATGGGCCACTGATCAACATCTAAGCTGGGCATCACAAATGACTCTGATTGAGTCAAACCAGTTTGAATTTTCTATGTCACATCCTCCTCAGATGAATGGCCAATGAGTGAACCTTTCGTGTACCGATGGGTTTTGCCTACTTGGGGCTGCAAAGTGTACCTGGTTGTATCCCGTGGATCTCTCAATTTCTTCAAAGTACACCCATCCTTCCTTCGGCCCCGACAAAAAAAACCTGCTTGATCCAATTTTCATTCAAAAGGGCCACAATTAATATTCATTATAGCATAGAAATCCAAGTTAATCCATCAGAATCTCCAAGGCAAGGAAACTACGCACAAGCCTAGGCGGAAGTGGAACCAAAATAGGTGGAGGCAGAACCAAAACTAGATGGGAGCGAAACCAAAACAAAATAGGTGGAGGTGGAACCAAAACTAGATGGGAGCGGAACCGAAACAAAATAGAAACAAAAACAAAACAGGTAGAGGAAGAACCAAAATCAAACGGGACCCAAAAATAGGCGGAGACAAAACCAAAAAAAAATGGAAACGGAAACAAAAAAGGCGGAACCAAAACTAGATGGGACCCTTTTCAGAGTACCGAGTTTAGTTCCCACCCTTGGTCTGAATCTAGCGAAGGAAAAAGAAAAACCAACCCAAATTTTGAACAACGAAGAAAACAAGGACACAGAAAGTGGAGTCGGAACCAAAACCGGAACTGGAACATGAACCTTGCAAAGGTTCTAAGTTTAGTTCCCATCCTAATTCCACCTCCGACGAAAGGAAAACAATGAAGGGAAAAAAGGAAGACCAAAGCTAACCTAAGGGGAAGAAACCAACCCAAAGGCCAAACAACAACGAAACAACAAATACGCGGAGGCAGAATCGGAACGGGAATGAAAACCGAACTGTGAACTTTTTTAAGGTTCAGAATTCAGTTTCATCCCACACCCCCCCTTCGACGAACGAAAGAAAAAGGAAAACCAAGGAAAACCTAAGGGAAGAAACCAACCCAAAGACCGAAACAAGCAAAACAGCGAAGAAAACAAGAAGGCAAGAAATGGAGCTAGAGCCAAAACTGGAACAGAAACCAGACTAAGAATTTTTTTAAGGTTCAGAGTTAAGTTTCATCCCATGCCTGCCTTCAACAAAGCAAATGAAACAAGGTCTTAGGAGGAAAATAAAAGCTCCCAAGACCCAAACAAAAACACAAAGGACAAACAAAGGGAAAGGGAACCCACTCCAAAGAGGACATCCGCAAGACTCCTTAACCACTGGGGACTCAAAACAAGGGCACCTTATAACCAAGAAAAGCATTTAGGAACAACACAAAGTAACCAAATCCCAGGAGAAGAGGACCACAACACCAAAGACCAAAATCTCATGATTTTCAAAGACAAGCCTAAAAGGCACGACCGCAGAAAATAGCCAAAAGACCAAGAAAAAAAAGGGGGGTCCCTACTTTGAGTGGGGCGTGTGTGTAAAACTACACAACACCTACCTTCTCACTACAAGTCTGATTCTTCAACTCTACCAATTGCCCTTCCATCTCAATGTATTTTCATTCTCTTCCATCTATTCTCTTATGAATTTATTCTTATGACTCTGAAATCTATCACTAGGTCTATTATGACTATTAGGTATTTGAGGGTATATAGTTTTCTACTATGAACTCTTATATTGTCATAATTTTGATGAAAATTATCCAAGGATGTTTTCTCACTGACTTAACTCTCTATATATTCCCCATTTTACATTGAAAATTCATGGTTTCTAGTTAACTATTTATTGGTGTAACCATTGCCATGTTTCTTGGGACTATCATCCCTATAGGATAGTTTCCTTATAGATCTGAATATAATTTAAAAGGTGCATATAAATATTGAAAAGTTTCATAAGAATATTGTGTCAAGGTAGTAGATGGTCATGACAAGTTTCATAAGGCTGTTGTGACAAGTTTCATAATACCACCATACCGCAAGAGCCAAGAAGACATAATGCGATGTAGTAGTAATATCCCACATTTCCATGAAGTTCGAGCAATAAATGTGTGGTATGGAAGTAAATCAAATACTTTTCTTGCATCCCCACAAGAGCCAAGAAGACATAGTGTGGTGTAGCAGTAACATCCTGCATTACTGTGAATGTTGGGCAATAACAGTGTGGTGTAGCGATAACATCCCGCATTATCACGAAGGCCAGGCAATAATGGTGTAGAATAGTAGTAACATCCTGCATCACCACAATTATTATGTCAAAACGGTGTGGTATCATGGTTAAACTATAAAACAAAATATCACATTTATTTGAGGCATTTTTGAAGTAGTTTTCTTGCCTTATGTATATTTCTTCCACATGTTCATGTATGTCTAGCAGGGCACTTGTAACTACAATGTATGACAAAAATGTATGACAAAAAAATCCCTACTTTTATGCTTTGATGGATGTCCCTTCATTATTATTGGATATCTGATTTAGTGCACATTATTATAGTGTAAGCCTATTTTTCAAACTGTTTCATTTAGCATCACAAATATTCTCCACAAGCACATTGTCCCTGTTTAAAATGATGGAAATGGTTCACATCTCTCAGAACAATTTCTCTTGCAAAAATCTTGGGGATGAATTTAGATGCAGTGTGAAAATAAAAACATACTCGAAGGTTCTCAACAAATCCAATAGTTGTACTAGGGGCCATGTTTAACAAACCAAATGCAATTGATAACTTTTCATTATGGTGGTAGATAAATGATTATTTTTTCTTCTATTCCACAACATTGAGTAAAAGTATTGAATCTGGAAATACCTTCCTTCCTTCCTTCATTTTCCAAGCCAATTTCTCCAATTTTGCATAGATCTCCCATGTTTGTGGATGTGATCTTTCTCCTACACAAAAAATAATGTACCATTTTATGCCCTTCAATCCAACTACATGCAGGTATCTTTTTAATTCCTCTATATTTCATCAATATCCTTACTATTTAAACCTCACCACACCTGCCCAATTCTACATAGATGTTTTAGAGAAGAAAATAAGTTGCAACATTTTTAGGATCCAACTAAAAAAGGAATATTGTTGGAATACTCAGCCTATATTCATATATGATACATAGGAACCAAAGGTTTAACTAGCATCTCAATAATAATGTTTAGGGTGTCCTGAAGATAGCTAGCATGGGCACGAAGGTCAACCATGCACACCTAATTATCAACTATATATGTAATACAATAAGAGTTACTGACATGTGAAGTATGTGCAACCCTCAACCACTAAACTTGCATGAGTGCATGTATCTAGAACATAAGAAAAGCTTACAATGTCGATGTCTCAGATTCCTTTGTTAATTCAAATATTTTGAGAGCTTCCTTACAAAATATATTTTGTGCACATTTCGTAATCATATAATTTCATTCCATGAGATGACATCTCTTTGAGACATTTTTTTCAAACAATTCATTTTGTACTACATTTTGGTGTCAAATCTTTGGTAATTATGGCTAGTTTCATTACACTCAAATTCTGAATTTTGAGAAATTATATACAATAAATAGATTGATGGCCATTTGGATAGTGAAATTAGCTCTCTTAGAAATTAATTGAAATATCTAGAAGGATTATTTTAATTAAAGAGGATTTTGTGGTTATTTTTGTAACAGTGATTTTATAATGCAGGTAGCTTGCTATTTTAATTAAAGATACAAGTAATCAAAGTCAAGGAAATACCAAGAAGATGGTACTCTACTTCAAACCCTCAACCTCACTTAGTTTATTATGCTTACATGGGGATATTAAGGAAGTTTCTAAAAAAATAATATATATCATTTTTTGTTTGTGAAGGAGAATCTTATGAGATTCCATGTGGCACTGGATCAATATCTAGTTTCTTAAGTAAAGACGATGTCACAGTTGGGAAACTTGTTATGAAACATCAAGTTAGTAATTTTTGGATGTTAAGACTTCCCGGTTGGATATCAAAGATCTTTTCTCATCAACTTAATTTGAAATTTATGTATAAATGGATTCTTCCATGGTGCATGTCTTTACTCAGACAACACATGAACCAGGGTTGACATTTTTGTTGTCTAATGAAGTCTGATGGCATTCTTGGGCTTGGTTTCCATCTATTGATAATTTTGTTCCAGTCTGGTTAGTGTTGATAGACTTCATTATATAATGCCAACTTCATTCTATAATCAGAGTATATCACCTTTCTTAAACTTTGAACAAGGTTATGAAATCAAGGGTTCAATAAGCATATTTCAAGCCTATGTTGAACACTCTATTTAAGGCATTTTGTTGAGAAGGCTACAATTTTTTAATTGATTTATCTTTCTATTGTGTTTGGAATTAATTTTGTAAACTTGCAATATACAATGCAATTTTATTCTTTCTAAATTGAGGCATAGTAATTTTGTTGGTTGTATTGAGGCACAACTTCATTCGTGGTGGAAAAGGTAGACCCTGTTGCTGACATTAGATGGCACATTGCATATAAAGGAGGAAATATTCTAGCTGAATTATTGTTGTCTACACTGAAGGAGAGAGCTTCATATATTGGACATGATCAATACTCTCCTTCTTGGATTCTAACGTTATAGTTTTCTCTTGGAAGATTTCCCACATTGTAGAAGTTTTAAGAGATGAAAGGGGCATGTGCTCACATTGAAGGGCTCCAAGCATGTGTTTCCATCATTGCAAATTGTTTTTGGAGAAGTTTTTTTCTTGCAGTCATTTCTGTACAATATTGTAACTCATATTTTCAATCTTGTGATTGAAAATTAAAATTGTAGTACTCTATTTCTAAGCTGTAACTAGAACACATTTCTTTTATGAATAAAGTTCACCGATTTTTCCTTCTCAATGGCTATCTAATTACGTGCAATTGATGATTGATGTGTATTTTTGTGTTTTATGTTTAAATCCTCAAATATCAGTCAATTAAAATGACTAAATATACTACTAATTAATGTCAATTATTAATTAAATTGACTAAATATACTACCAATTGACAAAAATCAGTGAATAAATGACTAAATATATGACTAGTGAAATAAGTGAATAAAAATGACGAAATATACTACCAATTGGTAGAAATCACTGAATAAATGACTAAATATATATGACCAGTGAAATCAGTGACATAAATCAGTGAATAAATGACCAGTTAACAACAACCAATAATTAAATATACTACCAATTATGCTACCAAATATACTACCAAATATACTACCAAATTAACAACTAAATATACTACTAAACCGATCAATCAAAACAACCAATAAATGACTAAAAATAGTTTAGTCATCAATCTAGTCATGTTATATATGACTGGAACTAAACTACTAATAGTCGCGTGACCATGTTCAATCATTTATAAACAATTTTTAGTAGTTTTTTCAGTAGTTTATTGATATTTTTGTACTAGTGGGAGACAAAAGAAAGATTGAGGTGGTGAGAACCAAAGAAGAAGAAGCAAAAGAGGGAGGTGCGATAGGAGATGCCAAAATAGAAGTTGTTGACTCCTCTTTTACCTTCTACAAGGAAACCTACTTAGTATCCAAAGCCTTTCTCTGATTCTTACTCTCATGTGCAAGGTAGTTTCTTCAGCTTTGAGAGCTGGAAGCTATGAATTGCAAAGGAGAAGAATCCTCCTGTTCTTCCATGGGAGTGTCCCTCATATCCATTGTTGATGGAGGGACTGAATCTTGATTAGAAACAAGAGGAATAGATGCAGGAATAGAAACACCAATCGATGGAGGAGCAAACTCAAGTGCCTCGATGGTGAGCCTCTTCCCATTCACCACCAAAGAGGTGGTAGTAGTAGGAGGCCATGGAGGCCAAGCCATAGAGGAAACTCTATGGGTACCCTTCCCCTTACCATAGACAATTGGTTGAGGCACCGTGGGCAAGATGGGAAGGTTGAACACCTGATGCTTGGCTTTTCGCCAAGCGGGCATCATTGGACTCCCTAATAGATGCATGGAGGTGGAAGCCGAAGGTGTTGTAGTAGGGTGAGAGGTGAAAGCATATGGATTAGCAGATGAAAAGAAGGAAGAAGTCTCATTGGCATGAGTGAACTTTCCCTTCCCATTTTGTGAGGAAGAGGCAACCTATTGTTGCGTGATCATAGAGCCTTTAATTGAAATACTGTAAGGGGAGATAGGGTAGGTCACTTTTAGTGCTATGCTCCTACTCTTGTATTTAAAATAAGTGTGATATAACAAGTCCATTCTTGGATGGAGTGGGCTAATCAAGGTAGGCCAGAAGTGATCTAAAGACCATGCAAACCCCACAGAACACAAAAACTATCAAAAAATGAAACAATTTTATTTTTAAAAGATAACACTTCACAACAACCATAATAAGGTATACATACAACATTATGGAAATTACATAACAATGCCTAACTAGTCCTATGGGGTTACATGGTTGCATTACTCACATTCGTTCCCAACCAATTAGCAACGTTACAAATTAAATGCCAAGAGAATAAATGATAGAAGCATACATATACAAGATAGCATAATGATCACATACAACTATCCATAATTCAATAGAGAAGATAAAAGTACGTACATCATTGCATTACATTAACACTCAAATTTCAATGATAAAATTGTGGAGCATATTGCAACATATACAACACATCAAGAATCAAATAATACATTACAAGGTTACTCCCCTAATATCAATGGGAAGAGTACATCAAAACTGGAGTAATACAACAATGGAGAATTGGATACATAAATATGATATAGTCTTCCTCCATGTGAAGCTCTGAGATCACTGCATCTGCTTCCACTCCTTGCTTCACGAACACAACCTGGGAACCCAATGGGGCGCGTAGCACATTCCACCCGACTAGGTGGACCCGAAGGCCCACTCCTCATGCTAGGAGATGACAAGAAAGGACCCTCATCCAACAAGGTTAAACAGACAAGGCTAACACAACCCAACACGAAACCACATAAAACACAGGCATCAACAATACTCCAAGAGGCAACCAAAGCCAGGGAAAACAAATGGGTATATTAGGAGAGTGTCATCATATGGCCTTACATGGATTAACCAGGCTACCTAATACTAGGATCTACCTCCATCTATGGTTAACCTGATAGCCTATCTCAATGCACTGCCCCATAGGGTGACTTATGCGGAGCCACTTACCTTTCGCAAAGACAAGGCAATGACCTTATCAACCAGGTCAACCCATATCATCCTTAGCCTTTGAGAGCACTAACAACATGGTTGAGGCACATAATTATTCTTGTTACGAGTTTTATTATCCCAACCCATTAGTTTTGTAATTAGGTTATCACTCATTAAGGAAACTCTTCCATGGGGGTATTCTAGCAGCCTCTTTGTGCACCGGCCCACATGAAGAGCCACTCTCCCTACGGTTACACAAAACCAACATAAAGAAAAGGGTTGTAACTCAACAACATCAAGGGTGCTCAATATACACTACACATGAGGAATGAACCAACTCACGAATACATAACATATCATTAAACCAAGAACCAAGGAGGTACCATCCACCAACCCAAATTGCACAAGTCAATAAATGCACTAAAAGCAACAAAGTGCCCCCAATGAACAAGTTTTTCCCCAGCCTCTAGAAGTTACTAAAATCATCCACCCATCTCCAAAACATAAAACCAAGAAACGAGCATAAATCATGGGTTCTCATGACTCAAAGTCAAACAAAGATAAACCAAAACATGAAATTAAACTAAACATCATATAACCCTTCATTTTGAACAAATAGAAAGTTAAAGGATAATCACATAAACCACGAAATACACTATACAAATCAATTCACAATAACTAGTAATCACAAAGGCATCACTTCCACATTCTTTACCACTAAGCCACCAATCATTAAATCAAATCTATTTAAGTTAAAACAACCCATCAATTTCTTTAGCAACTTACTCAAATAAAAGGGCTAGATACAACAAATAATGATATCACAAGATTAACTCCACCAACTAAACACCATATGTAGCCAATCTAATCACATTTTAAATTTGATAAATAAACTATTTTAATATCGTACCCTTAAGTTTCAACCTATCAAAATAATTTCCAAAGAACATTCAATCAATCAATTTTCATTTTATTTTCAATCATTATAAAGTCTTTTAAAAATATTAAAGAACTTAATTAAACAATATTTTATAACTACCTAAAGATACACTTTTACACAACAAATTATCCTTTAATTACCATTACCCATTCAAGGAAATAATTTTTATATAAAATAAACCTATTATATAAATATGATAATAAAGGTAAACTAAAACTTTAAATTCCATGAGTGTATACAACCACTATACAAGTTATAGATAATCAATAATAAAATAACCATATATTTCAAAAAGTTCTCCAACCCTATATGAAACAAGATAATCGAAACCAAAATCTTAATCAAATCTTTAAATCCATCAATTCTCGACAGAGGCATTCTTCTCCCTAAAACCATACTTATACTCAACCAATCAAACACTTCATAACTTTCTATTACGACAAGCAAATTCATTTAATATAAATACTAGAAAAGCTAAAGGAAACTCTTATTCCTTCCATTAATTGTAGAATCAATACAACCTAATAATAAGTAATGAAGATTATAGAAAATGACATCCTTAATTAACAAAAATGATAATATAATTCTATTATTTTAGTAAATTCGTTCAATTTATATAAGTAATCTCATTCTAACTTTAGAGTCCCAATTAGGAATTTCTTTTATTAAGACATTTTATCTTTTCTTTCTTTATAATAAAATATAATATATATTTATACTTGGTTATTGTATGAAAATAATGAAGTACATTATACTTATATTTCTTTACTTAATAAGATCAAACATGGGAATTCAAAACAACACATAAATGTTTATATATGTTTATACTCCCATTTAGAACATACATAGATATTAATATAATAAAAAGCCAACAGTAAAACATATTCCCATTACTAACATATTCTACGAATTCCAGCAAACACTCTATTTACTACAACTATGTGACTAATAAACAACTCAATTTCCTTTGTTTACAATTCTATTTTTCAATTTTACTAACTTATCCTTGATTAACTATATGACGACTCTACTCTTTTCTAAGATCATAATTATAGACAAATATACACATATTTGTAACTATATAATAAATAACAAAAGGCTAGGTTCCATCCTATGTTAAGATAAGCATAATCTTAAATACACCTAGCTATACAAATATAAATATAAATATATTACCCATCTCATGAAATCAATATAACATTACGCCATTTACGAAATAATAACCGAATATGGTTTCCATCCATTCGATAAACATGCAATAACAATGAAAGTGCAAAAAGTCAACTATAATACTAATAAATCGAACTTTCAGCTTAAAGCTATGTACCCAATACTGCCAAGAAGCAATATCAAGGAGGTAGGAGGACGACAAGAAGGTTAAGAGGCACTGCCGCAACCTCTAAAAGACTGAAGAAGATGTCAAGCGATTGCAATAAGCAGACGCGTCTGGAACGCCATATCGATACATGCTTTAGAGCAAGAGACAACCCACCATCAAGAGTGTTACAAGCCCACAAGATAGAGAGAATTCTTATAAAAGATATTTTTTGTTGTTCAAGGTAGCGGCTAAAATTCCAGATACATGCGAACATTGAAATTCCCTAGCGGTATTAAGTTAAGGAAATTTCCTTTAGACCCAAGGATTCAAAGCACATTAACCAAGCAGTATAAATGACCAAATCCCACAGCCGATCTACAAAAAAGATAAGAGTCTGAAAAGGCAGAGAGAGCGACGCTGGTGATCCAGGAGAGAATTCAACTATAAAACAAATCAAATTAGGTTGGCCGACTTGTGGATCATGCTAAATGTTAACAGCACCACAATAACCCATCAGAATTCCTAGTATTATTGTATACTCTTCGAAATGATTATCGGGGAGAAGCAATCCAAGATGCCATGCTAGGCATATGACAGGCTTTAAGAGATGCAAGTTCAAGGCATAATGACCCAAGGTTTCAAGGCATGTCAACCATGAGATACATATGAATAACTCCCACAGACGATCTGCAGCGAAGGGCTTGCACTAGGAGCATTTAAGTTTCATGAATGCAAAAATCGAAAGGAATAATTGATCTACTCAAGGCTAGCCGAGGCAAGGAGAGGAGGACGCATGTAAAAATGCGGGGGCAAGGGCAAGGCACATGAACCAATTGGCAAAACACCTCAAAGAAATGTTATTTCTTCAAATGCAATGTTCACAGGATGTGCACATAGCGGATCGATGGAATAGATTTGGAAACTTTCAAGCAAATGCAATCAACAGGAAGTAAGATGAAAATAAGAAACAATAGACAAGGTACCTAGATTGTTTGGTCGAATCCATCCAAGTTACGTCATTTCATGTAACGATTGGAAGGTTGCACAATACAGACTTGTTGAATGGCTTAAGAAACCTTCAAGCAATTGTTAACGACAGTGAAAAGCCCAATTTCCCAATGGGTAATGCCATGACTTATTACCCATTCAAACGACATAAAACCCAATATAATTAACAATACATATGAATAGTTACAAAATTCTCATTACTAAGATGAAACATTTGCAGCATGCATATCGGCACAGAGCCAAGACATACTAAACATTACAATTATGTCATATACATAATAATCCATTCTACTATTTCATACTCAAAACCAAAATCATACTTACTAATTGAAGGTAGCCAGCCGAATACCTTCAAATTTGGGTAGGTTGTCACGCAACACTCTAAGATTGTAGCAAGATAAATTGTTGTGATGAAAACATGCGGACATAATACTCCATTATCTCCCTCTCCATTGATTTTCAAATGCAAACTACAAGCCTGGGTGAACAATTCAAAATGTCCTGTTATTCGTTCACATTTGGCTCACTCAAAGGTGCTTCAATCCATCACTTGGTAGACACCTTTTCAGATCTAGGCGCCCGAGAAAAATACCAGAGCCTTCGACCAATGCTGAAGATTCACCCTCCTCCATACCTCGTTCAACCCGTTCTTACCAAGAATTTACAGAGGTCTGCAACCCTACCTCCCCCCCTACCCAAGGGGTTACCACATCCCCAAAAATCAGCTATATTCTCTAAAATCTCCCATACACCTCTAGTTTCCTTCTTTGAAAATCTCAACCAAGTAGTGCATGCGCTTGAATGAGAATCTTTCTATTTTTCACATGTTTTGACTGGTTCTCCATTATCTCATGCCACTTAATATTTTATTATTTTCTACTTTTTTTAATTTTATTTATACTCAATATTAAAATGAATATTTAGATGTAATTATAAATAATATTCTATAACTCAACAATTTAATTTATTACAAACCATAATCATTCATAAATATATATATACATTTATATTAATTATCTAGAATGCTTGTTAGATAATAATCTAATTAATTCCTTGATTAAAGAAAATAACATGTTATAAAAACAAATTTAAATTACACAACCCAAATCAGAATTTATCAAACTTGTAAATGGGCGAATCGTGGAGGGCACTACAGGCCAAGACATAGAGGAAACTCTATATCTACCCTTCCCCTTACCATAGACAATGGGTTGAGGCACCATGGGAAAGATAAGAAGGTTGAACACCTAACGCTTGGCTTTTTGCCAAGTGGGCAGCATTGAACTCCCTATAAGATGCATGGAGGTGGAAGTCGAAGGTGCTATAGTAGGGCAAGAGGTGAAAGGATATGGAGTAGTAGATTCAAAGGAAGAAGAAAGCTCATTGGAATGAGTAAACTTCCCCTTCCCATTTTGTGAGGAAGGGGCAACCTACTGCTGCACAATCATAGAGTCTTTAATTGAAATAGAGTAAGGGGAGATAGGGTAGGTTAGTTTTAGTGCTATGCCCCTACTCTTGTATTTAAAATAAGTGTGATATAACAAGTCCATCCTTGGAGGGAGTGGGCTAATCAGGGCAGGCCAGAAGTGATCTGACAAATAGGCCCCACATGATGCCAAAGGTTTATATCCGGTGTCATACACAATGTGCACAAAGCTCTCATGAGAGAACTTCAAACATTTATGGATCACCGAAGGGATTGCGTTCATGTAAACCAGCCATGGGATTCCTAGCTTCACTCTGAACAAGTCTGAATTTGAGATGATGTCAAAAATAGTATTCATTTCCTTGGAACCTACCAAGATAAAAAGAGAGTTAGAACCAAGGGGAGAAAGTGAGAGTCTATTATGGGTATGTACATGGTGATTTTCATATTCTCATATTCCTCGTTATGAAGAAAATTTAGAAGCAACATATCCTCTATGATCACATTCACATGACTCGTGAGGTCCACTAGGACCCCAATCACAACATTTTCATTGAGGTGAGTGGGAATGTACAGAGGATAAGGCTTCCCATTCATGGGCACATCCTATGATGTAAAGGTTAAATCTATTGAACTAGTTGCAAGCTAATTCGGGGGAATGCAAGTAAACAAGACCATATTGATGTACTTTGAAAGGACTTCCTCAAAAGGGTTTGACAAAAAAGGGTCTATATAAATCTACAACTCACTATTAGCTTTCACCATAAGTTTATGTGTATTCTTCTCTTTCTCATTGAGGTGGATAGTACCATCATTGATGTGATTCTTTATCTCATGATGTAGGCGCATGCATCTTTCAGTATCATTTTTGGGTATTTGATGGTATTGGTAGAATGTATTCTCTTTGTACCAATTAGGGTAAGGCTTAGTAAGGGGTCGAGGATCGAGAAAGGTTATCACTTTATCTTTTTGTAACTTCTCTAGAATATAATTGTATGATTCTAATAACTTTATGAACTATTTGTTTCCTTTGAGGCCTTTGTCACTAGACATAGAAACTAAATTTTCAATAGGTTTACCCTTACTAGAGATCGACAAAATGGACCTCCCCTCAAGATGCGCATGTGAGGAAGATCCCCCAAACTGGGGAACCATTTACTAGTACTCCTACAACATGACACAAAGATGTGCAAAAGAGGGATATTTCATGAAGGAAAATTCCTCCTGCCAAGACCTCTGCAGGTTGCTGATGAAAACCTTCTACACATTTGAGTCGAGCAAAGAATAAGATATCTGTGAAAACAACGCTTGCTATCGAGCAATGAAATCAGTTATCTTCTCATGCTCTCCCTACTTACACCGGACGAGGTCCAAGAATGCCATCTTTTTCCTGATGTTCACCTAGAATTTCCAAAGAAACTGATTCACAAGCTGATCAAATGAAAATATAGAATTATCAAGCAAGGAATAGTACCATTCTAGGGTTGTATACTTGAGACATCTTGGGAACAATTCAGCCATTAAGGCATCGTGGTGGAAGAAATCTATACACATGGCATCACATGTGGATACACATGTTTTTAGATTTCCCTTATCACCTTACTTCTCAAAATTTGGAATCTCCATCCCGTAGGGGATATGAGTGTTCAAAATTGCTATAAATAAAGGACTGATGGGACTTTAAATTTTTTAAGGAAGGAGGCTAGGGTTTTAGGGTTTAAAGCTACCCAGGGTGATGTGAATTATCAAATTTTGAAACCCTCTTGTTATGTTTCAACGACGACTTCCTACTGAAGGTAACCGGTCACTTAAGTGATCTGGTTGAGCCCTTTCCTCCGTGCTCTTACCGACCCCTTTCACCCAGCAAGTCGGTCTTTTTCTGTCACTAGGGCTTAAAATTTTATACCGCTGAGGGTTGTACCAGCTGGTCCCACCTGAATATTCGAATTTCCGTGCATGTTGTTTGGTTAACCATCCGATCACAGGTTTTGATTTGGACCGTTTCTCGCAAACCTCGTAGGTTTTCCTATTGATGTCATTAAGAGGTGTGAGGTCTACGAGATGCCACCATCTGGCATGTACGGAGGGGAAGGGTTTTTTCCCAAGGTGCCAGTGATGATTATAGTGGTCATTTTTTCACCGGCGGAGGGTTTAATTACAGGATTAATAATAATTGTCCCTCGCAAACCTCGCATGAACAAGGTAAATGTCTCAAAAGTACCGCGAGGTCTGCGAAAGGGTGACTCATGGCCTGGTTCTTGGAGCGACAAGGCTAAATGGGACCCACTGTCCAGTTGCGACGTCCTGTTTTCATGGGTTTTGATTGGCTATGGTTTTTCAAGGTGCTGAGGTGGATTTTCAATGCTCGATTGACTCAATCTGAGTCATCCGACTTGCCAAGTTTGTTCAGCATCAATGGTACAGTTTCAAAGAAATTATAGATCATCTGTGTGATGAGCTTTCACACTCTAAAACTTATTTTCTTTAATGGCTCAAGTCTTTTAGAGGATCCTCTCCTGATTTTCTCTAGTGTGTGAATGATGCCCTCCTGATAGAAGCAATTATGGTGGCTACATTAGCCACTTATGGCTCAAATGCTTGTCTTGCATTCAAGCAATCAATATCCCTCGCACCAATTCACTTTATAAATTCTTGTTGAAGTGACCCAGTGTTATCATTATATTTTTTGAGTTGTTTTGTTTGCAGGTGGTGGTTACTCTCCTATATTTTGTGAAGCTATGGATAAATCTATAGAGCACCAAAGTGCCCAAGTAGGAGCCAGGAGGTCGCTAATTAAGGAGCAACCTACTCCCAGAACACCTAAGGTCACTACTAGGAGTGCTGGCAAAATACCAAAGCGTTGTGCATCCCCTGTGTTAATTTCATCAAATTTTGATGATAACGGGTCCAAGAATGACTCAAATTACCGATATTACCTAGTGGCTTTGACTGAGCTCATGGGAGTGAATGAGGAGGCCCTTATAGTCGAACCAATAACTGTAGTGGCACCAGGCCAAGTTGTTGGATGTGACACTGAGGTGGTTGGAGAAACGAAGGCGATTTCGCTTTTGATTGAGGCGAGAACTCAGAATGGTCGCTTGTACCGGGGTCGTGTGTCTACTTAGTGGTTGCTGGTGTTGGGTCTATTGGGTAGTGTTTCTTCTGGTGTTACATCTAGTTGATGTGGATGTGCGCATGCCTGGCACACTTTTTTCTCCGACTGGTTACTGTATAACCATTTATTTTATTCCTCAGATCATGCACCTTGTTATCTAATGATGAGGAATGTGAATTCGAATTTCATTCAAAATGAAATTCAATTTTGAAATGAACAATGTATCCTATTGCTTTCTTTCTATCATGTCTTATAAAGGATATTCCACGGCTCATTGTTAAGGTCAAGATTTTGGATCCATAAGGTTCTGAGTATGTACAGTTAGTTTTACTACAGGATTTTGAAGGTATTATTTAGGAAATCATTCTCGGTCGGGAATAGTATGAAATAAGTATCCTATACTTTTGTAATGACTGATATCAAAAGAAATCTAAAAGAATTAAGACAATTTGCTCTCCTGTGTATGTGTCATGGATTATGAATAGATTTATCAAGGGTTTGTTCATTCAGTTTCAATGGTGTATTTGAAAGTGCAACTTGTTCTCCTGCTTTAACTTAATGAGTTAATCAAATGCTTGAAAACAAATTGCATGTTTATGGTCATATGATCAGGATTCACTAAGGAGTATTGTTTTAATATACTGTAAGATCTAATAGTAGCAAATAATTATGGTGATAAGTTCATAATATCTGAATTATGTTTTATATGACTCCCGCTCAATGAATGAGGCATTGGATAGTATCGGTAAAATTCTTTCAGGTGTAGGACTGTGGCTCTGAGCATGGTGATTCAATATCTGAACATTTTAACAAATATCAAATGCTATCTCTTTTGAGATATAAATCTTATGATAATTTTCAATCTATTTGCTTTGGGACATCTGTTATTATTCTTAGGTTTTTCCACAACCAAGGTAATTGATGTCTAATTGTGTGTGTGGGGACTGCATCTGTAAGAAGAAGAGTTCTTATCAGTCATAGAACAATCTTATGAACACATGAAGGTTTACCCACCTTGGTCTCACAGAGCCAAAAGTGTAGGAGATGTTATTCTTAGACTAGATCTCGTTAGTTGGCCACTAGCCTTTGTAGTTCTTTATAATAGAGGTTTGCTACCTCTTAGAGAATTGCAAATCCTATGTGGGAAAAAACACCAACAAAATGGTGACTCTGTTGGGGAAGATTCTGAATCTCCAATTGTAGACTGTTATAGAGTCATTATTATTTGTCATTCTGAATTTGTTCAAGTTTTAAAAGATTTTAACCCTGGAGAAGAATATGTTGTAATGAACCTGACAATCCTATGATCTATGGTATCCTATTTGCAAAGGATTCAGGAGTTCTGGAATCATTAGATGAATGGTGGTTTTATTGGGGAGAACTTCTGAGAAATTTAAAAGAAAAAGAGAAACAAGGAACCATAGGGGTTGAAGGTTGCTATCTAGACTCTATTGTTAAGTGAATTTGAATGTTAAATTTTGGATGGTAATGGATTGTGGGTTTGAAGGAGATTGATAGTGGTATGGTATGACTCTGTTGTGGGTAAAAACCTAGAATCTGACAAGATTTTAAAGGAATTTCATATTTCTTTTAATATAATCCTTTGTTGAAGAGGTGGTGACTCTGTCTGAAGAACCAGTTGATGAATGAAGAAAAAGTCCTAGATCTGTGATTTGCAATCAAGAAGAAGAATTTAATACATGCTGCCAAAACAAAAATTACCAGGTATTTAATCAAAACTAAACATTTCACTATTTTTTATTGTGATGGGTGTTTGTAATTAAGGATGCAGATGGTTCCTAACTAGATGTCTAGCATCAAGAAAGGAAAAATGATTAGTTTTTCCATACTTCTGATGATGCAATATGTATAAGGTCATATGAAATAATGTTTATGTTGCATCATATCTTGGAAAGCAAGGAATACTATTTTCAGTCACTAACGGAATCATGGTTGTGATAGTAAATAATATGTCTGATAAATATATGTTGTTGATGAAATTTTAAATGGGTATAAGTGATTTCCCATATGTAAAAACAAACATAACTATGCAAAGAGAACAAGTTGCATTAAGCCCTTCGAGATGTTTTGTAACTCAAAGGTATATGCCTTTTATTTTCAGTAATGTCAGTGGTTACCCTAATCCAATTCCTAAGAAGATTAGGAAATATTTGCCTAAATATATAGGGAAAAGTGCAGAATCAGCCTCTAAGCATTTACAACATTTTGTAGATGTAATGGGGGATTATGAAGTCAGTCGTGAGGATGTTGTCATGAAGCTTTTTGTGCAATCCTTGAAGGGTGATTCCAGGGATTGGTTTTCCTATTTACCTGCCTATTCTGTTAACTCATGGAATCAGTTGATGATAGTTTTTATGGAGCAATTTGGTGAACAAATCAATCCCAACATATTAAGAAAATGTTTTATGGGAATTCACATAAAATAAGAGGAGCTAATCCCATATTTCAATCTCAGGTTTTCAAAATCTTTAAGAGAAATCCCTAAAGAAATAAGACCGAGTGAGGCTGAATGCTTAGTTGTATATCTTGGTGCTTTTGACAAAAGGATGGGTTACTTACTAAGAGATAAAGAACCTACAAGTTTGCACCAAGCATATCAAATGGCTATGGAAATTGAAAACAATATGAAATACTCAATGATGAAGGGGTATCTTGCTGCAAGTATTGATTAGCCTAGCTTACCTAGTACTAGTAAAATGTCAGAGGAAGTTATTCAGAGCACTGATTATGATAAGGGTATTTTTAAAACTGTTATTTCTTCACCATTGCACTGTGATAATAATGAGATCCAAGTTGAAAGGAAGTCTAGTTTGAATGATGCTGATCAAACTTCTCTTGTACCAGAATTGTATGAAATGAAGAGGCAAGAGAGGGATTCACCATATGAGTTTTTCTTGAGATTTTTAGAAGTCTTGATACAAATTCCTAGAATTCATAGACCTAATGACTATGAATGCATTGATTTATTTTGTGAACTTTATGAACTAGGGATAAGTGCTTTGCCAGAAGAATTAAAACCTGCTAATTTGGCCCAGGTCATTAAGTGGATAGAAATTGCAAAATCAACCAAGAATGTACCTACACAAAATGAAGACAATGCTTTCCGTTTTGAAGAAAGTTGGATAACTACAGAGGAATTTGAGGGGAAAAATAATGCAGGATTATGTGAGACACCTATTGTGTCTCCTAATCTTGATTGTAATACTCATGTCAATGAGATTTTGTTATAGGCCATTGATTTTGATTTCAGAGGTAGTGATTGCAGTACTAAGGACGGAACTAGGCTTGTCTTTTCACCAGAGTTGTATGGAAATGTAGAACCTCATGTTTTTACTTGTTCCCAAGTGAAGGAACAATTTTCAAATGATAAATATTTAGAGTATACTCCGGGTATACTGGCAATGGAACAAGCCTATTGTATAAATGTTGAGGAATTTGAGGACAATGAAGTATGTGATCAAAGGAATAGTACTGAAGACAACCAACATATTGATGAAAATATTGGTACTATTGTTTTCCCTGACTCTTATGTGAAGTTGAAATGGATATGTTTTTACCTTCTGACATTGATATTTCTGGTGAAAAGCTTTCAGCTTGTGCCAAAATTTTCACTTATAAATTAACACATACAACAGGTAATGTTGAGTTCAAGGAGGCTAGTGCATATTGATCTTTCTCTTTTGACCAGTTTGAAATTAATGTATTTGACTCTGTCTTTGAGGGTTTTCATTTAAGAATAAATGAAGAAATACAGGGGAAGGTGTACATTGAGAGGCCTAAAATGAATGTGTTTACACATTCCCTGGATAATGATGTAACTAGTACTGCAGACATTTGTGATGCTAGGATGTATCCTAAACTGATGGAATTCAAGTGTTGGCAACCTAACTTATCTGAGAAATTCCAAGGTGGGGATTCCCTGAGTTGTGTATCACCTGTGTTGAGAAATAGAAGTATGGATAATATGCACACAGTTTTATATGAAATTTTTCAGTTTTATGTGAAAATTGATGATGATGCCAGAATGTGTAATGTTGTAGACCAGGTAAGTTATGAATATTTCCACTTCTCAATTCAATTGGACCAACATCTCATGAATTATGACTAGGGGCAAAGTAAGGTGAAATTTTATCATGGTCACATGTTGCTTTTAAAGTTTTGGAATGAGACATGGACTGAATTGATGCAGGGGAGTATAAATAGACATTATGATACTTCCAGACATATTGATTATCCTATTATTTTTGAAGCATCAAAGTGTAAATGTTGCAAACCTTGTTTACTCTAGGTGACAGAGAATTTTGTTTTTGACAGGGGAAAATTTTGATTTCTCTTGTCAGGTGGCCTAGGGCCACCAAGTTGGTAGTACACAAGTCCAATTGACAAAGCAAGGTGATATATTTGTCAAGGCACTTATGTAATTCAGTAGTCTTGTCTGTGAAACTAGAGATTTTGGGTTCTTGCTATGCCCGCAAAGGGCATACATCTCCAGTCGGAGCCACTGATGGGACTTTTAATTTTCGAAGGAAGGAGGCTAGGGTTTTAGGGTTTAAAGCTACCCAGGGTGATGTGAATTATCAAATTTTGAAACCCTCTTGTTATGTTTCAATGGTGACTTGCTACTGAAGGTAACTGACCACTTAAGTGATTCGGTTGAGCCCTTTCCTCCGTGCTCTTATTGGCCCCTTTCATTTAGCCTGTCGGTCTTTTTTTGTCACTGGGGCTTAAAATTTTATACCGCCGAGGGTTGTACCAGCTGGTCCCACCTGAATATTCTAATGTTTGTGCACGTTGTTTGGTTAACCGTCCGATCACGAGTTTTGATCTGGATTGTTTCTCGCAAACCTCACAGGTTTTCCTGCTAATGTCATTAAGAGGTGTGAGGTTTGCGAGATGCCGCCATCTGGCATGTACGGAGGGGCGGAGTTTTTTCCCAAGGTTCCAGCGATGATTATAGTGGTCGTCTTTTCACCGACGAAGGGTTTAATTACGGGATTAATGATAGTTGTCCCTTGCAGACCTCGCACGAGCATGGTAAATGTCTCAAAATTACTGTGAGGTCTACGAAAGGGTGACACGTGGCTTGGTTCTTGGAGCAATAGGGCTAAATGGGACCCATTGTCAGGTTGCGACCTCCTGTTTTAATGGGTTTTGATTGGTTGTGGTTTTTCAAGGCGCTAAGGTGGATTTTCAACACTTGATTGACTCAATCTGAGTTGTTTGACTTTCCAAGTCCGTTCAACATCAATGGTATAATTTCAAAGAAATTACAGATCATTTGTGTGACAAGCTTTCACATTCTGAAGCTTATTTTATTAATGGCTCGATTTTTTCAGAGGATCCTCTCTTGATTTTCTCTAACGTGCAACCGATGCCCTTCTGATAGAAGCAATTATGGTGGCTACATTAGCCACTTATGGCTCAAATGTTTGTTTTTCATTCAATCAATTAATATCCCTCGCACCAATTCACTTTATACATTCTTGCTGAAGTGGCCCAGTGTTATCATTATATTTTTTGAGTTGTTTTATTTGCAGGTGGTGGTTATTCTCCAGTATTCTATGAAGCTATGGATAAATCTATAGGGCACAGGAGTGCTCGAGTAGGAGCGAGGAGGTTGCTAATTAAGAAGGAGCAACCTGCTCCCAGAACACCCAAGGTCACTACTAGGAGTGCTGGAAAAAGACCAAAGCATTGTGCATCCCCTGTGTTAATTTCATTAGATTCTGATGATAACGGGTTTGAGACTGACTCGGATTACCGGTGTTACCTAGCGGCTTTGACTGAGCTCATGGGAGTGAACGAGGAGGCCCTTGCAGTCGAACCAATAACTGCAGTGGCACCTGGCCAAGTTGTTGGATGTGACGCTGAGGTGGCTGGAGAAACAAAGGCGGTTTCATTTTTGACTGGGGCGAGAACTCAGAGTGGTCACTTGTACCGGGGCCATGTGTATACTTAGTCATTGCTGGTGTTGGGTCTGTTGGGCGGTGTTTTTTCTGGTGTTTCATCTGGTTGATGTGGACGTGCGTGTGCCCACTACGCTTTTTTCTCCGGTTGGTTACTGTATAACCATTTTTTTGATTCCTCGGATCATGCACCTTGTTATCCAATGATGAGGAATGTGAATTTGAATTTTATTCAAAATTAAATTCAATTTTGAATTGAACAATGTATCTTATTACTTTGTTGCTCTCCTTTCTTACAAAGGAGATTCCACGGCTCATTGTTAAGGTCAAGATTTTGGATCCATAAGGTTTTGAGTATGTATAGTTAGTTTTACTGCAAGATTTTGAAGGTATTATTTAGGAAATCATTTTGGGTTGGGAATAGTATAAAATAAGTATGCTATACTTTTGTAATGACTGATATCAAAAGAAATCTAAAAGAATTAAGATAATTTGCTCTCCTATGTATGTGTCATGGATTGTGAATGGATTTATCAAGGGTTTGTTCATTCAATTTCAATGGTGTATTTGAAAGTGTAACTTGTTCTCCCGCTTTAAATTAATGAGTTAATCAAATGCTTGAAAACAAATTGCATGTTTATGGTCATATGCTCAGGATTCACTAAGGAGTATTGTTTTAATATACTGTAAGATCTCATAGTAGCAAAGCATTATGGTGATAAGTTCATAATATCTTAATTATGTTTTATATGACTCAGGCCCAATGAATGAGGCACTAGATAGTGTCGGTAAAATTGTTTTAGGTATAGGATTGTGGCTTTGAGCATGGTGATTCAATATTTGAAAATTTTAACAAATATCAAATGCTATCAATTTTGAGATATAAATCTTATGATAATTTTCAGTCTATTTGCTTTAGGACATCTATTATTATTCTTACGTTTTGCCACAACCAAGGTAATTGTTGTCTGATTGTGTGTGTGGGGACTTCATCTATAAGAAGAAGCATTCTTATCAATCATAGAACAATCTTATGAACACATGAAGGTTTACCCACCTTGGTCTCATAGAGCCAAAATTGTAGGAGATGTTAGTATTAGACTAGATCTCATTAGTTGGCCACTAGCCTTTGTAGTTCTTTACAATAGAGGTTTGCTACCTCTTAGAGAATTGCAAATCCTATGTGGGAAAAAACACCAACAAGGACTACGATGAAAGAAAGGTTCAAAATTTGGTTGGGAGGTGGTGTGGGACAAGTTCACAAGATAATTTTGCAGTGGGCCCATGTTCTACAACGGAGCATTTCAAAACAGGGTCAAGTGATGAGACAAGAGCAGTGGAACCACTGCCAGAACCACCATAACTAACTATGCCACCACCCCCATTCCACAAAGGCTTCCACCACCAAAGGTAGTGTGGCCCCCAGAGTTACCACCACCAGAATTAAAAGGGATAACACTGAAACTAAGATGGATTATGTTTACTTTAATGATTGGATGTGCCTCAGGCATGTGGGTTGCATTGATGAAAGGGCCCGATTCCTCCATGTAAACCAATATTACGTGCATCTAAACTCTTATATGTATTCTAGAGGTTTCAAGCCTAGAACCTTAGGTAACACCTGATCGAGAGTTGTATGAGGGGACACACATTTAAACTATGTTGGTGATGCGTCAGAGGAGCTCCAATCCCACCTAATATTTTTCTAGCATATATCTCATCTCATTGACTACCATAGTGGCCCTAGCTATGTTTCATTCTTTCTCCAAATGATTTACAAGATCCAATAGCCTCTTATCTATAGAAATTAGATGCTCTATAGGAATAGTCAGAGCATCATCATTATTTAGAGGTGGGGCTATATGATAAATAGGAGGGGTAGGAGTATGAGTGGTTTCTTCAAAGAAACTCTCCTCTACTCTTGAAATAATCTCCTAGGAAGTAAAAATATTAGTGGCCTTTGAGAAATCCATTTCCAGAGGTTGCACGCTTGTTCTGACAACATACTCAAAAGTTGTAGATTGGGTCGTAAATCTCATAAAGCTTCACAAAATACAAGTCTGCAACCTTCACAAGGCATGAGAGGGAGAGTCTCAACATGAAGAAATAGACACTACAATGTCCATGTGGAATTCACCAAAATATAGAGGAGGGGGACCGATTGCTCAGGACTCCAAGTCATAAGAGAGTCTAGAATAATAGGCTACCCTAATCTACCTCAAGCTAGATGGATGAATTGAAAAGGTTTAAGGTTTAAGGGCTAAAAAGGAAGGACAACTAGTTTTTCACTATCCTTCTGCTAACTCGAATGTCATAGGGGGTCAAATGAGTCAAATCCCAGGGTTCAATGTGTAACATAAGTAGCTCACTATCAAAGGATGATAGTTTAGAACATGGACCCCAACATAGTGTGTTGGCATCTCAATGAGGCGTTGGCGTCTGTACCGACAAAAAGAGTAAAGTAAAGATAGAAACGCTAAAAAATTGACCAACAAGGTTTTCTGCTATGAAAAAGATGGAAAATGTAGAAGTAATAGCACAATAAGAATACTTTAACAATACTAAGCTAGATTTTGACAAGAGAAAGGTGGTAGAAATGGAGCCCCAAACTCATGAGTTGAGGTCTTCAATAATTTCACTTGATGAACAACCTACACATAGAAGAAAAAGAAAATGTTGGGGTTGTGTTTAGAGGACTACCTTAGTCAATCCCCTGCTTTGGTGTTTTCACCTCCATAGACAATCAAATAGCAATGATTGAAGAAATATGATAAAGGAGAGTACGTAGAAATAGAGATACTAAGCAGTAAGAAAAAACAATATGCTACAATATGAATACGATAATGCAAAGTGAGTGAAAATGGAAGGATATCACCTTCTCAACCATGTGCACTCAAGGAAAGTGGAGGAAGGAGTGATTTCACAAGCTTTCCAAGACCAATGTTTCCATAATGAGGAGAGTGAGCCAACAAAAATACAAATTGCAGCTTCAATGAAGACTGAGATGCTTGAAGGAGCTAAAAGTGAGTGTAGAAGTGTGTAGATGGTGAGAATGATCAAGAGGAATGTGAAGAAGATGAGTTGAATGAAGGAGATGGAAATTTAACAGAAAAATAGAGGTAAAGGAGTCATTCAAAGTTGGTTCGAGGGGCAAGAAATGTTACACATCACATCCAATGGAGGAGTGTAATTCCTTTGTGGATTCTATAGGTGGGAATCATTTCAAGATGGCAGTGCATCACATAAATGTCTGTGCACCACACTAGCATCCTAGAAAGAATATCCCCCATCAACATGCAAAATAGCTGCTAAGTAGACAGGGAAAGGTGGCAAAAGTGGGGATTGCATTATCAAACTTATTTTTTTAAGGTAGGAGGTAGTTTAAATGTGGAATTTTCCTAGGGGTGAAAATTCATTCCATTACAAAAAGATAGGATGGAATCCTTTCTTTTCTCTCTTAGATTTGGAGTCTAGAAACTAGTTGAAAAGGATATACCATGTATGCTAATGGTCTAACAATTGATGATGAGATCAAGGATTATGAGAACAATGGAAAATCAAAAAATTCTATCTTGAGTGGTCTTTCTGATTTTGATCTTGAAAAAGTGATAAGTCTCAAAACTGCTAAAGAGGTCTGGGTGAAGCTACAAATCATTTATGAAGGAGATGATAAGGTCAAGCAAGAAAAGATGCAGAATTTCAAATCCAAATTTGAAACCCTAAGGATGTCTAAATATGAAGATATTATAGCCTCCATGCTCAGAGTAGATGAATTGTTAATGCCATCAATGGTCTTGGTGGTAAGCTAGAAGAACATGAAGTTGTAAAAAAGGTACTAAGAACTCTTCCTAAATATTATAGTTCTAAATTTTTTGTTGTTAAGGAAGCTCAAAATTTAGATCAATATTCTAAGGATCAGATGTTTTTTTCTTTATTTTCTTATGAATTGAGAGAGTTTGGTGAAGATGCGACAAAGAAAAAAACTACCTTTAAAGTCAACAAGGAAGAGAAGGATGATAAATCAAATCATGATGATCTTGATCAGGTGGATGCAAATTTTGTAAGAAGATTGAAAAAGGGCACATGAAAATAAAGAGGTAAGTTACCCTTTAAGTTTTTCAATTGTGGAAAGATAGGTCATTATGCTTCTAAATTTCCAATCAAAGTTGAAAATAAAACAACAAACATAAGGATCATAAAGGAAAATTTTTCAAGAAGAGTTATTATGTTGAAAAATAAAATGGTGTATCTGATGATGAGGAATTAGAATATCTTGATTATGAAAATGATGAATTCTTGTCATGGATTTAAATATTAGAACTAATTCTACTAATCCTAAAATATGTGTGAAGGAAAGTTCTTCAAAAATATGTCACAACATTGAAGGAACTATGCTGACTAATTTTCATGCAATAGAGGAGAGGAACTATTGGATAATTGATAGTGGATGCTCAAGTCATATGATAGGTGATAAGAGTATTTTTTTTAAACTTCAAAAGTATGATGGCGGTCTTATCAACTTTGGTGATGATGCATTTTCTAAGATTTTTGGAAGAGGTTCAATTAGTTTTGATGGAAAGCATAAAATAAATGATGTTATTTATGTCAAGGGTCTTCAACATAATCTTATAAGTGTGGGTAAAATGTGTAGCAAAGGATAAAATTTGGTTTTTTAGGATGATTGTGAAATCAAGAAAGGAAGCTTTGGCACTTTGGTTGTTACAGGTATAAGGACAAAAGGTAATGTTTATCAGCTCAAATCAATGAAAGTTGTCTATGGCATAGAAGAATGGGTCACATGAAATTTAATAGTCTAGAAAAGATAAATCTTGTTGATGTTGTGAGAGATATTCCAAAGATTACAAATACTTTCAATGCAATCTTCAAAGAATGTCAGTTTGGAAAGTAGACAAAGAAGAGGTTCTAGTCTAAAGATTATTGTACCACATCTCCTTTGGAGTTGGTGCATACAGACCTATGTGGACCTAACAGAATAAGAATCTCTCAAGGTGATAGGTATTTCATGTTATTAATAGATGACTATTCTAGATTGACTTGGGTGACATTTCTGAAAGAAAATCAAAAGCTCTAGATAAGTTTAAAGCATTTAAATTTATGGTTGAGAATGGAATGGAATTGAAAATTAAGTGCTTAAGAACTAACATAGGTGGTGAGTTTACTTCAAATGAGTAACATTTTTTGTGAATTTCATGGGATAAAGAGACATTTGTTAGCTCCTAGGAATCCTCAACAAAATGGAGTTGTGGAGAGAAAGAAAATTACAGTTCAAAAAGTAGCAAGAACCGTAATGAAGGAAAAAATCCACTACAAGTCTACTGGAAAGAAGAAGTTCATACTACAATCTACATTCTTAAAAGAGGACAATAAAGAGTGAATAATTCAAATACTTCTTATGAGTTATGGTATGGAAAACATCATACTATGAAATATTTCAGAGTGTTGGAAGAAAATTCTATATCATAAGAGATGAAGAAAAATTAGGAAATTTTGATGCAAGATCTGATGAAGGAATCTTCCTTGGATACTTGATAAAGACAAAGGCATACAGATTTTATGAAAAAAGGTTGAAGAAGATTTTTGAAAGCTGTAGACATGGAAAATGTACAATTTCAGTTTGATACACTTGATCTTGATTATTAACAACATTCCTTCCTAAATCATACTCTCAATTTTTCATCATATTCTGCCTCTTAATTTAATGAGTCATAATTCATTTAATTAAGTCTTTCTCCTCCAGTGATTAAATTAATCAATTTAATCTAATTAACTTGAAATTTCTGTTTAATGAAATAATTCATTTTATTTGATTAAATTCTCTAAAGTCCTCTTATTAAATTAAATAAATTAAACCTTATTTGAGTTAATCTAACATATTCCTCCTTGGTTAAATAAATCAAAACCATTTATTTAGTTAATCATTTCTTCTCAATTCTGATTTAAATTAATTCATCTATTTAAGTCAAAATTGTCAAATCATCTAATTCTTCATTAAATTAATGAAATCCTTGATTAAGTTAATCCTTCTCATTAAAATCCTCTAGAGAATGCAACTTGCACAATAAATCAATTACTTTGATTTATTTAATCCTCCATTTTCCCTCACATAGCATCAAAAGGGAATATTCCCTTGTTTGAATTCAAAAAGTCCAAGTAGACTTGTACATCCAACAAGGCATTCATTCCTCTTACATGTCCTTGTGCATTGAGCCAAGTGGCATTTATTTCATTCCTTTTTCCCTCTCACATGTCATTTCTCAAATTTGAAATTCCACCTAATGGAATTTATCATGCACATTGACCAAAATGTGCTCATTCCTCAACCATTCACATCTTGACAAGTGGCACTTGGCCATTGGATGTTGAATGATCCCACATTGCTCTATTTCATTCTCTCTTCCATTTTAGAAATCTATAAATTGGAGACTCCTCTCCTCATTTAACAACACACAACTTTGAGTAGACTTACTATGCTCAAATTCACCTTCACTTCACAGATTTCAAGCAAGGTTATTCTCTTCATTTGAGAATTAATCTTACTCATAACATCATTCAACTTGTTCAAGGATTGGGAAAGGGTTGCTTACTACACAACATGGTGGCACCAATCCACTATGAGATAAAGGGTTAATCATGTTTGCATATGCTTTTATTTAGCTTGTATTTGTCTTCGCTAGTTGCATTTTTTAACATGGTTAAATATTTCACAGGGATGTCTAAGTTTGTTGGTTTAAACTGCCTTTCGTGCTAACAACATTGAAATTGTTTAAGCCTCTCTTATAGATTTTAGCATCCACAAAAGTGAAAGTGTCAAAGTAGATGAATAACCACATCAAAGTTTTGTGTTGGTAGAAGGATATGAATATGATGAATCCCCTTAATGTGAAGAAGAAAAATATGAAGAGAAAGAAAAGAAGATGAAAATTGAAGAGGAAGAAGCTCTATAAAAGATCCCTAAGAATCCTAAGTATGTGTAGAAGAATAATTATAAAGATATAATCATTGGAGATAAGAGAAAAGGTGTGTTGACAAGGAGAAAAGATGGTATGATAGAGGAATAGGTAAAATTTTATTTACTTTCATAAGTAGAACCTCAAATAGTAATTAAGGCATGTAAAGATGAGAACTGGATCAAAGATATGGAAGAAGAGTTGAGATAGATTGAGAAGAATTAGACTTGGGAATTGGTCCCAAGACTAGCAAACAAGAATGTGATTGGAACTAAATGGGTTTCCAGGAACAAAATGAATGAGGATGGAAAGGTTGTTACAAATAAGGTTAGACTTGTGTGTAAGGGTTACTCAGAAGTGACATGAATATATTTTGAAGAGATTTTTTCTTTGGTGGCAAAAATGGAAGCCATTAGATTTTTTTTTGGATTTTTCAGCACATAAAGACTTCAAGATGTATTAGATGGATGCTAAGTCTACATTTCTAAATGGTAAGTTTTAAGAAGAGCTTTACATTGAACAACCAGGAGGTTTTTTTTAGAAGATGTTGATATGGTTTGCAAGTTGAAGAAAGCATTGTATGGACTCAAACAAGCTCCTAGAGCTTGGTATGCAAGATTGGATAGATACTTATTGCAACAAGGATTCAAAAAGGGTACTACAAATAGAAACCTTTACTTCAAGGTTGAGAGAAATCAAATATTAATTGTGGTTGTGTATGTTCATGACATAATATTTGGAGGAAATGAAGGTATATGTAAGAGATTTGTAGAGAAGATGTACAAATATTTTGAGACATCAATGTTTGGGGAGATGAATTTCTTCCTTGGGTTACAAATCAGTCAATAAAAAAAGGAATTTTTATTTTACAGTCAAAGTGTGTCAAGGAAATGTTGAAGTTTGGAATGGAGGATTCTAAACCAATGTATACTCCCATGGTTATTGGTTGAAAGTTGAGAAAAAATGATGAATCTCCTAAGATAGATCAAAGAAAGTATAGATTAATGATTGGTGGACTAGTATATCTTACTACTACTAGAGTGGATATCATGCATGCAATTTGTCTTGAGGAAATATTTCAAGAAGATCCTAGAGAATCATATGTGGTAGCTATTAAAAGGATATTAAAATACTTGAAGGGCACTCTGGATTTTGGTCTATGGTATTTTAGGGGTACTGATTTCTATTTAAGTGCATATACAAATGTATATTAGCTAGGTTGTATAGATGAAAAAATAAGTACAAGTGGAGGCACTTTCTTTCTTAGAGGTAGATTGGTTTCTTGGTTGATAAAGAAGTAGGATTCAATGTCGTTATCTACTATAGAGGAAAAATATGTTGCAAAAACATCATGTTGTACACATGTTTTATGGATGCAGTAGACATTGAGAGATATAAAAGTATGATATGATGAGCCTATTTATATCTTGTGTGATAATACAAATGCTATCAATACCTCAAAGATCCTAGTAATGCATTCATGAATAAAACATATCTCTATCTAATATCACTTTCTAAGGGAAAAAGTCACAAATAATGAAGTAAAGCTAGAGTATGTACCTACAAAGGATCAAGTTGTAGATATTTTTACAAAGGCTCTTCCGAAAGATGCATTTAAGTATCTCCAACAAAAGTTAGGGGTTGTTGTCCCTCCTTAATTCAACTAGATGCATAATTTGGTGCATCTATCCAGGTGAGCATTCAACATACATTCTCAGTCCTAGACTAATGATGAAGGCTACCTCCTAGGGGGTGTATGTAGTAGTGTTTTTGGTTGGTTTAGTTAGGGGGAGCATATCTTGTGTCCCTAAGGGGGAGAGTGCAGTAAATATTAAGAAGAAGAGTATGTAGAAGAGAAAGCAATGAAAAGAGTGAAGTGTGCAGGTGATGTCAAAGGGTGAGATTGTTGAAATTTTCCATTGATGTCAAAGGTGGAGAGTATGATATGATAAAAATAGGGGAGAGTAATGTTTGAATAACTCCTTACATAGGAGGAGAAGAAGTTTGTAAAGTAGAGGTAAAGGAGAGTGAGTGAAGTGTAAGATTCCATAGTAAAGGGGGGTTCTTCTTAATGTAGAGTTTATTTTTTTATTGGTTTTCAACATAGATGTTTCCATCAATGACAAAGGGGGGATTGTTGAATACTTGGACTTGTTGGTGACTTGACTTGTTGGGAGAGATTGTTGGATATTGTTGGTGTTGTAATTGATGTCAACCCCTTGTTTGTAGAAGTTGTTGGAGTTTTTGAAGTGTGTTGCATTATGTTGTGGTTTGATGTCACATTTATGTCAAACCCTTGTGTAGTCTTGATGAGAAGGAGTTGTGGTGATGTAATCAATGTTTTCAATGATGTCTTGTATGGTTATGATGGATAAGTGTTATAGTTGTATTAAGTTCACTTGGTTTCCAAGTTATTTTGAGAAAATTTGAATAAGAGAGTGTGTAAGGTAACAAAGGTGTCTTTTGTGTTGTGCTCCATATTTCTTCATGGTTGAAGATATGCCTATGTGGTTTGGATGTGATGATCAGATGTTTTAAGAGGTGTTATATCTAGAGTTTCAGATTTTGGATCATACAATAGTAGAAGTTGTGTTTGATAGTATGTTGCCTATGAAGAGGGTTGTCTAAGAGAAATTAGATTCTTTGCATTTCTCTGTATTGAGGTTTCTTGTCTTGTGGATTTGGTAACATGCTTATATTATTTATATCTATCTTACCTTAGATTTTTTGGTGTTAAGTTGCTCCACAAGTTTAGTGCATGTGTTGGATTTCAGTGGTAGTGTAATCCTATTGCATAGGATGAAATTCTTTGTTTTAGGTTGTAGTAATGTTACAGTGTAGTATGTTGATGTTTGAATATTCTTAGATGTATTTTGGTGTTGTTGTGGTATGCATGTTGTTTATGGACCTAGAGAAGTGTGTATACAATCTCTTGTAGTGTTAGTTTAGGTTTTTCCAACCTAGCATGTTGGCATTATTTGTAGAGGTACCTCATGGATTGTGGATGTGTTGAGTAGCATGGTGATGTAGATTTCAATCCTAGTTAACCCTTGGTGTGGTCCACCTTCACTTCTTTCCACCATAGAGGTGTTTGGTGCTAACCTATTTTATGTTTCATTGAGACCGACCTTAAGAAATTGTTTGAGGTTGTGGATAGTATAAATGCAAGGTGAATTATTTGAAATGTAATAGAAGTGTTGTGAGATGTGAATGTGATCAAATTTGGTGATTTGAGTGTGAGCTTAAATTCTTATGAATTTTGGATGCAATGAGTAGAAGGTTTCTACATTCTAGAGTACTTGAAGTTGCTAGAGGTAGTGAGCCAAAGGTTGTGGATGGCATAGAGTTACAGTGGTGGATCTTCCTGTTGCTTTGAGATAGTGAATCTCTTTGTAATAGTTTCTTATATTGTTCCTTCTTCCAAGAAATGAGCCCTTGGTATTGAGTCACCTAATAGTGATCCCTTGGTAGTGAGCCTAATTATATTTGATGTTGTTATTCATATATATGTGATAATATGCTGGAAGTTTGGAGATGTTGGAGTTTTTTGTGAGTTGCTTGGTTGTTGTAATGCTTGGGTGTTGTCGTTGATGTCAACCCCTTGTATGAAGAGTATTGGAATTTTTTTGGTGTTGATGATGTCAATCCTTAGCATTGGAGTTTTGAGAGTCTGGAATTGTTAGTATTAATTTCAACACAATACTGGTGTTGGCATTGATGTGTTACTTTAGTATAGTTGCAAATATTGCTTCCTTTATTTGTGTTTGGGAAGATTTTTGTAGTTGGAAAGTATTGCATGTTGCAAATTATGAAGAGGTGTTGCAGAGATGTTATTAATGTTGTTGCTAAAGTTAGTTCACTTGGTTTCCAAGTGCTTTTGAGAAAATTTGAATAAAAGAGAGTTCAATGTGACAGAGTGGTGTTCAATATTTTTCTTTGTATTTATGCATTCTTGAAGATATTCTTATGCAGTTTGGACATGATGATCTGAGGTGTTTAAAGATGTCATATCCATATTTTTAGGTTCTAAATCATACTGTAGTGGAATATGTGTTTGACAATATGTTTATCTGATGAAACAAGGTGTCTGGGAGAAATGAGATTGCTTCACATTTCTCCACAGTGAATTTTATAGTGTTGTGGACCTAGGAAAATTCTTATAATGATTGTATCTACCTTCCCTTGAAGTTGTAGGTGTTGAGTTGTTCTGCATATTTGTTTGGTGTACTGGATGTATGTGCTAGTATGTCTAGTTGCACAAAATAAAGGTGTTCTTGAGTTTTAGGTGGTTGAAGTAGTTGTACAATATATTTTTTTGGTGCTAGAGTATATTGAGATGGTGTATGAATAGAGTGGAGTGTTTTTGTGTGGTCCACAAGATGTTTACATACCTTGAGAAGTGTGTTTGGTGTCGCTTGTTAGTGTTAGTACAGGTTTGGATGACTTGACATGCTAGCACTAATTACAAAGGATAATTGTTTTTTGAGGAAGTGTTGAGAAGCATGTTTATGTGTATTTGGTTCCCAATTAAGTAATGGCATGTTTTGTAATCACTTATTTATATTGTGGAACTATTTGGTACATACCTATTTGGTGTTACACATTTGAGATGCATATGTTTCATTAATGTTGACCTAATTAATTATTTTAAGTCATGAAGAGTATAAATGTAAGGTGAATTATTGTATGGATTAAGTGTGAAGTGTGTGTGATGCAAAACATTCAAAAGTGATCAAGTGTGTTTATATGAGTGTGAGCGTTAAAGCCTATGATTTCCTAATGACGTGAGCATAAGGTGTCTACATTTTAGTCTATTTGATGAGTTTTTTATGCTTTAGTGGAACTGTAACTTCTGCATATAAGAGATGCATTATTAGCAGTTAAAATTGGTAGTGAGCCACCCCTTCTTCTTTCTTTCTTCTAGACAGTGATTCCTTTGGCACCGAGCCACCAATAGTGAGCCTTATGGAATTTGGTGTTGCAGTTCATATAATAGTGATATAATCCTCACCGTGGATTTTTCCATCTTTTGTTTTCCACGTAAATATGTAGCTCTTATGTTTTTCATGTGTTCTCATTACTATTGTACATTTTTACATTCTATTAATTTGTGTTAAGGGTTTAATGGTGGATAAGGATTTAAGAAATTATGCAGATTTGAATGTTTATGAGGGTTTTTGATGTTTTAAAAGTAAAATTGATTTGACCCCCCCTCTTAGTTGTCTTACGCATCTAACATAATCCTCACTATGGTTTTTCCTTGATAAGGGTTTTCCATGTAAATCTGGTGTTTTATTGTGTTTGTTTGTGTTTGCATTATTGTTTCATATGTTTACATTATGTTAATGCTTAATGAGAGTTAAAATATTGATAAGGGTTTAAAACTTAATGAGGTATTGAATGTTTTAATGTATAACTAATTCACCCCCCTTTCATTTGTCTTGTACATCTAACAAAAAGTGCATTGTTTAGTTTCAAAATTGTATCAAAATCATCATTTTTAGATTTTGGCATCTTAGAATCAGTCAATTGTTGCATTTAATATTTAAAAATTATATCTAATTTTTCATTAATTGTTCAAACATTTTCAAAAATTGTATTTTGAATTGCATTGGCATAAATTGAGGAAATTCTAGAAAAATATTCACTTTCAGGCCTATTTGCAAGCATACCTAGAAGCCTTACGCAATATCATACACAACCAAAATTTGAATTTTCTAAAACCCTATACAGGATAGAGACACCCTTGGGTGGCTTTATCTTGTTTGGGCAGCTTTATTCTACTATTTTTGGCTGAATTTTTTCTCAAATCTCTATTTCTATGTTCTTTGTATGCTTTTATTGTTTGAATTTTGTTTCTAAATTTTAATTATCCTATAATTATCTATTTTTCTAAAAAATTGCTCACTTGATCCATAGGGCATAACATCATGTTCTCATTGCAAAAATCTTGTGCTATCATAATTCATGCTCTATTTTCAAATCTTGTTAAGCATTTCAAGGAATTTTTTTTACAAGAATGTCATAACGAGTTTATGTCCCCTCTTTTATTGTTTTTAATTGATCCCCTCCAACTATCTCTCCTACTTTTGAGGATACATTGGTGAAAGAGAATACAATCATTGATGATCATGACAATTATGTTTGTTCTTCTTCCAATATCTCTCCTATTGTGAAGGTATCTTGGCATTATAATATCTAATCATGGAGTGTCTTGAGAATATTATTTGTTTCTCTTCTCCTACCTCTCCTACTTGGGAAGATATTGTTGGACAAGAGGATGACATCATTGAAAAGTTCCTTCAAAAGGAAATAATATGTATTGAATAGATGAAGATACTAAGGTGACATTAGATCCCCCCTCGATAGAAGATCATCAACAAGTAATAAACTCTATTGAGGTTATGAACACATAATTGAATATTAAAGCTCCTTTAATTATTAGACCTCCTAAAACCCCTTTAATTATTGGACCCACTAAAATTCCTCTAATTATTGGATCTCCTAAGTCACCTCTTATTATAGGACCTCCTAAAACTCATGGGCATATCCTAAGCTTTGTAAAACAACTCACTAGTAATCATGTGTTGAAGCAACCAAGTTATCATACTATTGCTCACACATAAAACACTAGAAATAATAAACAACCAAAATAAACACCAACGTCCATCCCATCACCTCAACCATACCTCACGCTTGCACCTAACATTTTGCAGTATAGTGGTAAAGAAGTTGATCTTGTTGAGAAACTTTGTAACACTCCTGCCAAGATCTCCTCATGGGTTTTAATTCAAACATCACCTGTCTATCATGACATGCTTTAGAATTCTTTTCAAAAAAAAATTGTCCCTTCTAGTTTTTAAAAAAATGATGTAGTATTAACCTTATTTGAGGGCATGAATTCAGTTAATTTGGACATGGTCTTTCATCAAAGTGAGTTACTCCCTTTGGAAATACAAAAACAAAATGATGCATTGATGATAATGTCTAGTATTAACAAGATTGAGATTAGGCATACCCTTATTTCCAATGTTTCAAGGATTAATATTTGTAGTGTTAACCTTTTGGATAGAATTGGAGCATACAAGACTAAAATTCAACCAATTGATTTGTCTATCTGTGGTTTTGATAATGTGGGAAAACAACCACTTGGTGTAATAATATTACCTATTAAAGCTAGTAAGGTTGTATTGCAAACTCCCATCCATGTAATGCTCCATGACCTTTCATATAATGATCTCTTGGGTCTAGAACATGGATTCATGAAATGAAAGGAACATCGTCAATGCTTCATCGTTTAATGAAACAAACTTACAATAACAAGGTTTACACAATAAAAGATGATCCTAAATATGAAAATTGTTTACAAATTGAAACAGGAATAGAGAGTTCTTTTAGAACATTGATACCAACTTCAAAAGTGGAACCTTTACAAATTCAAGACAAAGATGAGTTCCTTTCATCCATGAAAAATTTGTTAGATGGTGAGTGGGGATTGTTAGATTTCACACCTACATTCATGGGGGAATAAAAGATTACACAATCAAAATTAGAAAAAGGAAAAGAAGATGCAATGATATAAACACAATCTACAACTAAATCATCAAAAACATCTACAAATTATATCAAAGAGGAAAACCAAGTTACAATCCACTTACGATGAAACTAATTGTGAAAAAAAACCTAATTTGAAAGAAATGGAAGCCATCTATGACAATGGTTATCAAATTTTGAAATAATTTGGCTATAATGGAAAAGGATGTGGTGTAAAAGAACAAAGTATCTAAGTCCCCATAGAACCCAACACACAAGAAACAAAAAAAGTTATTGGTTATTATCCTTCAAAAATAATGAAAAAGATCGAAAATACCTTCACTTAATCATACAAGCAAAAAATAACATTAGTTGTTGCTCCTTGTCATGTGGTAGTTGTATTAGTGTAACATACTCACTACCATGAATGAGGATATAAACTAGACCTTATGCAATCATATTTCATCATCCATTTTGGGCTCGTCTTTTTCCCTACACTTAGGGGGTAAGGGGTTAGGTAGCCTTGTATTAGGTGCATTCCTTCTAGAAAAGTATCCCTTTTGTTTCTCCTTGAAACATTAGTGTATAAAGTATGCTAACATTTTAAGTGGGGCATATAGCCCCTTATTTATTATTTGCATATGAAATGGTCCCTTTTTATCGATGATAACAAATATCTCCTAGAAATTGTGACCTTGGTAATAGAAATATGTCCTTCTTGATCTATGTTAGTGTCTCCTTTGTGGTGATATTAGGCTTGATGTCCCATAAGATTGTGACCTTTCTTGGCATATAATGTTCCCCTTGGTGGTAATGCTATGGCTAGTATTCCTTAAGGTGCAAATTATTTGATTCCACAACTATTCATCTCTTGGTGGTGATGTAATCTGTGATATTCCCTAAGGTGTGACCTTTCATATATTGAGAAAAGTCCTTTGTTGTTTTAGAAAATCACCTTTTGTGGTGGTGTTTTTATAACACCCCTTGAATTTTTGGTCTTATATTTTTGTCATTTATGTGCCTCCTTAAGAGATTTTGTGCACCTTCTTAGGTGAATTTGGTATTTTTTCTTCACTTTGTTCACAAGTGTTGAACTTAGTGATGTGTTGACATTGAAACTTTTTCTTTATTTTATTCACACACGTTGAACTTAGTGCTGCATTGGCATAGCATTTTGAGAATTTTTATAGCACCTTATTAGAGTTATCAGGGAGTATAACTCCTGGTATGGTTGTCAATGGGTGCACCGTTAGTGAATATTGGCTTCACTAGACCTTATGTGTTTCTCATCTTGCTACTTTGTCTTGGGGGCTCACCTAGAGAATATCACAATTCACTAGCCTATGGTGCCTTTTGTTTGTGATTCACCTAGAAAACATAAGACTTTTCTATTTGTGATTCATGAACATCTTAACATGACCATCAATCATAAAACAACTTGCTTGATAGTATAGCTATGTGTTTCATGAGTTTCTATCATAATGCAACTTGCTAGCTTTATGGAACCCATCATAATGCATGGACACCTAGCATAATGCAACTTGCTAGCCAATAGATCTGTGTGTCTCATGAGTGATGTGGCATAATGCAGCTTTCTAGTACTCATGGGAGCATTCCTTTAACTAAAATTTATTTGATAAATGACATTTGGTATTTGAGACATTTTAAGACTAAGGTCTCTTTACATTACCAAGGGTTCCCTCATAGTTACAATATTTTCTTGGACAATATTTTGGAACATAGTCCCCATGGGTTCTCCCAAAGAGATGTATTATTGTTTTAAAGGGGATGGTTTGTTTTAGCCTAGAATAATAGGTATTTTGGTGGATTGAAATATTATTTTTATGTTTGTGAGCTCTTGGTGGGTCTTGAAATTTTGAATATGTTTTCATTCAATGGAACCCTCACTAATGGTATTCTTGTTATTGGCCCAAAAGTTTGATATATCATTTGATGCTAGTCTTTAGTAAATATTTTCATCGAACCTTTCATGATGAGATCCTTTATAATATAGACCTACTTTCAATAATTTTATCAAGATTGGTGACACAATATACTTGAAGGTGAAAGACCATTTCTCAATTTAATTTTTGATGGAATTGTGGGCTAGTTGTTTCTTAGGTATTGTCCAAATAAGATGACTTGCTAGGATTACCCAATGTTGTAAGGAGGAGAATATTTAATTATTTATTTATTTTTCATTATAATGATCTAACATGGTCATGTTATGTTTAATGCATGATGAATTTATTTGTAAACTTGGAATATATAACAATGATGCATTGGATGAGGTGTAGAAACTATTTTAAGGATTGTCCTCCCAAAATTTGAGGGATAAGTCTCATAAATTAAATATCATTCTAAGTGACCTCTTGGAAAATCATTTAAAACTTTTAGATATGGTCATTGGGATCATCCTTTCATTTATATTTTTCAAATTTTAATATTTTAAATGCGAAAAGGGGATTTAAGACATGGTCTAATAAAATGGACAAGGACACAATTATTCAAACTTATAACTTTTGCATTGGTTGGATGTATCTATTTATAATCACTTAATATAATTTTGATTTCTTGAAACCCTTGGTTGAAAGAGTTATTAAAGTGTGGCAATGCAACCAATTGTAAGGAGTATTGTAGGTTGAATTGGAATGTTTGGTGTTTTAACACATATAATGGAGGTAAATTATATTTAGGGAAAATGTGATTAATTAGGGATAGTATGATTTTTTTTATCTTAGGTGGTGGTTTTCTTATGTGTAAATATTTATGGACAAAGCATGATCATGGGTTGGTTTTGATCAAGATTGTTAGTTTCCTTGATTAGGGTGGTGTCTTTTCCATAATAATTTGAGGATGGATTAGGACTTTTTCCTTATTGAGGTGGATCAATATACGAGGAATTACTTTGAGTGGATTTATATGATCAAGTACTCTTCTTGTGAGTTTGGTTGAGATGGAAATTGGTTGGATCTTGAATTGAGGGAGTACTATTTTGGGCCCATGAGTTATCAAATTCATGGGTAGGAAATTCAAGAGAAGGAATTTTTTTAAAATTATCTAAGTTGTAATCATGAGGATGATTAGGCCTTGTGTATTTCCCCTCCCATTTGCATCTTGTTAATGTGAGATCGATGTTTCAGCTTCACCATTTCCTCATGATTCTTATGGAGATTATTTTATGGATTTGATTGGTGTGTATGAATCACCATATGTTTGAGATGATATTCCTCAACATGTTAGTTGGTGGGATTTTGTGTGTTTACATGATTGTTTTATTATTATGCTTCAATTTAGTGAAATGCATTATTGATGCTATGATTAAATGTGAGCATGATTAGTGATGTTTAGAAGGAATGATTTATTTAAGTATTTATATGATAGATGTACATGTTAGCAATGAGATTTGCATTCAGCTAAACATGAGGGCTCAACAATCTATTGCAACATGGAAACATTCTTGAGTTGTGGGTAACTCATTGTGAGAATGAATATCTGGAGAAGGTCAACTTCCTTGTTGATGAATTTCCTACTCTAATGTCTTGCAAAGGAAATGGTTAGAGAAATAGGTTGTAATTAAAATCCTATAACCTACGATGATCAACCAACATTAGAAATATTTTGATAATTAACTCACTCACAACACCTTTTAAAACTTAACTCTCACAAGCTCATGATGCATCTGACTCAATAGTGATTTGTGCAAAGGCTTGATAAAAACACTGTAAGGCACAACCTGACTCAAATACAGCTACTAAAAAACATCCAATAACAATGAGACATGAAAAGGATCCACAAATCAAATCACAAAACACATCCAATCATCATTGTAAAGCATATAACAAGAAATAAGGAAGGAGAATTCTGCTATTTTTATTAAACTGAAAGAGTGATAACTCTCAAAATCTAAGTACAAAAGGATTTTACAATCTCTTTGAATATGTGTGAGAGCAAGAAATTGATATCTGAACCCCTGAGAAATTAGAATTTCTCAAACTTATAGACCTTATGTCACTTCAACCATACAAAGATAGAAAAGATAGGCTCGTTGCTTCTCCAGAAAAGGAACCCATTATCCATTTTCGAGCTCAAGAAAAAGGATCCAAAAGATGACACCAAGAAACTCCAAAAATAATCAAAAAGATAGAAATTAATCACCTCCAAAAGATCCATCCAGAAAAGCCTCTAAATCAGGAACAACTTGGCTTGCAACTAAAAATGGAAACTTCATTTTTCTCTCCTTTCTCCAACTCACCCAGAAAAATAAAATAAAATATTGGCCACCTTTTTTATGCTTTCATTAAAACTGCTTAAAATAGCAAGAGATCAAAGCAATTTATAAGAGAATTTCTTTTATCTTTGCTTTACAATAATTACAGTTTTAAAATCCAAATAAGCCATTCTTCATCTTAATCTTATGATTTTTTTGCAACTCAAGATTTCTAGGAAATCTTTGCAAAAAATAAATATATCGATGCCTATTACAAATGATTTTTCTTTAAAAAATCATAAAAATATATGGACGAGTATCTATTATTGATTTCTAAAAATAAAATAAAAATGATAATAATCTTAGACCCAAGATATTTATTTTTTCCTAAGGCATAGACATTTTATTAAATAAAATACCCTAAGGTATTTTAAACTATGAAACACAAGTTAAATGCCTATCCTATAAAGACTTAGGCAAATGATATTAAATTGAACCCTAAAAGGGTCAACCTAAGTAATATATTTCGGCCCCATGGAAATGGACTTAGGGAATGATATTTTCAAAATATTGTAATAATCCCTATATCACATTAGGGTTAGGGAAGAAACACTAAGAACAAAACACTGGATCCCTATGATTTCACATTTTCATTTTGCTTGTTTGGCTAGGGAAACAAGCTCTGCAAGCGGCCACTATGGGATTAGGGTTTTGAGCTTTAGACACCACCATTCAAGCTCAGGTTCACCATTTCTAGTTGATTGTTTACTAGAGACATTGGTAAGTCACTCTATGTTCATTTTGGTGCTTCTATTGTTTCATTTGATGGATAAGAATGGAATTCAAGCCATGAGCTTGACTAAATTCTAATGGATTTGTGGTGTTCTTTATATGTCGATGCTATTCACCATGAGATGTGGCCACCATGAGAAACCTTGTGCGAACATTGTGGAAGCTTTGGTCATAGCTTATGAGGAACTCCTCCCAAGATTCATGAGTGTGAGCTCTGCTCCATGCTTTTGAAAGAATTTCCCTCTTAAATAAAAGCTATTCAAGATTTTTCTTTAGAAAAATATGGATGTTTGTAATATTTTGGGTTCAACCATTATTCTATCCATGACCAAACTTTTATATTCTTCTCCTATTCTGTAAACACACTCATTTGGGATTGACCCATGATGTAAATGTAAACTATTTTTTTTTTAATGAAAGCCCTTTTTAGATACAATATTTCCAGTTGTGGGTTTCCAGAGCTTGTTATGGTTGTGTCCAGTAACCTTGTTCCACCATTTTTGATGAGCCCAAGACATTGAAACTATGCATTTCACTGGTATTTGTCTTTTAAACTTGAAACCCCAAGTGGGTTTGCTCGAAACAGAAGAAACCTTCTTCTCAGGTTGTGGCCATGAGAGTATGTATTAGGGGTTTCGATGCATTTTTTTATTCTTCATGCTTCTCTTGAAAAGCATAAGAAACATATAGTTTCATTTCTTGGGTTCATAAACCCATCATGCCCGAAATACTAACTCCATTTGTAGAAATACAAAACATGGAATGAGCTCGAGCCATGGTGTTTTTCCCTCTATTTTTGCATTTAGAATTTAATACCCTAAATGGGTATCATCATTTGCTATAGGAAACTCTTGCATTTGCATTATCTTTATGTAGAAATAATAGCTCGATTTGAGCTCAAACCATGAAATAAATCAAACAAACCTGGTAGATTTGTAACTCTGGATAGAAACCCTACTATAACTTGCTCTTTCATGAAGTAAAAAGGCACTATTTAGTTCTGGCCATTGGAACCTGGAACTGAACATTTCCAGAATAGGTTGATGTAATTACAAATTTATGTTAACTCTTGTTTTTATGTAGCTCACCTGGTAGCCATTTTCAACTCTGTTCTTGAAGGGAACAACTTTACTTTGGCACTCTTCATGAATTTTTGTTCTCTAAATAGAAATCATTGAAATTAAATTTGTTTTATGCATAGAAGATTCTGAGAATAATATCATGATGAAATTGTTTTGAAATTGCTTAAATTACTTCATTTGTAATTGATGACATTGCAAACAAGGCATTATCTATGTATGTTCACTATCACATTTCATGACACTACACTTGAGCAACTGATCACCTGTGATTTTCAATTCATTGTATAGTTAGACTTGATTGTCCTAGATGGTCACTTTTTTAAGCTCTTATGATATTTGAATTCACTCCTTCAAATGTACATTTCTTTGAGTAACATTTAATTGTTTTCCTCTTGAAAATCCTCTATGAAATGTTGAGGAACAACATGTCGGGTCTCAACCCTTGTGGGAGCCCGTTTTACACCACATGCTTAATGGTATTTGAAACAAAACAACAACATGAATTTTCCTAGACCTACACATGAAACAAACAATGTTAGATTAAAAAACATAATTTCAGTGTTTCTCGTGATGTTTCCTCCTTTGGATCCACTTGCACTCATCTTTTCTTTAGTTGATTTCAATGGATCAAAATCAGTATTCTACATTATTGTTGGTAGATCATGTAGAGAGGTGTATAGTCCGAGCTCTAACAATCTTTTGAAATCACATGCAGGTTCACTTGGAGCACAAAAGCAAGGAAGGGTGCACCACTCTGAAGGAAATTTGAAACTACCATTAGGCAATGACGATTATGCCGCTTTTTACATGTTCTTTCTTCCTTCTATATTTTATAGTGTAGTGTACTCATTTTGATTCACTATTTTAGCTATTCCCATAGCTTATGTGGGATTCTTGATTCTTCCTTTATCAAATGAATAGAAAACAACATTTGTGAAATACTTGTTCAACTCTGTACTTTCTTTTGTTAACAATGTATGAAACATTGTGAATGAATATCAGAATGAAAGCACTTCTTTTTTTATATTTAACACAATACTTAATGTTTTAAATGATAATCAACAAAATAAAACACATTGAAATTAAACAACTAAACATTCAAATTTTTGCAATGGTTAAAGCATTTGAAGAAATAAAATGAAAACTCTTCACCTTAAGATGAACCTTAATCAATCAGCTCCGTCAATTTAAGTTATGGTGAAAATTTTATAACACTCTTGGTGACCTCTGCTAGATGATTTCCTGTTAGCATTAGGCCAGTTTCCTTATGTAGATCCATTGGGCATGGAGTCAATTATGCCCCTCCATAACTTAGAAATTTTGAAACTGAAAAACACTCCTCCAAATAGCAGTAGAGAACAAAACAAAACAACTCAAAAGAAAGCAGGCCCTGATGACCAAAAAACCATGTGCTGCAGCACTTATTAAAAACAAAAAAACTAAAAGGAAAGTGCTCCAAGCACATATTAACAATGACTACTCTATTATAGTACAGGGTAGAACCTCAAACCTCAAAAGCAATTTTTTAAATGGATCCCATTGACAGGGATCGAAAGAACTTCTCCACTTAACTTAGATAGCTAGAATGAATTATGCTCTTTGCATTCTATGATCACATATGACTCATCCCACATGGCATGAAATTTGGAATGCCTCCCCTGAGCTTGCTCTTGTACTCATCCCATTTAAGCATGAAGTCCTTGACAATGAATTCTCTGAATTTTTCTTCACTAAATTCTCTTATCATATCATCATTCAGCTACTCATTCATCTAAATGTTAGCTCCCTGGAATAGAATCTTATCAAAATAATTTTCATAAAAACTTTTCTCATTATTTGGTATTGTTTCCATAGTGAGCATCTCCATTTGGATTTCACTCTTGAAATCGAGGAGCTCATCCATCCAATCATCTAGGATCCGTAATTTAATATCAAAATCCTCCATATCTTCGAAGGTATCGACAGGTAAACTAAGATATTTTGGAATAAGATTCTCTTTATCTTCCTCCAACATGTCAAATAAATAGAGATTATGTCTTTCTTCACAGTAGCCCTCAAGAAGTACCTTAGGTTTTTTGAAAAGCTTACCTTTAAAATCTCTCTCTTGGACAACTATCTGATCTTGGACTTTGCCCACTCCTGATTTCAAAGGTTTCTCTAAAGTCTTCTCCAAGACTTGATCCTCGAAGAGAAACTCCATCCATTATTGGATATACTTCTCTTCCTCTTAGGCATTCTTTTCTGAAATTGATGCTTGATCATCAAAAATCAAATCCTCCCACTCTTTAACTACTTCATCTTTCATTGGCCTCAAAACATTGTCTATTGGTTGGCCTTCATCCTTAACCAGATTGGGGACCTCAACATCTAGTTCCTAGATCACATAAATGATTAACCCCACTTCATCAGTATGCTTGAATGGATCAAGCTCGTGATCTTCGACATTCCCCTCATTCAAGTTAATATCTTTGCTAGGTGTGTGGTCTAAGTTCATAGATTGATCTTCCTTCCTACTGGTGAAACATAGGTGGGCATTTATAGGGTTCGGGACATATGGTTCAATGTGATCCTTGGCTAAAGGTTTGGACCTGATAGTCACTTTGGTACCATACCAGGTTCTGAAAAATAGGCGGGACCAATCAACAGATAGAAAACCCCCCAGCTTGGCAGTAAAGTCTCTAGATAGGAAAAGTGCAAAGTGGGGAGGTAGCTCAATTACATAGATATCTTGATGCACATCAAAATTAGGTAAAGTGTGCAATGTGAGGTCTAGATTCTTGATGATTCCTTATGTTTGAACAACAAAACTGTCCAACTGCACTACCCCTTTTGTTACAGGTTCATAAACTAGTCCTAAACTATCTACTACACTTTTAGGCATCACTGAGCTATTGGATCATGAGTCTATCATGCAGTTATCGACAAGCTTATCTCATATAATCAGACTCAGATAAAAAGGTGGGGGTTTTACCACTTGACCTTGTTGTTCAACCTTGAATTTTGAGTTGTTTGCAAGTACAAATTTGCTATTTTTTGCATTAATAACAGTTGGAGATGAAAGCTTAGATAAAGCATTTTGTATTAAATCCTTCTAGCTTGGAATGTGAAATGCGTCCATGATAGATAAGCTAACTATAGCTTTCTTTAACTATTCAACTACATTGAAAAACACAGGATTTACCTTATGTTATCTTGAAGGTGCAACCGTCACTTAATTTTTGTTGTTCTCTCTATAGAATATGCAAATTCCTCGGTTGAACTTGTTGTGCTGGGTTTGTAGACTATTGTTCTCTCTGTAGAATATGCAAATTATCGGTTACTGGGATAATTCATGATGAAGTGGCATGAGCTTGGTCTCTTGTAGCTTGTTGTTGTGAAGTAACAACTTGTTCTGCTTCCACCACTCTTCTCTTTGCTCTTGTGTTTGCTGCCACAAATGTACTTTATTGGTTTTGCCCTTGGGGATAATTTATTCCACATTATTCAACACTCTTCCAATTCATCAGAGCAACTTTTGAGTTGTCTTGCTACTCCACACCTTTTCTTTGCAAACCTCCAAGGCCAGTGTAATGGTTTTTCACCATTAGAGCTTGATTCTCCATTCCTTTGATGCATGCAGACTGATTGTGCAATTGGTTGCATAGGTAGCACCAATCATGCTCTTGAGCTAGGTTATTCAATGGCACGAGCTTTCTTGAAGGGCCAACTGCATTAGGATTAGAAGGCCAAAAAGGTTTGGTGTTAAAACCCCTCTTCTTTCCTTGAAAGTCATTCTAGAATGGTGGCCTAATCTACTAGTTTTGCTGGTAAGGCACTTGACTATGTTCATGGCTGACTTGCTTCTTCATACTTACAAAATAATTGTTGAAAGTCTTACCAAATTTATGCAGCATGCTTTTAATCTCTTGGATTTATTTAGTCTGATTAGAAATGACACTTTCTTGGACAGCAACTTGATATCCTATCACTAGGACTAGCGAAACAACAACAATAAGAGGCAAATTCATTGGAACGGGTGACTAAATTTTAGGAAAAATGGGTGCAGGTGACCTAGGGGCTATCTTGTTGGCTTGGATAAGCCAATTATCAACCCTTATTGCAATGTCATAAGCATTAGTCAAGGTGAACCCCCCCATAGACTATATCATGACTGATATTTTGGCATTTAAGTCTTTCAGGAAAAACAAAAAGGCATGCACGGGTGTGGGTTTGACAATTAGAGGTACCCTATCCTAGGTTCTTTGAAACTTGAAGTTAAAGTCATCCATATGCTCATGGGGAGCATGCTTGATTATACTCAGCTACTGAAGTAGTGACATGTGGTCTGACTTGTCCACAAACTGCCCATGTAAACCATCCTCGAGTTGGTCCCAAGTTGCAATAGTGTTGGCTGGGAGTCCTCTAAAACATTGAAGGGATTTCCCCTTTAGTGAAGTAGCCAGCAACCTCAAGGCCATGTTCTCTTTTGTTATGTTGTGTATCGAGCATAGGGTGGCTACATCCTAAATGTGCTCGATGGGTGTTGTCTGGTCTTCACCAGTGAAGTAGAGCAATCTTCTTAGAGTGGAAACCAAAATGTCATCATGTCTCGCTAATAGCAACAGGCTGCCACTATTGAATGGTGCAAAGGAGAACTACCTCACCATGGGTGGTGCTTGTGAAACTAGAGTTGGGTTATTTTTCACAAAAATAGCAGAACTGAGCTCCGAAGGTGTGGAATTTGCTCTCCTGGGTGTTCTTCCTCTTCTCCTTAGTGGGGAGAGCTGCAAATAATCAAATAGGATTGGGTTGGATCTGGTATGGATCCTTCTCATAAGCTACCTGCACTTGAATCTGCAAATTAACCAGAAAAAGGGAGTCGCCAATTATATTTTAAAACAAAACCTCAAAAGGCAGAAAAAACTTTGCTGCATATACCAAACAACAACTTATAAAATTCAGAAACAACCCTAAAGACAAGACTCTAGGGTCCCACCAAGCATGCGAAAAACTATTAGAAATGAGATTTACACCCAACTGAACATGAGGGTTCAACAATCTATGCAACATGGAAACATTCTCGAATTGTGGTTAACTCATTGTAAGAATGAATCTCCATAGAAGGTCAGCTTCCTCATTGATGAATCACCTACTCTAATGGCTTGCAAAGGAAAGGGTTAGAAAAAAAGGTTGTAATTCAAATCCTATAACCTACGATGATCAAACAACATTAGAGAGATTCTGATAACTAACTCACTTGTAACACCTTTTAAAACTTAACTCTCATAAGCTCATGATGCATCTGAATCAATAGTGATTTGTGCAAAGGCTTGAAACAAACACAAGGCACAACTTGACTCAAATACAACTCCTGTAAAACACCCTATAACAATGAGAAATGAAAAGGATCCACAAATAAAATCACAAAATGCATCCAATCATCATTGTAAAGCATAGAACAAGAAATAAGGAAGGAAAATTCAATTGTTTTTATTAAACTAAAAGAATGATAACTCTCAAAATCTGAGTACAAAAGGAGTTTACAAGCTCTTTGAATATGTGCGAGAGCAAGAAACTAATATCTAAATGCCTGAGAAATTAGAATTTCTCAAACTTATAGACCTTATGTCACTTCAACCATACAAAGATAGAAAAAATAGGCCCATTGCTTCTCCAGAAAAGAAACCCATTATCCATTTTTGAGCTCAGGAAAAAGGCTCCAAAATATGACACCAAGCAACTCCAAAAATCATCAAAAAGATAGAAATTCATCACCTCCAAAGGATCCATCCAGAAAAGCCTCTAAATCAGGAACTTGGCTGGCAAATGAAAGTGGAAACTTCGCTTTGCTCTCCTTTCTCCAACTCGCCCAAAAAAATCAAAACAATATTGGCCACCTTTTTTATGCTTTCATTAAAATTGCTTACAATAGCAAGAGATCAAATAAATTTATAAAAACATTTCTTTTATCTCTGCTTTACAATATTTGCAGTTTTAAAATCCAAATAAGCTTATCTTCATCTTAATCTTATGATTTTTTTGCAACTCAAGATTTCTAGGAAATCTTTACAAAAAATAAATATATCGATGCCTATTACAAATGATTTTTCTTTAAAAAATCATAAAAATGTATGGATGAATATCTATTATTGATTTCTAGAAAACCAATAAAAATGATAATAATCTCATATCCAAGACATTTATTTTTTCTTAAGGCATACATATTTAATTAAATAAAATACCCTAAGTTATTTTAAACTATGAAACACAAGTTAAGTGCCTATCCTATAGACTTAGGCAAATGATATTAAATTGAACCCTAAAACTGTCGACCTAAGTAATATATTTTGACCACCATGGAAATGGACTTAGGGAATGATATTTTGAAAACATTGTAATCCCTAAATCAGATTAGGATTAGGGAAGAAACCCTAAGAACAAAATGTTGGATCCATATGATTTCACATTTTTATTTTGCTTGGTCAGCTGGGGAAACAAGCTCTACAAGTTGTCACCATGGTATTAGGTTTTGGAGCTTTAGACACCACCATTTGAGCTCGGGCTCACCATTTCCAGTTGATTGTTCACCATATACATTGGTAAGTTGCTCTATGTTCATTTTGGTGCCTCTATTGTTTCATTTGATGGATAAGAATGGCCTTCAGGCTGCAGGGTTGACTAAATTCTAATGGCTTTGTGGTGTTCTCTTTATGTTGATGCTATTCACCATGAGATGTGGCCGCCATGAGAAACCTTGTGTGAACATTTTGGATGCTTTGGTTGTGGCTTATGAGGAACTCTTCCCAAGATTAATGAGGGTGAGCTCTTTTCCATGCTTTTAAAAGAATTTCCCTCTTAAATAAAACTCATTCAAGCTTTTTCTTTACAAAAAGATGGAAGTTTTTAAGATTTTGGGTTCATCCATTGTTCTAGCCATGACCAAACTTGTATATTATTCTCTTGTTCTACAAAAACACTCCTTTGGGCTCGATCCATGATGTAAATGTAAACTATTTTTTTAAATGAAAGCATTTTTTAGATACAAGATTTCCATTTATGGGTTTCCAGAGCTTGTTATGGCCATGGCCAGTAACCTTGTTCCACCATTTTTTATGAGCCTAAGAGCTCAAAACTCTGCATTTCACTAGTATTTAGCTTTTGAACTCGAAACCCCAAGTGGTTTTGCTCGAAACAGAAGAAACCTTCTTCTCAAGCTGTGACCATGAGAGTATGTATTAGGGGTTTCAATGCATTTTTTATTCTTCATGCTTCTCTGGAAAATCATAAGCAACATATAATTTCATTTCTTGGGTTCATAAACCCATCATGGCCGAAATACTATCTCCATTTGTAGAGCTCCATCCATGGTGTTTTTTCCTTTATTTCTGCATTTAGATTTTAATACCCTAAATGGGTATCATCATTTGCTACATGAAACTCTTGCATTTGCATTATCTTTATGTAGAAATAATAGCTTGATTTGAGCTCAAAGTATGAAACAAATCACACAAACTTAGTAGATTCGTAACTCTGGATAGAAACCCTACTGTAATTTTCTCTTTCATGAAGTAAAAAGGCACAGTTAAGCTACGACCATTGAAACTTGGAACTGACCATTTCCAGAATAGGTTGATGTAATTAGAAATTTCTATTCACTCTTGTTTCTATGTAGCTCACCTGGTAGCCATTTTCAACTCCGTTCTTGAAGGGAACAACTTTACTTTGGCACTCTTCATGCATTTTTATTCTCTAAACAACAATCATTGAAATTAAATTTGTTTTATGCATAGAAGATTCTGAGAACAATATCATGATGGAATTGTTTTGAAACTACTTAAATTACTTAATTTGTAATTGATGATATTGCAAACAAGGCATTATGTATGCATGTTCACTATCATATTTCATGACACTTCACTTGAGCAACTGATCACCTGTGATTTTCAATTCATTGCATAGTTAGACTTGATTGTCCTAGATGGTCACTTGTTTAAGCTCTTATGATATTTGAATTCACTCCTTCAAATGTACATTTCTTTGAGTAACATTTAATTTTTTTCCTCTCGAAATTCCTCTATGAAATGTTTGAGTGATATAGAAAATTGTTGATTGGGAGTGCAATTCTCATTAGAATTCAGCAAGATTAGATCTATTGGGACAGGAATCGAGAAGGGATTGTATTTTCTTGATTTTGTGACTCCTTGTTTAGTGTGCTCAACAAATTTAACATTTCAAAATTTGAAGGGAATTGAGGTATTTTCCTTGTTTTTAATTCATTTGAGCATTTTTCTTCAAGTTTGTTTGTAGGAGAATGATTAGGTGAGTGTAGAATCCTCCCATCTCCTTTTATTTTTAAATTTTATTTGTGTAATGTATAGATTTATTTAAATTTTCGAAAAATTCAAAAATACAAGGCTACCACACCGAATTTTTTGGGAAATGATGAAAATATCAATTTTATAGCTTAACAGGGGTGTTGGGCATATTTGAAAGAAAGGGTATTCTTAGAATTTTAATTTTTTTAAAATTTGAAAATTTGATGAATTTCCATGGTGGAATTGGGAAAAACTTGGTTTTTACCTATGTGAGGGGGAAAACCATAGATGCAAACAAGATTAAACATGCTTGAAATGAGAATCTAAGCTAAGATCAAACACACAAATCTAAGATCTAATCCTACACATATGAAATGAAACTAAGCTATTGAAAACATATTAAGAAATCTATGATTATCGAATTGAATGTAAAAAAAAGTAGAGTGTTACTATCCCATATCAGAGTGTATTCACTTGATGTTGGGTTATTCTTATCACTGTGAAGCCTCCATAGTTTGTGTGCAAAGATTTGATGAATGATGCATGTTGGTTAATTGAAGGAATGACGAAGCTCTATCAATGGTGATCTCGACAGTACTTCATTGCATAAGGTATGTTGATTCTCTGATCCTTTTTTGTCAAGAAAGAGGTTTGTTATATAGAAAATGAGATTCAAAATGAATGATCAAGATTCAAAAATGTTGGATCAAGATCAACAGTCAAAAGGTGTTGAGAGGAAATAGACATGAATAAGTTGTGCAAAGTAGATTGCATGATTTGTGTCATTGAGGAATAGATTGGCTAGTTAGGATTTAGATTGATTATTCAAGATTTAGATGGCTTAGTTAGGAAATTGATGGCTTAGTTAGAAAATTAGATTGATTAGTCAACAAATTAGATGGCTTAGTCAACAATCGTAATTTGCTCAATCAGAAAGTGGGTGAGGAATATGAATTAATTGATTTAATTAATTAATTCCTTTATGGAGTTGAACATGAAAATCAAGTTTGACTTTGGCAAACAAAGTTGCATTAGTTTGATTTGATTTTTGATAATTGATTTTCATAGTTTGATTTATTTATTTAAATTTTGGAGGGAAAGTGTCATAATTAAATTATTATGATTCAATAATTTAATTAACTTAGAGGAATAAGGTGATTTAGCGATGTAATCAAATATTTGGTATTATTTAATCAATCAGGATGAAATAAAGTGAGATTAGGACTTTATTAAATGAATGTATTTTATTTAATTGGTCAAAATTGATGAAACATGAATTAATTAATTAATTAATGTTGTTTTATTTAATTAATAGTAGAATTAGGGTTTTTAGAACTTTATTAAATAAATGAAATTTATTTAATTCATCAGAAATGATGGAAAATTTAATTAATTAAATAATTTTGTATTATTCAATTAATAGAGGAATTTAGGGTTTTAGATGTTGTTTGTTGGAGTGAAAATGACACTGAGAGGGGGGGGTGAATCAGTGTCTTGAACCAATTTTACAATTTTCAAAAAATGAAACAAAACTAAATTATGCTCTCAATATTTCAATGATTAAACCATTCATGAATTGAATGCAACCAATAAGAACTGAATTGAGAAGTATCACAGAAAAAAAATGAACATTATAGCATTATCACTATGAAGTAAAGATACTACAAATGAGACCAAGAGACAAAAGATTTGTCGAGTGGAAAACCCTCCTTGGGTAGAAAAACCACTCCTAAACTGCTGCCATACTGGCTTATATTCTCAAATCACTGCTTACAATGCCTTACAGGCTAATTTCTGAGCACCCACTCAAGGAGCACCAACCCCTAATTTAGAGACACCAATCTCAAGGAGCACCAACCCCTCTTTAGTTTTAGTACAAACATATATCAGAGGATTTCTCTGTTTACATTTCAACTCACAAGAGCCTCTCAATCTAATACCCCTAATATCCGAAATGTTCTCAAATTGAACCTTCAAAATATCAGACATATTAAAAAAGAAAGCTATCTCTTTGCATCATCTTTGCAGATTTTCAATTACAAAAGATTTCACTTATGTTTTTCAAGAATAATCAACAATGCACTTAACCAGTGATCAATCACTGTGTATATATATTTTACAAAGTGCACTCTGCCTTTCTGAACCTTCAAAGAGGTTTTTCAGATAAAACAAAATGTAATTATGATTTTGTTCTC
>CM021101.1:514760156-514998602 GCA_007115665.2 Sequoiadendron giganteum
TTGTTTCACTGATGATGATGAATGTGTGTCCCACTTTATAAAGGAAATGACCAACACTGATCAACTTTTAAACTTGAATTGCTAAAAAGTGGCATATATGTTTTGAATTTTGAAATGGTGTAAACTAGAAAAATATGTATTTTTTAGTATATTTTATGTTTGTAATTTTTTAAAAAATTAAAAAAATATTTTAAACTAGTTTTTAATAAATTAAAACTATATTTTAGTTGTTGATAAAATGCTAGAAAATGAGGTTGCATAGGACGACAAACTTTTTATACTGAATTTTATTTTTCTTCTTTCAAATTTTTTGTGTATTTATAACTTGAAACTTTAGTGCATGGATATTTTTTTTTCCAATTTTGATATGTATTTTTAAATAAATATTAAAATGCACGTAAATCAAAATCCAGTTGTTTCCATGGGACGTCAACTTTCATATTAAATATTTATCTAAAATGGAAAAAAAAATTATACCATCTTGAAATAGATTCTTTTATCTAGTGCATCGTATTTTTTTCAATTTTTTTTAATAAGTTTTAGTATTTTTCCTTGGCATGGTAATGAACCTAATATTTTGTGTTGATAACCTACTTTTAGTAATAATAAAAAATAAAATAACAAATAATAATTAACCTACAAAAGGGTATTTTTTATATTTTTAAAAAAATGTTATTTACATTAGTAGGAGTTAATGAAACTTTATTTTTTTTCAAATAATTTTATTTTTTTGATAAATTGGACTCAAAATGGTGCTCCATATATTTTAAGCCAACAATTTTAGTTGAAAAAGTTGTGGAAGTATCTAACTTAGCTATAATGAATCTTACTAGATCATATGTTTGACCAAAATTGATTTTTAGTTAGAAATACTTAAATTCAGTTGTGTTGATAAGTTGGCTGAAAGTGTAACGCAACTTTGTGCTTTTACTAGACATGCTCCCTTTTTTGATGATGATATATATGAGATATACCTTCTTTGATTTAGCTTTATTCTATGTTGTATGGATGATGATGTATGATGATGTATGCCCCATTCATGATACATGATTTTTTGATTTGTTTTATTATCATCATGATATGTATTGATGTCATTGTGGATGCATGATGGATATGGTACTAATGATATTTCTATGTAGGATGGATGTTAGTTAGAAGAAATATTTGATGATGGATAGAAATTTGATGTTGTTATTAGTTGATGATGTTTAATTTTCTTTGCTTGGGAGGCTTCGTAATTTTGAACAATCCTATTTGATGTAGCAAAAAGATATGATGCACCAAAGTATTAATGACCAAGGTGACTTTGTATCTCTTGCATGGACTTTGACTCTACAAACAAGGAGCATTATTTCTCATACCATACATACAAAAATATTGTTTAAAGTATGCAGTCAGGTCGTGTTAAAAAAATTTCAGACCATTTACACATAAAGGTATGAAATACCTAATATGCAACTGCTACACGAATTTCAGACCATTTACAAAAAGAGGTATGAAATACGTAACATATAACTACTACACGAATGTCAGACCATTTACACAAAAAGGTATGAAATACTTAACATGCAATTGCTACATGAATTGTTTCAACACAACTTCCATACACTCAATAAAGAAAGTATTTGCCATGGTAGTTTAACAAAAATATCTTACAAATAGCAAATTGAAATGACGCTCAATTGGCCCCATTCCTTCTTCTCTAAATGCTTATGGAAATCCTCAAGAGATCTTGGGAGTGAGTCAATAAAATAAATCAAAAAGATAAAAACAAAGTTGCAGTATCACTTGCTATATATATTTGGGGTGAGGCTATTATCCGGTGTTGATCATGTCTATCATAGGAACATATCCATTAAGGCATATCTCAGGATGTTCTTGGGACTTGCCAAAAAGATAGGTAGTTGATACTTTGGCATTGTTTCCATTTTTTAGAGTCAGATATTTTGTGATTTTTTGCTTGAATGTTCTAGCTTTTGATGTTTTCTTTGTTTTTTTGTTTGTTTTGTCAAAGGATGATTGTGACGATTTGTTTATTATGGATGAATCTTTATTGCAGATTGTGATGATGAGACAGATTTTTTTGATTTTTTAAGTTTTATGATGTTGTTTTTGTTTTTTTCAGGGGACTAACCTAGGGCCTCGAGGGCTCATCAAAGATATGCCTTGCCTGCATTGTACATGCAGAGGCTCATAGTTCACTTCTTTTGAATTTTTTTGACCTTTTTTTATTTTGTGAATGTTTTTGGATTTTGTATTTTTTGACTAAGTTGAAATAAAACATGATGGATACCTAAGGGGACTGACCTAGGGTCTCGGGAGCTATTAAGCCTTTCCTACATTGTACATGTAGAGACCATGTAGTTTGACCATTTGACTCACAGCATAATTTGTTTTTGGATAAACAACATTGATAACCTGGATCGATATTACACTTTTGTGTCTAGAGGATATGTTGCAGGAAAGCTTACTTGTACTATCTATGAGTCCTAAGTAATTGTTGATATCTTAGACTGTTTGAGTGAAGGAATAATCCAATGATGTTGTTTTGTTTTTGATGTTTTCACATGTTTTTTATTTTTGTTGTTTTTTGGATTTTTTCTTTATTTTTTTTTGTTTTTTGGATGTTTTTTTTCTAATTTTTGAATTTTTTACCATGATAGGATGCTAAAAGATCTAACTCATGACTAGCTTTGGGAATTTTCCCCTAATTTGAGATAAAAACAACTTTCCTTAATCAGTGACAAGCCATGGTTGGATACATGTTTTATTATGAAATGGATGGATGGATGCTTTGGATATTATTGATATATAATGATGCAAGTTTTATTCAAACACAACGCTTCTTTGCTAGGTTTTCACTATAGTACCTATTCTAGGAGTGTCACAAAGTGGTTTTCACTCAAAGAATTTTTTATTTCTCTTTACTATTTTTCTTGCTTTTTGTTTTTTTTTGTATTTTTTATCTTTTTTGTATTTTTTTGGATTTTTATCCTTTTGCTTAGGGTGTAAGATGTTGAAAACTTGGATTGATATTTCCCTTTTTTATATACATGATATGTTGCGGAAAAGCTTACTTGAACTAGTTGTGGGGTTCAATTAACTCTTGATATATTATAATTTTTGAGTGAAGGAACAATCCATGTTGTTGGAATCTTTGAAGGTTACCTTTGTAGTGCATTGGTGGTACACCTTGTTGTCATGACAAACTTTTTTGAAGGTTACCCTGATAGTGCTAAGATATTGAAAACTTGGATTGATATTTCACTTTTTTTTTTCTAGAGGATATGTTCTGGAAAAGCTTACTTGAGGTAGCGGTGAGGTTTGAGCAACTGTTGATATCTTAGAATTTTTGAGTGAAGGAATAATCTACGTTGTTGGTATCTTTGAAGGTTACCTTGGTAGTGCATTGGTGGTACACCTTGTTGTTAGGATGAACTATTTTGAAGGTTACCCGAGTAGTGCATTGGTGATATTCCTTATTGTTGGGATGAATTGGGAAGGGTACCATGTGGCACACCTTGTTGTTGGGATGAACTATTTCAAAGGTTAACTTGATAGTTGGTGGTACACCTTTTTTATTGGGAAAATGTCTAGATCACAACGTGGGCTAGAAGACATAGATCAAGATTTATTATGAAGCAATATGTAAGTACTTGACCCCAATGTCTAGCAATGTAGGTGATGGATTATCTTGTGATAGGATAACATGTTTGGATAGAGTACACCCCTTTGGAAAATGCCTCATGGATCAAATAATGTTGGATAGGATAGTCTCAACAATAGTGACCCATGCCAAGATATTTTCCATAAGCAAGTGTAAAGTGTACACCAAACATTTGTCAAGATCAAGATAAGTTGGATTTTGGATAGAAATGGATGTGATATATTATGGATACGTTGAGATGCATCCCCCTGAAATGGTGCATGTAGATGCTTGATTCTTACACATGATGCTTTTTTGTTAGGTTTTCATCGTGGTACTTGTCCAAAGCGCCACCGTAGTGGTTTTCACTAGAGGATGATTTTTCTCTTGACTATTTTTCTTTATTTTTTTATTTTTTATTGATTTTTCTAATGTCACACAAGATGCTTGTTTACCAATTTTTCATCATGGTGATACTTTATTTTTCTCCTATTGAACCACTTGGTGGTGCTGATGTAGACGTTGTTGGTGCAGATATGGTTTTTGTTGGTTTCATGACGTGCTAGTGATATCCTACTTAGAGGAGTTGTTTTTCTAGGATATGAACACTTGAATGTAACCACTGATAATTCTTATCTTCCTTGTCAATACCAGAGTTAACTTTACCTTGATGCATTCATCGTAATAGAGTGCCCTTAGAATCCTTATGATAAAGTGGTGTTGCCAATGCATGGTTAATGAGAGATTTAGATATCTTGGATGGTGAAATGCATTGAGGGATATGATATTCAGATGGATTGGTTGAAAGTTTGGAACCTTTGACTCTCCAAACTTTGGATGATGAGAAATGATGAGTGGATATGGAGATTCGATTGGGACCAACATCTTGATATACCTTGTAGGTTGATTTTGAAGCTTTCTTTTGTATTATTGGACATCTTTGATGGATTAAATTCCCTTTTTGATTTTTCCCAATAGTTTCTTTGACTAATGGAATTTGATAGGGATGATTTTATTACTTTTTCTTTTGTATCCATTTGAATTTTTCTTGTCCATTTTGTTTTGTTGATTATTTTGCTTCAATGACTTGTTTCATTCTTTGATATATATTTTTCTCTTTTTGTTGGTTCCAACCATAGGGTTGAAATATGTGTGGATGATGATTCATGGTATGGATAGTTGTAGTGTTGGTAGTGGTTTCATCATAAGGAATCCTTGTGCTCTCTATGTTGATGCTTGCATTAGATAAAGTTTCCCCTAATATTATAGAGGTATCTTTGATATGTTTAGATCCATTGATTGCTAAATAACCAAGACTTTGATGCTTAAGATTGCCAATAATCTACACTGGTGCTAGGATACCCTATTCATGTAGGCATAATCCTTTGTCTTGAAAATGAATCTATTAAAAATATTTATTTGCAATAGGATATGTCTTACCTTGGAAACAAGGTGCTAATCCTTCTCTTCTTTTTTGCAGATCTTCAATGGTGATATCCTCTTCACTAGTAGAATCCTCCATATGTGGGATAACTTCTTGATTGATATCTTTGGCTTGATCTTGTGAAATATCATATTTTAATACTTCTTCAAGAGGTTTTGATAATTCTCTATCCACGTAAAAGTTTTCCTCATGATTCATTTTTGATATATCTTCACAAGATGTTTTTAATTCAAAAATTATGTAGAAGTCTTCCTCACTATTAATTTTTGGCATGCCTTCATAGGATGGTTTTTATTCACAACTTATGTATAAGCCTTCTTCACTATTCATTTTTTACATGTCTCTAGATTTTTCTATGTCTCGATCATGTGTAAAGATTTTAAGAGTAGGTGACTCTTGTTCCTTGGTAATGATATCAAAAGTATGAGACTCTTGTTTTGGATGAAGATCATCTACATTTCCATTAGGAGTAGGAATCTCATGGGTAGATGTATGTGTGCTTGGCATATGGATGTGTTATTTTGTAAAACATTGGATGTCTTGGAATATATCTCCCAAGTCATTGTGGTATCTCGATGATAGGGATTCTTGATCTTGAATTTATGTGGTATCATCTTTGATATGCTTTGGATCACATTCTTGACATGGATCAATTTCAAAGAAGGGATTGCTTGTAAAGGATCTATATTTCCTCCAAATGTGGACATATGGGCAATAGCTTTTGGCTTATATTTTATGCATTGGGTATAAGTGATGGACTAAGAGTCTCTTGACCATTAAGATGTACTACCATGAGATTGGATGATGTCAATATATCTTGGATTGGATCATTGCTAGACTTGGGTGATTGAGTTTGATCATTCTTTGGATTAAATTCTTGATGTATGTCCTCTTTCTCACTATATGATGTAGAGATATCATCACTATGACCAGTGATAGATAGTGTAGACATCTAAATTTGACCACTTATATTTGGCCAAATTTATCCTTTTCATCTAAATATCCTTTTATCCACATTAGTTAAATAGTGTTACTATTATTTAATTAATACCCCTAAAGTATTCTAGATCCCTAAGGTATTTAATTAAATAATTAAATACCTTACCCCTTTATCCCTTTCTTCCAAGGAATTAAATAAATAACTCACTTATTTAATTCCCTTTATGTCCCATTCACACTTAATCCTAATTCATCTCCTAATCCCATCATTAGGGATGTGACACATCCCTAATCCATGATTATGATGTGTCACATCCTCTAAATTTTTCAAGTTGGCTCCTAATTATCATTAACCACCAACTAACCATCTTATAATCTTTCATCAGTAGTTTAATCAGACCCCTTTAGTCAACTCTTCCCACATCCTAATGGAATTTTTAATTCTATTTTATTCTTCCAACACCTTTAATGGAATTTTTAATTCCATTTACAATCCCCATGTCCTTTCCAATGAAATTTTAAATTTCATTTATTTATCCCATGCATTTCTCTTCCCCATAACCTCTCATAGGTCATATCAGTCACATGGGACAAGTACCTCCTTTAGAAGGACTTTTTCTTATCCACTGGGTACTTCCAATCATGTGAATTTAAAATTCACATTTATTTATCCAACTACTTCTCCCATCCCCATGGTGACAAAAGAGGACTTTCTAAAATTCCTCACTTGTCACTATCAGCCCCATATGGGGACAAGGACTTCCTTTTTGAGGAAATCCTCTCCTAATCCCAACGTACTTGCAAGTACCTCCACCTCACATGTCCTATTCCACATCATTTGTCCTCTTCACACCTCACACTCCACATGGCAAGATGTGAGGACTTGTGAGTCCTCAACTCACCATAGCCCTCCATCTTTTCCATGATGGCTAAATACTATCCATCCATTCTTCTTTAAATTGGAAGAATTGGTCTCAAATTAGAGAGGTTAGACAAGAGTTAGATCATTTTTTGCATTCACTTTCCTTCAAGAATTCAAGCACTTAGCATTTAACACTTGAATCATCCATTATTGCAAACATATTAGCTTTCATTAGATCCACCTACCATCCTTATCACAACACCCATTTCCATTATTGTAATCCTCATCAATTCCTCTCCACTTTGCATCCACTTTTGAATTCATTTTCCATCAAAGGAGAACACAATCGAGCATCATCAAAGGGCCAACCAACTCATCAATCTAAGCAAGGTATAAGATTTCCTTTTCTTTATTATTTTGTTTGGACTCAACTTTGGCTAATCATTGAGTGTTTGTTTTTATTTTCTTTATTGCATTTCATTCTATTTTGCATTCCAAGTAGAAAATAACTTGCACATAGATAGCTCTTGATCATTGTTTTCAACTTTTGAGGTTGAGACATTGTCATTGTTTTCATTGGTAGATGAACCTAGAATGTCATCTTCAATAGCTATTTCTCCTTGATAAATAAGGTCTTGGATGAGATGTTGGAGTGTTATGCATTTGTTCATTCTATGTCCCTTGATTTTTTGGAACTCACATCATTCATATTGGTTATACCAAGGGATTTTAAAGCTTGGTACACCATAAGTTGAATTATCATTGATTTTGATAATTTCCTGTTGAACTAGTTCGTGCATGATTACCTCTAAAGTATCTCCCAAAGGGGTGAATTACCTTCTTGTTTGGTAATTTTTCCTCTATGTCTTTTTTTGATTGTTTTGCTCTTGATTTTGCAAAACTCCTTGATATTGTGTTTGAGGTATATTTTGATATTGCACCTAAGATAAACCTTCGTGTTGCAAAACTTCTTGATACTGTGATTGAGGTACATTTTGATATTACACTTAAGGTACACCTTAGTGTTGCAAAAATTCTTGATACTACAAATATTAGAAGTGTTGTTGATGTGGATATTGAGATTTTTATGGAATGATGTTTGTTTATTGTGGATATGTAATTTTTTGACTTTGCACATGGAATTGGGAATACGTTAGATTTCAATTTTGTTTAGTTTCCTCAAGATCTCTCTTAATTTTATTTAGGGAAATTTTATGTTCTAAACTTATTCCTTGATGAGGATTTTGAAACCCCTGATGGTGTTTCCCTACTTGATGTTGTGGCCCTTGATAAGAGTGATTTGGGTAATAGATCGACATGTTTTGGGGATGTTTTGATACTCAATACCCTATCGTAAGTTTACTTGGTTTATATCCTCATGGGACACTTCTGTCATTCATGGTGTTTTCTGGTGGGATGCTAGTGTTGTTCTTGCTTGCTTCCATTTTGTTTTTGTGTTGTGATCTTGTAGTTGTCATAAACAACTTGCCAAGCTCTTGGTGACTTTTTTCGTAACTCCTAGTCATTGGAAAATATTTGGCCTATTGGTGCAAAGCGTAGATAGAAAAATTCTAGTCTATTCTGGTGGGTGTGATATCTTCTTGAGAAGAACCCTTTGGAAAACCTTTTTGTAGGGTGATTCTTTGAGAGCTAGAGTATATATTTTCTCTTAAGGATTTTACTCTTGTCGGTCCTAAGGATCTTTTACTTGCCAAAAATCATGAGGGATGTATGTCTATTGCCACGTAGGTGGTGATAACATAGGTATTTTGACTATTATGTTTTCTTTCTCTTCCTCTTCATCTAAGATGATTGATGTGGTGAGAAACTGGTGGGGTGTTTCATTCTTCTCAAATATTAAGGTTCTCAATTTTTTTATGATTTCATTTTGTTCACCTTCAATGTATGTGAGACTAGGTTGAAGGATCGGTGCTACAAGGTTCGATTGTTGAACTAGAGCAGTTGGTCACCAGATGGTCATAAGGTGTAATGGTGTTTTGAGGTGGTTGCTATGAATCTCAAGACCCTAAGGTTTTAGTGTTATTTCGGAATGGTTCTACTTTTCAGAAATCAAAATGTTGAGGAACTAGGGTTGATATTTCACTTCCTTGTCTAGAGGATATGTTGCAAGAAAGCTTACTCGAACTATCTGTAAGTTCCAAGTAATTGTTGATATCATAGACATTTCAGTGAAGGAATTATCCCAATGATTTTTTTGATTTTGATTTCTAATAAGTAGGATGGAAATAATGGATGAGGGACTATGTGACTTATCTTGTTTTCCAATTATTTTGTTCGAACAATGATTCTATAAACAAATTTAGTTTGTTTTCCCCAAATTTTAGCAGGATGAAGCAATAGTGCTAGTTTTTGAGAAAAATGCACAAGACTATGAGAAAAAGTTGCCAAATTTATCAAGTTTGGCCAAAAATGTGTTAATTTCTTGAGTTTCGAAAAAGAAAGCATGAGCTTGAGATGGAAAGTGCAACTATTTGTGTGTTTTTTTCAAATGCAATTTTTTCTCAGACAAAAGTGAGCATCTTTTGGCAAATGCAAGGATCTTAGTAGCAAGTGTGCCAGGAAAGTGTGTGGTTCCCACAAAAAGTGCTCAATTTCTTTCAAATGCAACTGATTTTCATCAGTAGCTTTTTTAGGATGGAGAGAAAATTTAATGAAATTTTGGCTACTACTCAAAAAATTGTAGCAACTGCACTAAAATTTTGTGCAAATGCAATGAAATTTTGGCAACTACTCAGACTGTGATAACTTTCATTGGAGTTTTGTGCCAATGTGGTTTATGTGTGTTTTGTTTCTAGTTTTGAACAATCTTTTCTTGGATTTTTTCAAGTTTAAATTTGGTCCTTCTCTCAACTTGTTTGTGTTTGGAGTATGGCAAGTGATAAAACAACACTTGGACTAACTCGACAAGCATGTAATTATGTGACCTTCATGTATATAACTTAATTTGTGAAATCACAACACCCAAGCCATAGTTCCCAAATTTTTACTTTGATCCAAGGCAATCTGAAATTGAAGCCTGAATATTCAAAAACCTTTAAGAAAAAATCCTTTTAAGGAGTGCAAATATAGGGATTCTTTCACAAGCATACACTAATTCAAAGGGTTTGTGATTAAATCATCATGTTTATTGTTTTTATGGATGTGTTATTTTTAGATCAAGCACAAAGTTTGATGTCAAATTATTTTTGAATGTATTTGGAAAGTTTAACATAAATAAGCATTTACAACCCTAGTGGATAGAAACGATTCTTTTAGGTAGGCCTGCCTCATGCCCCAAAGGGATGATTTTACATGCAACTTATGGCACGAGCCTGTAGTCGGACATGGAAAGTAACTTCTCGGATTTAAATTCCAATGCAGCACTTTCAAAGAATGTTTTTGGATAATAGGGTGGCTTCTAAAACAACTTGGCTCTGAGTAATGTTCCGGTGATAGTATTTTTGGGCCCCTATACTTGCGGCATTTTATTCAATTATGAACCTCCTAGCCCTTATGGTTTTTTATGCATCACAAGGATACTGAGGGAGAATACGTCGACATAGGCTAGAAGCACCTAATGGGATGATGAAATTTCCTCACACCCACAAAATATAGCGGTCCAAAACGAAAGTATCACTTAGGTTGCCTATGAGTTCTCTAGTGCAAGATGTTTCTCAATAGGTAGGCCCTCTAAAAATTTATTTTTGAAAAGAAAGGTGTGAAGCTCAAGATTTTTTTGCTCAGCCAAGATCGCCAAAAGGTGTGAGAGGAGTAGACAACCATCTACCTTTCCAATCACTGAATGCACAACATACACTTCATAGAAAATTGATTCTTTTTAAACACCTCGAGCGTGTTATCTCCAAAAATATAAGAATAAAATAAATTAATTGTTCATTTTAATTGAACCAATATGAAGTATTCAGGATATCAGTCATTTAAGATAGCAATGGTGCAAGATAGAAAGAATAATTTGTTCATTTTTCAAGCCCAAATATGATTATTTCTTAGAAATCAGTCCCAGTTCTAACTTGGTCAATAAAACTAAAATGAGTGTACATAAACAAAAAAAAAGAAATTGTTTTACATTATTTTTATGCACTAAAATCAAAGTCCCTAATTATGAAAACTAGGAAGAATTTCATTTTTAAAGCACCTTAATTGAAATGTTTTGTTCTTTTTATGCACCAAATCGACAATTCCTAACTTAGGAGAACTTGAAATGGTTCATTTTAAGAGCACCAATATGAAAGATTCATTTGTGTTGCTCTTTTTAAAGTGCCAAATAAGAGTTCATAATTTAAGAAATCATGGAGATGGTTCAATTTTTAGTAACACCAAAATGAAATGTGCATTTGTCTTGTTATTTTTAAAGAACCAAATGATAATTCCTATTATAAGAAAGCTTGGAAGGGTTCATTTTAAGAGCATTAAAACAAATTTTGTTTGTTCTATTTATGCACCAAAATAAGCATTCCTAACTTTAATAAAAAAAATGGTAGATTTGGAGTGCTTCAACTGTTCGTCTTCCCTACAGAAAACAAGATAATGTCTTTTAAATCCTGCATACAAATATGTTAGCACATGTTACACATTCAAAAATAGGCATAGGTTAGCAAAAAATCAATTGCAAAAATGTAGATTCCATGCACAGGTCTATTGGAGCAAGTGCTCAAGAATCATAGTCAAATGCACCCCTGCTAGAATCAAATGCTCAAATTTCAGAGCAAGTGCAACCCTATCATAAGTCAAATGCAAGGAAATAAAAGTAAGTGCATAGAAACACCATCAAGTGCATAGTTATTGATGCAGATGCTAAGTTTTTCAGAGTCAAGTGCACAATTTTCTTGACAAGCAATTAAAAATAATTCTGGGACGGTGCATGAAAACTTCTTCAAGTGTGATTTCAAAACCTGCAACTTCAAGAATGGCTCATAGAAACATTAGTATTTGGAAAAAGGGTCCCACTGAGCATGCCAAAATGTGAGGGGAAAAACCATAGATGCAAACAAGATTAAACATGCTTGAAATGAGAATCTAAGCTAAGATCAAACACACAAATCTAATATCTAACCCTACACATATGAAATGAAACTAAGCTATTGAAAACATATTAAGAAATCTATGATTACCAAATTGAATGTAAACAAAATTAGAGTTTTACCATCCCGTATCAGAGTGTATTCACTTGATGTTGGATTATTCTTATCATTACAAAGCCTCCATAGTTCATGTTCAAAGATTTGATGAATGATGCATGCTGGCTAACTGAAGGAATGATGAAGCTCTATCAATGGTGATCTTGACAGTACTTTGTTGCACAAGGTATGTTGATTCTTTGATCATTTTTTGTGAGGAAAGAGGTTTGTTATATAGAAAATGAGATTCAAAACAAATGATCAAGATTCAACAATGTTGGATTGAGATCAACAGTAAAAAGGTGTTGAGTGGAAATAGACATGAATAAATTGTGCAAAGTAGATTGCATAATTTTTGTGATTGAGGATTAGATTGGCTAGTCAAGATTTAGATTGATTAGTCAGGATTTAGATTAATCAATGAGGATTTAGATGGCTTAGTTAGGAAATTGATGGCTTAGTTAGCAAATTAGATTGATTAGTCGACAAATTAGATGGCTTAGTCAACAATCATAATTTTCTCAATTAGAAAGTGGGTGAGGAATATGAATTAATTGATTTAATTAATTAATTCCTTTTTGGAGTTGAATGTGCAAATCAAGTTTGACTTTTGCAAACAAAGTTGTGTTAGTTTGATTTGATTTTTGATCATTGATTTACATATTTTGATTTATTTATTCAAATTTTGGAGGGAAAGTGTCATAATTAAACTATTATGATTTAGTAATTCAATTCACTTAGAGGAATAAGGTGATTTAGTGACATAATTAAATATTTGGTATTATTTAATCAATCGGGATGAAATAAAGTGAGATTAGGAATTTATTAAATAAATGAATTTTATTTAATTGGTCGAATTTGATGAAACGTGAATTAATTAAATAATGTTGTGTATTTAATTAATAGCAGAATTAGGGTTTTTAGGACTTTATTAAATAAATGAAATTTATTTAATTCATTAGAAATGATGAAAGGGTGAATTAATTAAATAATGTTGTATTATTAAATTAATAGAGGAATTTAGGGTTTCAGATGTTGTTTGATGTTTGTTTAATATTTTTGAGATGGTGTGGGATGATTCTGAGATGTTGCGGGATGATTCGATATGATTTCGAGATGTTGTGGGATGATTTCAAGATGTTGTGGGATGTTGTAGGATGATGTTCGATGTTTTTTAGGGTGTGTGATATGTGTTAGGTCAATTTTATGTGTCTACATTACCTTGTAAAAATATTGATAAAATTTGAAAAATTTGTATGAAAATGAATGAATTTGGATGTTGAAAATATGGAACATCATAAAATGTGATATTATGCATGGTGGGGAAGTTTTATTGACCTTGGGAAAAATTATATTTTTACATTGGTTTTCATGCCACACACATTGGTGAGTGTGAAGAGCCTAGGAATAAGGTAATAGAGAGGTTTGTGGGAGTGGATCACAATGTTTCCCTAACCCAAAGTGGCAAGCAATCTAATCATGGGTGGGGAGTCATTTAATCAAGTGATAATTAATTATGATTAATTAACTAGCATAATGGATTCCCCTCTTATGCCTTGAGTGCTAGTACATACTAAGGATATTTGAGAAGACATGAAATATTAGGGAGATTGGGTCTTGAAAGATCAATTATCCTCATCTATATGAGAGGATTACTATTTGCCACAAGTGTCATACATTCAAGCACCGTGATGACACTCCCTAACTATCTCTCTAGCATCTTACCCTAATGTTGTGTGTATGATCTACCTTTGGTGAGTTTTCCCAATGACGATCCTTGTAATAACCTTCTAGTGAGTCATTCCATGTGTTATACCCTTGGTGATTTTTCTCAAGGATGGATTCTTGTATGGTATTGGTAAATTTTCCCAATGCAAATTACGATGTGATATGGTGAATTTTCCCAATGAGATCATGTATTTGATCCTATTGTATTTGATCTATCTTGTGTTGTATGAGTGTTATATGATGTTTTTATGGAGTTTTTCATCATTTATGGTGTGTGTGTAAACCCTCTCCCCATGTGACTATCTCCTAGCATGGTGGGAGTCGATTATTTGATTCCATGAGGTCGGTGGTGTGGTAACCACTATTAGGGACCTAATGTTTTTGGTTCAAGGAACGCCATGGTATCATAAAATTTTAATTTTAATTCATGAAAATATATGTATATCATTCATTTATGTTTTAAATTATTTTTTTGGAACTTCTCTTTAGAGATTATTGTAACTTGTAAAGGAAAAGAGTATTTTGGTCATTTTGTGTGTCTCAGTGTTGGTATTGGGCATGATTTCTTATGCATATCCTTATCATGATGTTAAAATGATTAATAAAATATAGGAATACCTCTTTTATGTTTAGAATTAACTTAGGTGTCCAATTTCATATTTTGGTGGTCTGGTATTGCACGAAGGTGGCATGGTCAAACACTAAGTTAAACCTAGTTTCTAAAAAAATGGCTCTTTGCTGGGGCAGCTTGGTCTTGTATTGTGGAGCGTTTGTTCCCATATAATAAAAATAATTTAAACCTTCTTAACCATGGATATAAGGTGGTTTTATAATCCTAATTCCATTTAAAATTAATTTTTATGCCTTGTATATTTCTCGTTTTGATCATTTTAGTCATCATAATCCTCAAAAACCTAGTCAAGTTTATCTATTTCAAGACTTGATCTTTCTCCTCTATTTTGGGACCTCATAATAGAAGTTGTTCCTCATGGTCCTTGGGGCCTATTTATTTTTTTCTAGTTCTCAATTTTCATTCTTGAGGACTTAGGTCATTTATTGTATTGTTTTACATGCAGCCTTCTGAAATGACTTGGTTGTCAAACCTAGGGTTGGGGTGATGGTTCTTATAGTATTGTGAAGTATTGTGAAGGTTATAAACCTCTATGTTTGAGTGTCCTCAAAAATACTAATAGTTCATGGGGTGTTGTGTAGTATTTTCTTTCCTTGGGTGATGTTTCTTTGCGACAGTATGTCTTGGGAAGCATGAGGCTATTTGGAAGTGACTTGTTATTCTATTTTGTGGTGTGTTTGTGCCTCTTCATTAGGAAACCTCTTGTGAAGGTTTTAATTTTTTTTTAGAGTGGTTTAGTGTGTTTTTATGTGGATTGGAGGTTGATGGATCCCTCATCCTATACTGGTGTGATGTCACGAGAGAATGTGATCATTGTTTAGTAACCAATTTTTTGTGAGGCTGTTGTCCACTCTCTCTTATACATTCATCATGGTGGATTATCCCACGATTGGTCAGTCTTCTAATCTTTCCATCTTACTTATGCAATGGTGAGGTTGTGTTTTTATTTTTATTATGTTATTTTTTACACGACACTTGTGTGCACATTATTGTGTAGGTGCAACATGTTATTACATTCATGGAATTATTTTTGTTTCAAAAAAGTTGTTCCATTAGGTTATTTTCTAAGCATGATTGCTTGGGGAATTACACCTTGTATCAATGCAATGTTTGAGAAACATGTCCTTTTGTTTGTTAAGAAATTAATCCCTCATGTTTATATTTTATTTGAATGAGAAAAATATTCAAATATTGTGAGTACTCACTTTGGCCATGAATACTTTCATTATAGCCTATAGGATATGGGGAACCATGATGAGAAGTTCTAAAATATACATTTATCAATCCAAAGGGGTTATTTATATTAAAATACATATTGAATATCACTTATGATCATATGATTAGGGGTATACAATAAATATTGGATCTTGGATGGAATGGGTGTGTCTTTATTATTATGATGAGAATAGGAGTTAGTGTAAATTTGGTTTGAAATATATTTCAATGATGAGTTATAATTTGAAGGTGGGATTAGATTGAACATGAATACTTTCAAGTAATCTGATGATGACTTGGACAAAGTTCTGTTGTATCATAAATTATCACCCTTGATAATTTCACACTAGATTTTTCTCCCTCCTAAGTGCATGGACATAATTGTACATCTAATGTCCTAAATTATGCATTTCATGGCCCATTTGGACATTTATCAAGAAAACCCATGTGAAAAACTAAGGAAAAAATTTAATATTTTACTCTTGACACTTTACACCCCATAAAATAGGACTGGGACAATGATGCCCTAGGTGACTTTGTCCACCTATTTTTCGTCCAATTCTTCATATGTTGTAGTTGGTATTTTATTATTTGAATTTCAAATGTCAAATGTTAGCTATTGGGATTTATTTTTTGGTGTAGTGATGGAAATTGTATGCCCTTGGAAATGGTACAATTTCGCTTAATTTGGGAATAATTAATGACAAATTGAACTTGATATCACCTTGATCTAGTGATGTGATGTGTTTTATGCATCCAAATTAGGTCTTGGGCCCTTTTAAAGCTATATAAACTTAACTTTTCCCTAATTTAATGTTGTAAAGTGTATTTATTAATAACTTCACATTAAATTTAGGAGGTTTTTAAATTAATTGGACCTAATCTAGTGTTGTAATGTGTTCTACAATTCACATTGGATTTAGGGCCCTTTTTAGCTAAATAGACCTATTTTTACCTTAATTTAGTGTTGTAAAGTGTATTTATTTACACTTTCACATTGAATTTTGGGATCTATTGCATTTATGACCTTTATATTATCATTAATAGCCCCCTAAGACCCTATATTGTTCATCCCAAGGCATATTTCAATCAAAAACCTTACAAGATCAGCAAATAAACTTAATTTCCATACTCTCCAACAATTTAGCAGTCAAAATAGGCCTTGTGGGACCCATTCACCACTTTGGGAAAATTAATCCCATCCAAGTGGGACCCATTCACCACTTTGGGTGAATGAGTCACATCCAAGTAGGACCCATTTGGCCTATTTTCAAGTTTTTGAGCAAGAAAATTTGGGTTTTAAGTTCAAATTTCATGTACATCGGCCTTTGGGATCTAATAAATGAGATCTTATATGGATTTACTATATAAATGAGCTTTAAAAACATTATTTCATAGGATCTACATGCTATCAAGTCAAGCATTCAAGAGTTAAGAGTTCCAAAACTTCACAAGATCCTCTAGAGAGAATTAAAGATCACTTTAAGGCATTCAAGGGAAAAATTCTTCATCAATTGTTGCAGAAATTAAAGATCCATAATAATTTCAAGGATATCAAGAATCAAGAATTTTATTGAGCTAGTGTTGTGATGTAGCATTGAAGATCCAAGATCAAGCATTATTTTACACCTATTGTTAAGATCAAGATCTACATCCTTCATGGTCATTTCATGTTGAGTTGCAGATTTACAAGACATCATTCAAGGTATTATTGTCCATGATTCATTTTATTTGTTTCATGTTTCATGCCTTCATTTCATTTTTTCATCATTTGGTTTAATTACCTACAAGGGGTTTGACGAAGGAAAACTCCTATTCCTTAACAATCAACACTTTTTCTCTCTCTTTGTGTAATTGAAAATCTAGGTGCTTTGAAGACTTGAAGGATCATTGAAGATTATGTTACAAGCTTGGAGAAAGTTGTTGGAGTTGTCTCCCCATTTTCAAGGTTATAATCTTCACCAAAAAGTCACCTACAACCCCGAAATCAGGGTTTTAGATCCATAAATAAAGAACAATAGAAAGAGAAGACATTGAAGACCAGATTCAAACTTTGAAATTCCAAAAAACCCTAACTGGACTCATTCACACAGATTGGTGAATGAGTCCCAGTTTAGGTCAATTTTGTGATTTTTATAGTTTCGGATAGCCTTTTCCTAGAAACATGTTCCTGTGTAGAAAGCTAGGTCTAGGACTAATATGCCCAGATTGGCGAATGAGTCCTAGTAGGAAAAAAATTCAAGATTTTTAGTATTTCCAGTCTTCATTCAAGCCTCTATAATTTTCTAGCTGCAAACTTTTGATTTTATAACTTTTTGTTCTAATTTATATGCATTTCTAGGTCATTCATTTAAGTTTCATGCATCACTAGGTTTTGTCATTAGATCTTGCATTTCATTTGTTTTTCCAAGCCATAGCTTGATGGTGAACCCCTTATTAGTTTAAAATCAGCCCCTAGGACAACCCTATTTCAATATCTCTCTCTCCTTTGCATTGAGATATTTAGGGTTACCCTTTAATGTAGTAGGTGGAAAGTGGGTGTGCTCTATGTCCTAAGTCATATGATAGCATTCGAACCCCATTTTTCATATACAACATTTTGGTTAACCTACATTTAGAACATCATAATTTTGATTTAGAGTACATCATCATCCTATATCTTGCTTGCATTAACATTGCATTAGTATTTGCATGTTAATTGGAATTCTAGGGTTTTCAAGTTTTGCATTAGTGAAATTTCGTATAGCTTGCATTTTTGCATCGTAAATTAGTGAAAATCAAACAAAATATACATTTTCACTTAAGATACAAATCATACAACATAAAAAGCATAAAAATCAATTAATTTCTTTTGCAAATTTTGAAACAAAACCCTCATTGGAACTCACTCACCACCTTGGGTGAATCAGTCCCATTGTAGATTCTAGACTACCTTTAATAGTATTAAAAACCTTGTTTCTACACATCTGTTTCTTGCCATTGGTTATCTATTTCAGTGGGTTGAATTTTTATTTCATGCATACTTCATTCCAAATTTGCATTTACAACATTTCATTTTCAAATCAAGGCATAGTGTAATCAACAAACTACTTTGTTTGAAATCTGAAAATTTCATCTACATATTTCATTCTAGGCTTTTACATTGCATTTTAAGTTTGCATAGATTATTGTAAAATAATGTTAGTTTCAGTCTTTTCCAAGTTTACAAAGAAAAATTTAGTCAATAAGCATGTTAGTCATTCATTCAATATATTCCCTAGTTATTAAAGTCTCTTAGTGCAAGAAAATGCAAATGTTGACAATTTCCTTAAACCTACACCCCCTCTTATCTCTCCTATTTGTGGGAATGATGTGATAGAAGAAGATGAAAATATAGACAATCATGATGATCATAGTTGCTCTTCTCCTAATACCTCTCCTACATGTGACGAAGGTATTTTGATGTTAGAAGATGCACTCATTGAGAATCATTACATTGTTGAAAGCTCCTCTTCTATAAAATCTCCTACATTGGAAGATATTATGGCACAAGAGAATGACATCACAGATACATTTCTAAACATCACCTTACCTAATTTCCATTCTCCCTTTACTTCTAAGAATGATTTAATTGAAGAGGATGAGATTGTAAATGATAAAGATATGTTGGTATTAAATGATCAAATCTTTAAGGTCTATAACAACCCTCTTTATGATCCTTCCCCTACCTTAGAATGCATTAGGGAACAAAGGAATGAAATCATAAATGATCATGAAAATCATAATTTTCCTTCTCATAGTATCTCTCCTGGTTGTGAAGAAGATAATTTGATCGATGAAAGTCATGAGAATCTTAGTTGTCCCTCTTCACCTAGGGAAACACTTATTGAGCAAGACAATTCAACCATTGATCATCCCCTACTTGTGATGAATTCATTTTGGAAGAACCAATCCTTGATTTTCAAAGAAATTTGGTTTGTAGTTCCTCTAACAACTCTCCTTCTAGGGAGGATATCATGGTGAAAGAAAATGACAACATTTTGGCTCCCTTAAATAATGGTGAAAAGAGGACATTAGATTTCCCTTTATTAGAAATAAAACAAACCAAGACTGCTAAGGTTATGAATGCACAAGTTTCCATTAGATTCCCCATGACTAATGGACCTCCTACATACCTTGTGGGACATCCTAAGAATCCTCTAATCCTTTACCCACCTTCACACAAACCATAAACTAAAAAAAAAACTAAACTTATACTTTACCCACCTAAGACGAACATTGTTGCTCATACATATAACACTTAAAACAATCCACAGCCAAGAAAGAGACCTTCAGCATCCCTTCCATTTCCTAACCCTATCTTGTCTGGCCCCCCTCGTTTTCCTAGACAAAGTGGAAAGGAGTATGATCTTGTTGAACAAATAAAGAATACTCTTGCTAAGATATCATTATGGGACCTTATTCAAGCATCCCCTCACTACCACAACATGATTCCAAGTGCCTTGCAACAAATTGTGGTCCCCTCTAATGCAAACACAAATGACATAGCAACCATGATTCAAGGAATAAACGCTGACATTGTTTTCCACCAAAGTGAAATCCCCCTTTGGAAGAGAAAAAACAAAATGATGATTTCATAGTAATAGTTCACTACAAGGGAAGAGGAATAAAGAAAACCCTTGTTGACAATGGCTCCACCCTTAATGTGTGTAGTGTGACCCTTTTTCATAAGCTTGGTGTGGATGGATCAAAAATTTAACCTACCTCTTTATCCATTAGTGGATTTGATAATGTGGGAAAGCAACCTCTTGGTGTGATCACTTTACCTATTATAGCTAGATAGGCCACATTAGGAACACTGATCCATGTTATGCCTCATGATATTTCATATAACCTCCTTTTAGGGAGACCATGGAATCATGAAATGAATGGTGTGCCTTCTAATTTGCATCATATTGAAATATGTTTACAACAACAAAGTGCATATACTTGAAGCCAATACCAAACTAAACAGTTGTTTGAACATTGAGAAAAACAAGGAGAATCCTTTGAAAACATTAACACCAACTACACAAGTAGAACTCGTGTAACAAAAAGACAAAGAAATAAATATTGAAGAAGTCTCGAAGCTGCTAGAAGATGATTGGGGTTCCTTAGACTTTGAACCTACATTCATGAGAGAATACAAGATCATAAATAAAGAGTCTGAAAAGGGAAAAGAAAAATAAGTAACACCAACACAAAATTTAGAAGACCCTCTGAAAGCATCCACCAAAACCACTTTAGGAGAAAAGACAACATATACAAAAAAATTTGATGAAACTGACTATCAACAACCATCAAATCCAAAAGAGATGAAAAAGATTTATGGAAAAGGTTATGAAATTATGAAACAACTTGGTTACAGTGGAAAAGGATGTGGTGCTAGAGAACAAGTTATCTGTGTCCCTAAAGATCCTAACATGCAAGAAACAATTTGTGGTCTTGGTTGTTTTCCTATGAAAGAAACAAACAAGCTTTCACTCAATATCAACACTATTAAAAAATATTATTCTAAGCTAAATTTAATAGTAGTGCACCCTCAACTGATAGACACAAGTGGTCTTGATTGTTATCCTTTGAAATCAATAAATAAATCCTCGCTTAACATCAATTTCATCACACAAAACACTTATGATTCAAATTCGGTAGATTTTACATCTTCCTTTAAAGAAGAGAACAAAATATCGCAATCTAAGGAGTCTTGTGTAGGTATGACACCTTGTACTAAGCAATAGACATCTTTGTCAAAAAATAACAAAACATCCTCTACTTTTGATCAAGAGGATATCTTGTTGAGACTCCTCCAAGATCGTTTAATAGCTCTCCCTTCATCAACACAAAAGAAATTATACTACAAGACTTCATTTTTCACATATCACAGAGTTCATGGTCATTCTAATAATGAATGTAAGGCTTTGAGTAATTGAATTCAACATCTTAAGGAGCGTGGTGCTCTTCCTTATGCAGGAGTACCCAATTCCTCTAATTGATACTGATTTTCAATTTATCATGTTTCTTATCAACTCACCCTTGTCCTACACTAAGTTGGGGTAAGGGGTTAGGTATCTTTTTCCTAATATGTCTCTTTTCATTGTCTATTTTGGTTATTTGATCACCTTTCATGCATATATATAAGAGAAATCTTGGGATGTGGACGACATGCCTTTAGTTGGCTCACATGTGACACTCATTCGTGATGTAGTTCGATTCAAAAACATGTGGCTTGGCATAGGGATTTTCGAATAACCTGTCATGTCTTCTTCTACTTTAAAATAATTTCTCATAGTAATGGTGTTAGCAACCACTTTCAATTGGGGGCATACATCAACACTCATGTTTCATTGTACGATTTCATTCTTATGATGCATCCTTTTCTTAGTGGTTTCATTGGGTTTGCTTTCCTCTTAGATCATGATATTTCTTTGACTTGTCCTCTCTTGGATAAATTAGGCATAATTTTCCCTAAGAAGAGACCTTACATGAACTAAGAAAAATCCCTTTGAACGTACCTTACACTATTTTTCACTTACAACATCGGTTATATGGCCACCTTGCATAACACACTTTCCTTGCTTGTGGAGCCATCTTGTTTGTTCATGACTTCCAATCATATGAAGTTTTTTTTCCCCATGAAGCTCAAAGTTCATTATTTGTTCATGAGCTCTAAGCATACAAAGTTTTTCTTGTCTCATGAAACTTGAAACTTGAAGATCATTATTGTGTGGTGCCTTATCAAAGTTATTAGGAGGTATATCTTTTTTCTAGTTGTATGGGAGTTGAATAGAAGCATGACTTCCCTTAGCCACTCATGTATGTGGACACATACTAATCATGTGTCTCAACCTTCTGGATACTCACCATGCAAACTACCTGAAGTTCCACGGCCCCTAGAGTGAGTGAATTGTGGATGTTCACCCCATAGATGACCTGAAGTTCGATGGCCCTAGAGAGAGAAATTTTTTGTCAAAGTTGGATTCACTCATCTTATTCTTTTCTTTCTTCTTTGTATTTGGAATTGTATGTTTTTGTATCTTTTTTTGTTGTAAATCATGCACCTTGTGTGTGTCCTTTTTGTGCTTATGTTGGTTTGATGTAGGATCTCAGACTCTAAGGGATTGGCCACCTCCTTTGATCTTTTTCATCCTTTGTCATTTGCACTGGTACACTTGGACCCCTCTTGAATGTCTACTTTAGTGTGAGTTTGAAGCAAGTTCATCCTATCACTAAAGTGGGGGCTAAAATGTAGTAACAAAAATTGTATACCATTGGAAATGGTAAAATTTTACTTAATTTGGGAATAATTAATGACAAATTGGATGATATCGCCTTGATCTAGTGATGTGATTTGTTTTATGAATCCACATTAGGTCTTGGGCCCTTTTAAAGCTAAATAAACTTAACTTTTCCCTAATTTAATGTTGTAAAGTGTATTTATTGACACCACATTAAATTTAGGAGGCTTGTAAATTAAGTGGACCTAATCTAGTGTTGCAATGATTTCTACACATTCACATTGGATTTAGGGCCCGTTTTAGCTAAATAGACCTATTTTTTCTTCAATTTAGTATTGTAAAATGTAATTATTTATACTTTCACATTATATTTTGGGTCCTATTGCATTTATGACCTTTATGTCATCATTAATAGGCCTCTATGACCCTATATTGTCCATCCCAAGACATATTTCAATCCAAAACCCAACAAGAAAAAAAAAAATTTAATTTACACACTCACCAACACTTTAGTAGTCAAAATAAGCCCTATGGGACCCATTCACCACTTTGGGAAAATGAGTCCCATCCAGGTGGGACCCATTCACCCAACTTGGTTTATGAATCCAAATTTGGCCTATTTTCAAGGTTTTGAGAGAGAAATTGGGTTTTGAGTTTAAATTTCATGTATGTCGGCCTTTGGGATCTAATACATGAGATCATAAATGGATTTACTATATAAATGAACTTTCAAACCATTATTTCATAGGGTCTACATGTTATCAAGTCAAGAATTCAAGAATTAAGAATTCCAAGGCTTCACAAGATCATCTAGAGAATATTTAAGATCATTTTAAGGCATTCAAGGGAAAAATTCTTCATCAATTCTTACAAAAATCAAAGATACATCATCATTTCAAGGATATCAAGCATCAAGCATGTCATTGAGCTAGTGTTGTGATGTAGCATTGAAGATCCAAGATCAAGCATTGTTCTACAATTATTTTAAAGATCAAGATTTGCATCCTTTATGGCCATATCATGTTGAGTTGTGGATTTATAAGACATCATTCAAGGTATTAATTTCCATGATTCATGCTATTTTTTTCATGTTTCATGCCTTCATTTCATTGTTTCATCATTCAATTTAATTACCTACAAGGGGTTTGACCAAGGCAAACCCCTATTCCCTAGCAATCAACTCTCTCTCTCTCTCTCTCTCTCTCTCTCTTTGTGTAATTGAAAATCTAGGTGCTTTGAAGACTTGAAGGATCATTGAAGATTAGGTTACAAGATTGGAGAATTTTTTTGGAGTTGTCTCCCCATTTGCAAGGTCATAATATTCACCAAAAAGTCACCTATAGCCCTAAAATCAGGGTTTTAGATTTGGAAACAAGGAGGAGTAGAAAGAGCAGACATTGAAGACTAGATTTAGACTTTGAAATTCTAGAAAACCCTAACTGGACTCATTCACCCAAATTGGAGAATGAGTCCTAATTTAGGTCAATTTTGAGATTTTTGCAATTTCAGATAACCTTTTTCTAGAAACCTGACCCTGTGTAGAAAGCCAAATCTAGGACTGATTCGCCTAGATTGGCGAATGAGTCTTAGTAGGCCAAAATTTTAGGATTTTTAGAATTTCCATTCATTCAAGCCTCTACAATTTTTCAGCTACACACTTCTAATTTTACAACTTTCTACTCTTATTTATATGATTTTCTAGGTCATTCATTTAATTTTCATGGATCACTAGGCTTTGTCATTAGATCTTACATTTCATTTGTTTTTCCAAGCCCTAGATTGGTGGTGAGCCCCTTATTTGTTTGCAATCGGCCCCTAGGAGAACCCTATTGAAAGATCTCTCCCTCCTTTGCATTGAGATCTCTAGGGTTACCCTTTAATGTAGTAGGTGGAATGTGGGTGTGCTCTATGTCCTAAGTCATATGATAACATTCAAACCCCATTTTTCATATACAACATTTTGGTTAACCTGCATTTAGAACATCATAATTCTGATTTGGAGTGCATCATCATTCTAGTTCTTTATTTCATTAACATTGCATTAAAATTTGCATTAGTTAATTGGCATTCTAGGGTTTTCAAGTTTTGCATTAGTTAAAGTTCATATAGATTGTATTTTTACATCCTAAATCAGTGAAAATCAAACAAAATCTACATTTTTACTTAAAATACAGATCATACAACATAAAAAGCATAAAAAATATTTTTTTATTTTTTTAAAATGAAACAAAACCCTCATTGGAACTCATTTGGCACCTTGGGTGAATCAGTCTCAGTGCATATTCTGCACTTCCTTTTACATCATTAAAAACCTTGTTTATGCACCTTTATTTGATGCAATTGGTTATCTATTTTAGCGGGTTGAATTTTAGTTTCATTCATTTCATTATATATAGCTTAAATTGGTTCATTTCATGCATTAATTCATTCCAAATTTTCATTTACAACATTTCATTTACAAATTAGGAAATAGTGTAATCAACAAATTACTTTGTTTGAAATATGAAAATTGCATCTACACATTTCATTCTAGGCCTCTACATTGCATTTTAAGTTTGCAAAGATTATTGCAAAGAAAAATTAGTTTCGGTATTTCCCAAGTTTGCAAAGAAAAATCTATTCAATGAGCAAGTTAGTAATTCATTCAATATATTCCCTAGTTATGAAAGTCTCATAGTGCAAGAAAATGCAAATTTTGAAAATTTCCTTAAACCTACACCCCCTCTTATCTCTCCTATTTTTGGGAATGATGTGATAGAAGAAGATGAAAATATAGACAATCCTGATGATCATAGTTGTTCTTCTCCTAATACCTATCCTACATGTGACGAAGGTATTTTGATGTTAGAAGATGCACTCATTGAGAATCATGGCATTGTTGAAATCTCCTCTTCTATAAACTCTCCTATATTGGAATATATTATAGAACAAGAGAATAACATCATAGATACACTTCTAAACATAACCTTACATAATTTCCACTCTCCCTTTGCTTGTGAGAATGATTTAATTGAAGAGGATGAGATTGTAAATGATGAGGATATGTTGGTATTAAATGATCAAATCTTTTAAGGTCTATAAAAACCCTCTTTATGATCCTTCCCCTACCTTAGGAGGCATTAGGGAACAAAGGAATGAAATAATAAATGATCATGAAATCTATACTTGTCCTCCTAGTATCTCTCCTAGTTTTGAAGAAGATACTTTGATCGATGAAATTCATGAGAATATTAGTTGTCCCTATTCACCTAGGGAAACCCTTATTGAGCAAGACAATTCAACCATTTATCATCCGCTACGTGTGATGAAGTCATTTTGGAAGAAAAAATCGTTAAATGTCAAAGATATTTTGTTTTTAGTTCTCCTAACAACTCTCCTTTTAGGGAGGATATCATGGTGAAATAAAATGACAACATTTCGGCTCCCTTAAATAATGGTGAAAAGAGGACACTAGATCTCCATTTATTAGAAATACAACAAACCAAGAATGCTAAGGTTATGAATGTGCAAGTTTCCATTAGATCCCTCATGATTAATGGACCTCCTACATACCCTCTGGGACATCCTAAGAATCCTCTAATCCTTTACCCACCTTCACAAAAACCATAAAATTAAATCAAACCTGAAATTATACTTTACCCACCTAAGATGAACACTGTTGCTCATACATATAACACTAAAAACAATTTGCAGCCAGGAAAAACACATTTAACATCCCTTCCATCGTCTAACCCTATCTTGCCTAGTCCCCCTCATTTTCTTGCACAAAGTGGAATGGAGTATGATCTTGTTGAACAAATAAAGAATACTTATATTAAGATATCATTATGGGACCTTATTCAAGCATCCCATCACTACCACAACATGATTCCAAGTTCCTTGCAACAAATTGTGGTCCCCTCTAATTCAAACCCAAATGAAATAGTAGCCATGATTCAAGGAATAAATGCTAACATTGTTTTCCACCAAAGTGGACTCCCCCCTTTGGAAGTGCAAAAACAAAATGATTCTTTCATGGTAATAGTTCACTACAAGGGAAGAGGAATAAAGTTAAACTTTGTTTACAATGGATCCTCCCTTAATGTGTGTAGTGTGACCCTTTTGGATAGGCTTGGTGTGGATAGATCAAAAGTTCATATAATCTCCTTTTAGGGAGACCATGGATTCATGAAATGAATGGTGTGCCTTCTAATTTCCATTGTATCATTAAATATGTTTACAACAACAAAGTGCATGTACTCCAAGCCGATCCCAAACTAAATAGTTGTTTGAACATTGAGGAAAACAAGGAGAATCCTTTGAAAACATTAAAACCAACTACACAAGTAGAACTCATGCAACAAAAATATAAATAAAAATATATTGAAGAAGTCACGAAGCGACTAGAAGATGATTAGGGTTCCTTAGAATTCAAACCTACATTCATGAGAGAATACAAGATCATAAACAAAGAATCTGAAAAGGGAAAATAAAAAGTGGTAATATCAACACAAAATTCAGAAGACCCTTCGAAATAATCCACCTCAGCCACTTTAGAAGAAAAGACAACATACACAACAAACTTTGATGAAACTAAATATCAACAACCATCGAATCCAAAAGAGATGAAAAATTTTTATGGAAAAGGTTATGAACTTATGAAACAACTTGGTTATAGTGGAAAATGATATGGTGTTAGAGAACAAGGTATATGTGTGCCCAAAGAGTGTAACACACAAGAAACAACTTGTCATCTTGGTTATTTTCATGTGAAAGAAACAAACAATCCTTCACTCAATATCAACACTATTAAAAAATATTCTTTGAACCTAAATTTAACAGTAGTGCACCCTAAACTAATAGACACTAGTGGTTCTGATTGTTATCCTTTGAAATCAATAAATAAATCCTCGCTTAACATCAATGTCATCACACAAAACACTTACGATTCAAATTTGATAGATTTTACATCTTCCTTTATAGAAGAGAACAAAATATTGCAATATAAAGAGTCTTGTGTAGGTATGACACCTTGTACTAAGCAATAGACATCTTTTTCACAAAAAAAAAAAACATCCTTTACTTTTGATCAAGAGGGTATCTTGTCGAGACTCTTCCAAGATTTTTTGATATCTCTCCCTCCAAGAACATGAAATAAATTCTACTACAAGACTTTATTTCTCACATATCATAGAGTTCATAGTCATTCTACTAATGAATGTAAGGCTTTGAGTAATCAAATTCAACATCTTAAGGAGTGTGGTGCTTTTCCTTATGAGGGAGTACCCAATTCCTCTAATTGATATTGATTTTCACTTTAGCATGTTTCTTATAGACTCGCCCTTGTCCAACACTAAGTGGGGGCAAGGGGTTAGGTATCTTTGTCCTCGTATGTCACTTGGCGTTGTCTCTTTTGGATATTTGATCACCTTTCATGTATATATAAGAGAAAGCTTGGGATTTGGATGGCATGCCTTAAGTTGGCTCACATGTGACACTCATTCATGATGTAGTTCGATTCAGAAACATATGGCTTGGCATAGGGTTTTTCAAATAACCTCTCATGTCTTCTTCTACTTTAAAAAAATTTCTCACAGTAATGGTGTTAGCAACCACTTTAATTGGGAGCATACATTGACACTCATATTTCATTGTACGATTTCTTTCTTTTGATGCATCCTTTTCTTCATGGTGTCAGTGAGTTTTCTTTCCCTCTGAGAGAATGGAATTTATTTGACTTGTCCTCTCTTCGAGAAATTAGTAACAATATTCCCTAAGAAGAGACCTTACATGAACTAAGAAAATCCCTTTGAATGTACCTTACACTATTTTTCACTTAAAACATTGGTTATATAGCCACCTTGCATAACACAATATTCTTTCCTATGGAGCCATCTTGTTTGTTCATGAGTTCCAAGGATACGAAATTTTGCTTGCCTCATGAAGCTCAAAGTTCATTATTTGTTCATGAGCTCTAAGAATACAAATTTTTTATTCTATCATGAAGCTTGAAGACTATTATTGTGTGGTTCCTTATCAAATTTATCAAGAGGTATAACTTTGTTATGGTTGTATGGGATCCGAATAGAGGCATGACTTCCCTTAGCCACTCGTGTATGTGGGCACATTTCGGTCATGTGTCTCAACCTTTCAGATACTCACCTCGCGGACAACCTAAAGTTCCACGACCCTAGAGTGAGTGAATTGTGGATGCTCATCCCACATATGACATGAAGTTTTGTGGGCCCATAGTGAGCGCATTTTTGTCAAACTTGGATTCACTCATTTATTTGTTTCTTCTTTTTCTTTGGGATTGTATGTTTGTGTATCTTGTTTTGTTGCAAATCATAGACCTTGTGTGTGTCCTTTTTGTGCTTATGTTGGTTTGATGTAGGATCTTAGATTCTAGGGGCTTGGCCACCTCCTTTTATCTTTTTCATCCTTTTTCATCTGCATTCGTACACTTGGACCCCTCTTGAATGTCTACTTTAGTGTGAGTTTGAAGCAAGTTCATCCTGTCACTAAAGTGGGGGCTAAATTTAGTAACGAAAATTGTATTCCCTTGGAAATGGTAAAATTTTTCTTAATTGGGGAATAATTAATGACAAATGGGATGATACCGCCTTGATCTAGTGATGTGATTTGTTTTACGAATCCACATTAGGTCCTGGGCCCTTTTAAAGCTAAATAAACTTAACTTTTCCCTAGTTTTATGTTGTAAAGTGTATTTATTGACACCTTCACATTAAATTTAGGAGGTTGTAAATTAAGTGGACCTAATCTAGTGTTGTAGTGTGTTCTACACATTCACATTGGATTTAGGGCCCTTTTAGCTAAATAGACCCATTTTTCCTTAATTTAGTGTTGTAAAGTGTAATTATTTACACTTTCACATTATATTTTGGGCCATATTTCATTTATGACCTTTATATCATCATTAATAGGCCCCTAAGACCCTATATTGTGCATCCCAAGGCATATTTGAATAAAAAACCTAACAAGATAAAAAAAAAACTTAACCTACACACTCCCTGACACTTTAGCAGTCAAAATACACTCTATGGGACCCATTCACCACTTTGGGTGAATGTGTCACATCCAAGTGGGACCCATTCACCCATCTTGGCAAATGAGTCTAAATTTGGCCTATTTTTAAGGTTTTGAGCAAGAAAAATTGGTTTTTAAGTTCAAATTTCATGTATGTCACCCTTTGGGATCTAATACACAAGATCTTAGATGGATTTTCTATATAAATGGGTTTTCAAACCATTATTTTATAGGCTCTACATGTTATCAATTCAATCATTCAAGAGTTAAGAGTTCCAAGGCTTCACAAGATCATTCTAAGATATTCAAGGGGAAAATTCTTCATCAATTGTTGCAACAATTTAAGAAACATCATCATGTCAAGGATATCAAGAATCAATCATGTTATTGAGCTAGTGTTGTGATGTAGCATTGAAGATCCAAGATCAAGCATTGTTCTACACCTATTTTCAAGATCAAGATCTACATCCTTCATGCCCATTTCATGTTTAGTTGTAGATTTACAAGACATCATTCAAGGTATTATTTTCCATGATTCATTTTCTTTTTTTGATGTTTCATCATTCGGTTTAATTACCTACAAGGGGTTTGACCAAGGAAAACCCCTATTCCCTAACATTCAACAATTTCTCTCTCTCTCTCTCTCTTTGTGTAATTGCAAATCTAGGTGCTTTGAAGACAGGAAGGATCATTGAATATTAGGTTACAAGCTTGGAGAAAGTTGTTGGAGTTGTCTCCCCATTTGCAAGGTCATAATCCTCACCAAAAAGTCACCTACAACCCTAAAATCAGGGTTTCAAATCTAGAAACAAAGAGGAATAAAAAGAGAAGACATTGAAGACCATATTTAGACTTTGAAATTATAGAAAACCCTAATTGGACTCATTCACTCAAATTGGTGAATGAGTCTCATTTTAGGTCAATTTTGATATTTTGTAGTTTCGAATAGCCTTTTTCTAGAAACTTATTCCTGTGCAAAAACCTAGATCTAGGACTAATTCACCTAGATTGGAAAATGAGTCCTAGTAGGCCAAAATTTCAGGATTTATAGCATTTATAGTCTTCATTCAAGGCTCTACAAGTTTCCAGGTGCACACTTCTGATTTTATAACTTTTTGTTCTGATTTATATGTATTTCTAGGTCATTCATTTAAGTTTCATGCATCACTAGGTTTTGTCATTAGATCTTGCATTTAATTTGTTTGTCCAAGCCCTAGCTTGGTGGTGAACCCCTTATTAGTTTACAATCAGCCCCTAGGACAACCCTTTTACAAGATCTCTCTCTCCTTTGCATTGATATCTCTAGGGTTACCCTTTAATGTAGTAGGTGGAAAGTGGGTGTGCTCTATGTCCTAAGTTGCATCTATATTCCATCATAGGTTGCAATAGGGTTAATTTCAGTCATCATAGGTTAGATCTACATTTATAAATTTTTATTAGGTCTAAAATCAAATCTGAAAGTGTTAATTGCATTCATTTAGGAACTTTGTATATAGTTCAAAAGGTAAAAAATTATATTGTTTGTGTAAAAAAGAAATAAAAATCATCATTTTCAGATTTTACATATTAGGATTAGTCACTTGTTGCATGTTAAATCTGGAAATTGCATTTGCAATTATCTTTTATTGCTTAAACATTTTCAAAAATTGTTGCACACTTGTATTTTGTATTACATAATCATAAATCAATCAAATTCTAGAAGGTATTCACTATCACACCTATATAGACATAGAACAAGAACCTTAAATAGTATTATAGACACCTAGACTTTGAAATTAGCAAAAAAAAATGTAATAGGTGTTTTTTAGTTAATTTTGGCTCAATTTTTTATCAAACCATTATTTGTGTTTTTTATCTGTTTCTACTTTCTATTTTTTATCATGTGTGTTTTGTTATTGTTTTGAAATTTAATGTTTATAGTGGGCACACCTAGTGTTTTGAAACTCATATGTGCTTTGGGACCTAGTTTCCTATTGCCAATACTCCAATGAGACGTAGCTACAAACTTAGAGCATATCACGATGTTGTTACATTTGTTGTGTATCTTGAGCCCTCTAAATCTTTCATGCAAGGTATTGTCAATACCCAACCCATTTTGGAATCCATTCTTAATCCCACAACACCCATGACAGCTTCACAATCAAGTACCTTGATGGATATTGAGACTATTGTTTCCCATGTGCTCGATGAAAAACTAAAATAATTGGACAAAGACTTAGAGGTATTGTGGAGTCTATCTCACATAGTAGACGCTAATATCCCTATGGCAGCTAGTTGCACTCAAGCATTAGGTTACACTCAAAACCAAGGAGGAAAACACATTTCCCTCCCCACAACTATTCCTTATATTCCTACTTTTTCATTTCCAAGTATAGATTCAATGATACAACACACTAATTTCCTAACTCCAAGATTAGGATTTTCTAGTGGGAGTCCTTATAGTTTTCTGACATCACATGTAACACCTCAATATTCATCCCCTCTCAAAAATGCGAAACATAGTAATCCACTAAATATTTACACAATCCTACCATATTCACCAAACCCTCAAAACATGTAAAACAATGATTCATTCATAAACCAGATTTTGTAAAATGTGACATCACTTCAACAACAAATCTCCACATTGAATCAAACTCAAAATGGAAAACCACCATAATATCTTAAGAGAATCGGGCATTTTCAATTGAAATTTTCAAAACACCCATGCCTTAAAACATAGAGATACCTAGATTTGAGAAGTAAAATGGTAAAGGAGATCCCAATAGTCAAGTACCATCCTATACTGCATTGTGTAATGACTTCATTTTTTAAGATAAGCTCCTAGCTAAACTCTTTCCTAGATCATTAAAAGGCATAGCCTTGGAATGATTTTTCTCATATTTGAACAACTCCATAAGATCATTCAATGAACTTATTGATGTGTTTCTCCAACACTATCAAGAAAACATTGGACCTCAAATCACATTAACTAATTTGTTGCAGTACAAACAAGGAAAAAACTAAAAGGTAACAAACTTTATAAAGAGGTATCAATTAGTTTACTCACAAATCAACTATACTCTTCCTGATGTTGATGCTCAAATGGTTTTCATAGAAAATTTGTAACCTAGCATTTGGGATAAGATATTGTTATTGAAGTATCCACCCTTTACACATTTGTGTATGGCTCTTCATGATTATTAGATGTTAGTTAGTTAGTCTGAAGGAACATCTTCATCGAATCCTACTGAGAAATATGAATCCATACCTCACAATAATTATCAATCATACAAGAAGAAAAAAATAACTTTATCAAAATAAACACACCTGAAACAAGAAATAACATGGAATTACATGTTGCAGCTAAGTTTAACTCCTTATCAATTTACATCGAGAGATAGAAAATTCACCCAATTGTCTGACCCCCTTCATTTGACTATGTTAAAACTATTGAGTAAGAACTTAATCCAATTTCCTCTAATTAGACCCATGGATACAACAAAAACTTTATCTCCAAATTTCATCCCAAAATCATTTTGTCAATATCATCTTATACATGGACATGATATGTAATGATGTATGCATATCAAACATCAAGTACAAGACCTCATCGATTCTAATCACATCTAGTTGGCTGATGTTAATGATAAAGGAAACAAGTATGTTTCCCCACCCAATCAAATTTTTTAAATTTGCACAAATCCAATACCAAATCATACATCCAACTTTTTTCAAGATTTTGATGATAAGAATGATGATGAGGATGGTCTAAATAATAGGGTTACTCTAGTATATGTTCAACCTTGTAAGGGTTGAACCACTTTGTTACTCGACATTACTTTCACACATTGGTGCATCTATACATGCACCAAATGGTCATGTCTATATCATTGGACGTATTGATGACAAACCTATACCAAGAATACTCAATGATCCCGTTTGTCTAGAGAATGTGATCATTGAGGAATTATTATTTATGAGTGAGCTTTATCAAGATTATTATGAACAATCAAAAGAGTGGTTAAAAAATCATGATTTTTTCACTCACCCTATGATAGGTTCAATAACTCTTCCACTCAAAGTTGGACTAGAAAAACTAGATGTATCCTTCACCATCATCCTAACATTAGACTAATTCCATGTGAAGCTACGCTATCCATGGATATGATCCATGAATTTCTTCCTATTGCTAATCTAAAAGTGCATAAATTTCCCATTTGAAATAAAACATATGCAGTTCACCATAGTGGCTTTAATCCTTTGGCTTCTTGTGCAAAATTTTCACTAGAATATTTATGGCCTTAACTTATGGAACCTATTAATCCTCGTGGGGATTTCTTTTTCAATTCATATCCAAAATTAAAGAAAAGTGAATAATAGAGTTATCTCTTAGAAATATCCCACTTGAGAATTATAGGGCTATATTTATTCCTCCCACCCATAGGTCGTGGATGAGCCCATGTTTGAATCGAATACCCTTACAAGTACACAAGATATTTATTTTATAGTTCCTCCACCAATATCATACAAAAGACCAAGAGACAATCACATGATTACCTTTGTGCCATAAAATAAACAAATTTATAGACTATTGGCAAGAGAAATGGGGAAAGTATAGTTTGAAGATCTATACCCTAACACTCCTTGAGTAGTATATTTATACCCTAGAGGATATAGTAAGAGAAACACACATTTGAGACAAGATCCTAGAAGGCATACATAACATATAACATCATAACCCCAAAAGAAAACATTCATACATCTATTACATAGATTTACTCCTTATAACTCCTTTATATTATATCATAACATATACAAAAGGTAGGTTTTAGTATTTGTTCCGGTATATATTTCTCTTTTCATATATCTCTCTATATTCTTCATTATATAATTACATATAACATATATACATATATAACCTTGGAGGGACATGACTCCTAACAATTGGTAATGTCGTTTCCCAATACCATAGACCTTTTTTGGTAGCTTGTGGTATGCTTTGTTTCTACCCTTAACTTACTAACATAGACCTAAGGAGATAGTGATTTCCCAACCCCCGAAAGTCCCTTCAGTCCCTCCTCTAAGGTAATAAAAGAGACCAATGGTAGAGAAACCGGCTCTTACCCCTTCACAAATTGAAAACTGCACAAGAAATAGAAATGTTAAAGAGTGTAGGCATAAACATCATGCTATTGCTCTTTAGTTGGGTGAAAATAATAAAACATTACTTGATGATCAAACACCTATCCAAAAAAATCAAGATGAATTACAACTTTCACCAAAACATGACATTGAACCTTACATGTCCCAATCAAAATAAAGAATGAAACAAAAACATACAATTGACATTGGCATTAAACCACCCATTGTGATAAATATAGATGATGAGAATGAAGATGCTAAGATTGATGAACAAGTGCACAATGAACTATCTTTTTTGTTCTCAAAGTCTATGGATTTAGATTGGGAAACTATGATGATCCTCTTGATGAGTGATTCAACACATGTTGAACTTGGTGATGATCCTAGTATGACAATTAATGTATTCCCTTTGGCTAGTTTTCTGCCTTCCATATATGATGAACAAGATTGGGATGTAGGAAATTTTCTTTAGATCAGATCGTATGTACGGTACCCCTTAATTCTCTTTATGTGTTATTGGTGTTTTCTTTCACATGATGTGATCCCCCATGTTGTGATGCTTTATGTGTATTCATATTTTTTATTTTTCTTTAGAGGACCCTTGTTGATTTGCTGGCACAAGGATACAAAGGAAATGAATATGTCATGGCATTCATATACTTGTATCTTTATTATTCGTTATGTCATAAACATTGATTTTTGTCTTATGTTTTCCTATTGGGGACAATGGAAGGTATTGAGACATTTAGGTTTCTTCCATGTTGACCAAAATTTTTGTTTATTTTCTCTATGTTTCATTCTTTCGTTGTGTTCATAGTTCCATGAGCATTTGGGGGAATGATGTCAATTCTGATCTCATTTATTTTATTATATCAAATATGTATACTAACCTCGAATTCATGGATCCCCTATATGATCATCTTTTATTTTGTTTGTGGAATTATATTGTGGGCAACCACTTATCATGAGTTAGCTTCATTTGGAAACATATCATTGTCATAGGTCTTTCCAAACAAGCTCTTATGACCCTATCATATGAAATTTATCATTTTTTCTACCTTAAAGCAATTTCTCACAACATGGTGTTTCACAATTACTTTAAGGTGGGTAGATACATTTCATTATGTTTTTCACTTTGTTCACATGCACTAGACTTAGTGATGTGTTGGTTTGACATTTTGATCATTTGTGTATCACCTTATCAAAGTTATTAGGACTATAACTCTTGGTATGGTTGGCATGGGTACACACCTAGTGAAAATCGGTCCTCACTAGTCCTTGTGTGTTTCTCATTTTTCTACTGTCATTGAAAGGCTCGCCTAGTGAATATCAGACTTCACTAGCCCATGGTACCTTTGGTATATGATTCACCTAGAAAATATCAGACTTTTTTATCCCGTGTCATGAATGCCTTTGGGTATGGATCCCAGTGATATTTCTATGAATCTTGCTAGTTCGTGATAGCCATACCTTCCTTTTTGCTTTTGCATTTTGTGATTTTTTCATGTATGTTTTGTGTTGTCATGTTGCATTACATATGTGTGTGTTCCTTTGTTCTTATGTTAGTTTGTCATGGGATATTGAATCTTTGGAGCTTGTGCACTCCCCCTAGATTCATTGTCATCTTACCTCCTCAATGTTCATACATTCAGACCTATCTTGACATATTTTCTACTTTAGTATGAGTCTTTGTGTAAGTTCATACTCTCAATAAAGTGGGGGCTAAATGTAGCATCATAAATTATCACCCTTGATAATTTCACACTAGATTTTTCTCCCTCCTAAGTGTATGAAACTAAGTGTACATCTAATGTCCTAAATTATGCATTCCATGGACCATTTGGACATTTATCAAGAAAGACCATGTACAAAACCAAGGAAAACATTTAATATTTTTTTCTCAAAACTTTACCCCCCACAAAATAAGGTTGGGACAATGGTTCCCTCGGTGACTTTTTCCACCTATTTTGCCTCCATTTTTTAATATGTTGGAGTTAGTATTTTATTATTTGAATTTCAAATGTCAAATTTTGGCTATCAATATTTATTTTTTGGGAAATTAGATTAATTTCATATAAATACCTAGTCATTTCACCATTTGAAAACTATCAAACAATCAAGTGGCAATTATTGGAAATATTGGTGATCAAGCAATTATTATTAATTCAAGTGAAGTCAAGAGCAAATTTATTACAACATTTCAATATTGAAGCATCATGTCAAGTTTTATGTGAGTCTGTTCATTTTTATGATGTCATTTTATATGTGAGGACTAACCCTTGTAGGTATTCAAAGAAATCTAAGCCAATTTTAAATTAAGTCTTGAGGAGATGTGTAAGATTTTAATCCTTCAATGAAATCATATCTGAATGGTGAGTTTTAGTACATTGTTGATTCATCATTCATTTATCATGTAGCCTCTATCCCTCAAAAGGATAAGCTCTTTATTATAATTTTTTCCATTGTGGAGGTGGAAACATCAATACGGGGCTTGATCGAGGCAAGCCCCTATATGGCAAAACCTTTCCTCTCTCTTTGATCGTGCAAGTTTCACATCTGAAGAATATTGAAGGAAATTTGAAGATCATTTATTTATTGTTGCATTCAAACCCTAAATATACGAAAACTCAATTATCTCAACATCCAATGATGATCTAATAGTGAGATTTGGAGGGAAGAATCCCCTAATTAGACACTTGAGGAATGTGAAGACAAATTTAAAATTGAATTACTTTGACATAGCCTCCCTGGGTGACTTAGTCTTGCAAGTTTAGCTCCAAATTTATATGATAGGTGCACACAAGTCTTCTCAGTCTATTTTTGAACATCAAATTTATCTGTGACTTCTGAGATTTGGTGTTTTTATATTAGATTAGTTTGTTTTCATAATTAGTTAGTTACATCATTGCACTTCATACAAAATTCATTCCAAAGTCCCCAAAATTTAGATTCTAGGATTGATTGACTCACCTTCAGGTTGCAAATCAATCTCATGTCCTAGTCGCTCTCAAATTTTAATGATATGACCCCCATGTGGAAAATCCCTTGAAATCCTAAAGTGAAACCCTATCCAACATATCGAGTTCAAGGACATTAAGTTTCATCATGGTGTAGTGATTTGATTGGATTGATTAAATTAGCTTGATGATGATTTAGGAAACTTGATGGGGCACTAAATTTTGATTTAGCTAAGGTCTAGGAACCTTAAAGGTAAATGGTTATTTTGATATTTTGATTGGAGGATTATGGTCAAATACCTAGAGATTAGGATCTTATGATTTTGAATTGAATATTTTATTGAGATAACTTGATGGGTAGAATTGATTGGTTGGTAGGGAAAACTTTAAGAAACCCCCCTCCTCGGCGAAGGTGTAAATTCTTGGTGAATCCTATATACTTCCCAATAAAAAATATTAATTTTATTGGCGAAATTTTTTGTTTTTCAAAAAAAAAAAATCCCAATTGGAAAATCTTTTATAATCCTTGGAAGTCTGTTGAAAATCTTGGCAAATGCAGTAATTTTTTAATCGAATAAAATATTTTTCATTAGCGATTAAAACCGTTTTTCAAACCAGATTTTTTTTTCCATTGGCGATTAAAACATTTTTTCAAAGAAAAAAATATATTTTCATTGGCAAATTAAAAAGAATCTCAAAATAATAATAAAATCCAGTGGCGAAATAAACAGATATGCCAACGAAAAAATCATAGGGGTCATTCGATGAATGTTTGATGGACAACTATAGTTGCATTCCAAAACTAAATCTCTAAAGCACTAGACTTGTGATTTGAAACCTCTGGAATAACACTAGAACCATTATATTTCTAGAAATCAATGGTTGATATTTTATTACCGTACAAATGGTTATAAAGTTTTGTTTCTCAGAAATTGGGCGACCTCGGCGGGATGCACAACTTTCGAAGTGTCATCTCATTTAATGAATTGTAAGGTGCCATTAAGGGATGTCTTCTCAAATGCTTTCAAACACCAACTTTAAGTTTAACTTAATATTTTAAATCCTCTGAAAGGATAGATCTTAAATAAGGAGGTTGGAGAAACGGATTTAGTAGTAGATTGTCACTTCCCGCTAGTAAAATTAAGTGAGTCTGCATATGAGGAAAGGTGGCAGCATTTTGAACTCCAGACTCAGAGTTTCCTCAAAATGGTACTTTCAATCGATATCAGGGTATGGGAAGATGAACTTGTGGCCGTCATGCAACCAAATTTGAATTGGCCTGAAGAAGACAAACTCGACATCATTTCCCAACTACGTTCAGTGGCGTGGAAAGAGAAAACTAGCTATGTCGAGTACAATAGGGTGATTTTCATTTTAGAAGAAGAAGAAGAACATGCTGAATTTCATAATTTAGTTATGGAAATGTAGTTGGAACTGTGCATAGTCCTGACACCTCCAGCGGTTTAATAACATGCATGAATCCTTTTGTGAATTGTGAATTTTTGACACATAATGATAAGGGGGCGTAGTTTCAGCTTTTGAGTGCTTTTTGAATTTTGATTGTACAGGGTGTGGGGTGACAGGTCTGTGAAACCACATTTTTGGCATTGGAGAGATAAAAGAGTATATTTCTAAATCTGTGTATTTATTAATGCTTCCTTTTAATTATGAATGAATTGTGTTTCTTCATGATAATTGTTCAATGTCTATCTGTTAGGTCAGAATGCATATTTTTTCATCTCTGAAACTTTGTGTTAAGATTAATTCATTTGTTAAAAGAGAAACTATTGCTTTTCTTTACTAATTGTGAGAAAAAATGTTCTTTGTTTCATTTGTTTTAAAATATTTTGCATCTACTTTCATGGTTAAAGTGACAAATCTGTACACCAACAAGAAAAAAGAGTTGCATTCCGGAAGTAAATCTCTGAAGCATTAGACTTGTGAATTGAAACCTCTAGAATAACACTATAACCATTAGATGCAGACATGTGGTGAGATAAAGGCCCATCGCTCATCACTCAATCATTCTTCTCAATGCCTCGACATTTTACCTTTCATTTAATTGAATTTTTTTTTTTTTTGAAGAAAGTGTGGTTGGTGTACTGCTACTGCTAGTGTTGGCATTGGTAGAAATTAATGCCATATGTGATATGAACATCCAAAGAAATTTCTTGGATAGCTCCAAGCTTTAATGAAAAAAGATTTATGATGATTTCATATCGTTTGAACTTTGAGTGGCACTAGTGAATCAATGATTTTGACAGCTTATCAGATTGAGGTACAATTGGCATGTAGCTAGATGTCAATCAAATTAAACATTTTAATTATACAGGTTGGTAGTCGCACCGCTAGCCCATAAATAGGGATAGTGATTCAGTGAATAGTGGATAGTGCCATAAGGGTTTTTATTTTCTAGGGTTAATAAGGATTCACAAAGAATATGATGTGGTATTGGAGATACTATAAATTCTTCTGCCTACAACTATGTAGTTACAGTGTAATCAGTAAAAGACGAATTTCCTTCAAGTTAAGAATGGGTGGAATTGGAAAGAAGTTGATTTGGTTAACTTGACTTCTCAGATAGGTTTTGAACCAGGATGAGGAGCTCTGATGGAGGTAAGTGTTATACCAGTGCATGGAAGCTGCATGCAAAAGATGGGAGCAGATTTGCTTCTCCTCTTGTATTTTAACAACTCCCATTTCCCTAGCATGGTTGGCCAGGAAAGCCCCATGCGTTTATTTTCAAAGAGACATTTGTATTACATCTTCTGTATGACTCTGATTCTCAAAGGGGGTAAGTACATTTTGTATCTTCACGGCTCCCATTTCCTCAGCATGGTTGGAAAATCCACTAGCAAAAGCTTGGAATCATGCATTTATTTTTAGAGCCACATTTTTATTACGTTGTCACCAGCAGAAGCTTGGAATCATGCATTTATTTTTAGAGTTACATTTTTAGTAAGTTTTCAGTAGCAGAAGCTTGGAAATTGGAATCAATTTATAATCCATTGTAATGAGCAACAACTTGGAATAAATTATTAAATTTTGTCTATGTAAAGTAGTAATACTAAAGTGACACACTGACATATGTTATTTATACAAAACAAGAGCTTGTCTGATCTATAGCTACTCATCTATAAAAAGATATGTAATAATGTGATTGAAATTCAGTTGCAATAAATTAAATGGTTGTGTTGTGTTATTCTTCATTATTCATTTACACTTAGAGTAAAGAGTTTTTTTCTGAGTTTAGAATATACTTTATGAAAATATATTCAAATCAGTTTTTTTCTTTTGAGAAATTAAGTAATATACTTTATGCAATATGCACTTGATAATTCATGGTTATATGGGTCCATCGAGGGAATGCAATCATTCATTCCACCAATGTTTATGTGTTACACTGATGTGCTTACTTTTGTTGAATCTATCGGTATATTGGGGAGTGCACCTTATGATTTTTCACCTTCAGGCCATCGATGGGGTTGTGATGGGGATTCCGCCGATAAAGCATTATTAGTCCAATGCCTATGGTATTGACTATTGATTTTTGTTAGGAATGGGGGAAGGACTACAAGTACGGGATTTCAAATCTGTTTATGGATGCAATGTAATTATGTAGGCTATAATATGGATCTTGTCACACAAATTTCTATGATTTTCATTATGTAATATGTAGGCTATAATAATTCCTTTACAACCTTAAGTTACCAGCCCCTTCACCTTGATGCCAATCATAGCACGTAAAAGTTTAAAATAAACTTAAAACACATGTGTCATGTTTATTTTTTTAATTTAATATCATAAATTACTCAATTTTCAACAATTGGATGAACATTTGATGTATGGTTGTAGTTTCATTCTACAATGAAATGCACAAAGTGATGGGCTTGCTAACTTAAACCTCTGAAATTACCCTATAACCGTTATATTTAGAAAGATCAACAGTTAAGATTAATAATTTGTAACTTGTAGACCTAAGAAGTTTCATTCACTTTAATTTTCCAATTTCAAGAAACAAAGCATTTAAAGCACTTTGTACTGCTAAGTGTCAACTATCAACTGTCAAGTGATTAATGTTTATTTTTTTAAGTTAATATACTTTATGCAATATGCACTTGATAATTCATGGTTATATCAGACCATCGGGGGAATGCAATCATTCGTTCCACCGATGTTTATGTTTTACAATGATGTTCTTAGTGCTTACTTTTTTTGACTCTATCGGTATATTGGGGAGCGCACCTTATGAGTCTTTTCCTTCAGGCCATTGATGGGGCTATGATAGGGGTTCCACCGATAAAGCATTTTTAGGCTAATGCCTATGGTATTGAATATTGATTTTGTTAGGAATGGGGGAAGGACTACAAGTATGGGATTTCAAATCTATTTATGGATGCAATGTAACTATGTAGGTTATAATATGGATCTTTTCACACAAATTTCTACAATTTGCATTATGTAATATGTAGGCTATAATAATTCATTTGCAACATTAAGTTACTGGCCCCTTCACCTTGATGCCAATCCTAGTGCAAAAGTTTAAAAAAACTTTAAAATGCATGTGTCATGTTTATTTTTTAAAATTAATATCATAAATTACTCAAGTTTCAGCCGTTGGATGAACGTTTGATGTATGGTTGTAGTTGCATTATTTAATGAAATGCACATAGCGATGGGCTTGCCAACTTAAACCTCTGGAATCACCCTATAACCGTTAGATTTAGAAAGATCAGCGGTTAAGATTAAGAATTTGTAACTTGTAGACCTAAGACGTTTCATTCACTTTAATGTTCCAATTTTGAGAAACAAAGCATTTAAAGCACTTTGTATTGCTAAGTGTCAACTGTCAACTATCAAGTAATTAATGTTTATTTTTTTAAGTTAATATCATAAATTAATAAAGTTTCAACCATTGGATGAACATTTGATGTATGGTTGTAGTTGCATTCCATAATGAAATGCACAGAGTGATGGGCTTGCCAACTTAAACCTCTGGAATCACCCTATAACCGTTAGATTTAGAAAGATCAATGGTTAAGATTAAAAAATTTCAACTTGTAGACCTAAGGCATTTCATTCACTTTAATGTTCGAATTTCGAGAAAAAAAGCATTTAAAGAACTTTGTACTGCTAAGTGTTAATTGTCAAGTGATTACTGATTTTTTTAAGTGAGAGGGTTAGCACACGGTGAGATTTTTTCAAGTCCTTTGCAATGTTAATTTATCGGCCCCTTGGCCTTGATGCCAATCCTAGCGCACAAAAGTTTAAAACAACTTTGAAACACATGTGTCATGTTTTTTTTAAGTTAATATCATAAATTAATCAAGTTTCAATTGTTCAATGAACATTTGATGTATGGTTGTAGTTGCATTTCATAATGAAATGCACACAGCAATGTGCTTACCAACTTAAACCTCTGGAATCACCCTATAACTATTAGATTTAGAAAGATTAATGGTTAAGAATTTGCAACTTGTAGTCTTGTAGACCTAAGACATGTCATTCACTTTAATGTTCCAATCACGAGAAAAAAATAATTTAAAGCACTTTGCACTTTTAAATTGTACACTGATTTTTAAAGTCTTCACTCTTCATATTGCTCATTGCAATGCACCACCCTATTTTGGATTCCATAGTTCCACTTCCAACAATGCCATTCCAGTTTTCAAGAGTCGGGACTCAGAATCTGGGTAAGTGAAAGAATTCATGTGGCTACGTTTCATTGTTTGACATTTCTTAAAATCTTATTTTGTCAAAGTTTGAAGTTTGGGTTTAGAGACTTAAGAATTCATTAAAATTAAGGAGGACTAATAGGTATTAGGGAATTCAAATTTCACAACTTCACATTTGTATAAGCATTTCTACCACCAGTACCACTAGAGCAATGTCCGATAAAAAAAAAACATTATGTAGAATTGCTTAAAACCCCAGGTTTCACTGATGGCTACCATGATATGTATGATCCTAAAATCTATGATAGGCGTACCTCAAAACTTAGATTTTCATCTCAGAATAAGGTTGCAAAGAAAATTCAAGTTTTAGTTAATAGTGTCAATGCACTGTGGGTAATTGGATTAGGGCGCATGATGTTACATGAAGTTTTCCCTTGCCCAGAATTTATCATGGTCTGTGCCAAAAATTATGATGATAAGAAAAAAGCAATTGTTAATAAAGATAGCCAAGAAGAATTGTTATCCATTAATGCAAAATAACTTGGAAAAGTGTTGTGTTTTACAACCAAAGAATTTGGAAACCACCACATTGACCTAGAAAAACTTGCTAGTGATTATGAAGTAGTGGAAGAAAGGCAGAAAAATAATTTCTTAAATAAAATAGTTCAAGATAGAAAAAAATTGAAAGGTGATCATAAGCCTCCTTATAATTTAGATATTTTTAAACCATGGGTTCAGGATACTATTTCCATGCTAGAATTTTTCCTCGGTCTGGATAGCAATTTGGAAGTGGGTGCAAGCTTCCTTGAAATGGTATATAATATCCATTATGTTGATGAACATGTCAAATATAATTATATTCAACACATTGTAGAACCCATGCATAAACAATTTTTAATGATTAAAGTAGGTTTCACCAAGACATTTAGGTTCACAACCTACTTGTGCTATCTTTTTCTATTCAAATTTAGAGGGAAGTTTTAGACCAACAAGCTTCAGATTCAACCCTATAGTAATGCAGATGAAAAGAAAATGGTTCCAGTATATGAATGGACCACTGAGATAAGGATGCATGATTCTCTAAGGAACTACAATCATTTTGTAGACTAATTTTTGGCTCCATTGCATCAAGCAATTACAAATACTCCAATGCCTAGATTGCATGCAACTAGGAAAAGAAATACAATTGGTTGATTGGTTGTTAATGGAAGAATATATTGTGCTAAGATTTAAAGGATCAGGAGTACAGCCATACAAACTTCCAATACATGTGACAGAAAGGGTTTTTGCATTGGAATATGTAAGGTAGGTGCAAAGTGCTGATAAACTACACTTTATCAGTTTGCAAAAGAAGACCTTATTTCCTTCTTTACCTTTTTCATGTGGAGGGTTCACATTTGAGAGAAAATCATTTAGAATGGCACATAATATTTTGAAGTTTTTTGACTTTGATGCTATTTGTCACTGCCAGTATGATCCATGTGACATCATTAAATCAATGATTGTGTCCAATAGGAATGTTGCAAGTAGAATTCAACATCAAAGTAAACCCTTGCTTGAAAACTTGAGAAACAAGGATTCTTGGGATGAGGTCAAAATAGCAATGGAGAAAAGTGTTGTTGAGAATGGTATTTATTTTGAACAATTGTCAGCAGAAATTATAGCATTGCACTGAAAGAAAATCGGGACATACAACATTTTTTATGAAAAAAGTGATAAAACATCTAGTAAAGTAAAAATTCCAAGTTCTCTAGAGAAGGAAGTTATAGATAAAAATTGGTCACAATAAAAAAATTACTGCCTTTTGGTCTATGAGGAAGGACCTAGGTGATCGAAGAGCTCTTGCAGAGTATGGATCTAATGAAGAAGATAAAGAGTTTATCAAATTGTGGAATATAGAGCATCCTGGTGAACGTGGAAGCAAAGGAAGTGATGATGAATCTAATGATGATAGTGAAGAAGATGAACAAATCCATGCTAATTACAAACTTGGTTTAAGTGAGGCTGCAAAAGAAGCATATGCTTCAGCATATACTTCAAGAGCAACCATACTTGAAAAAATTGGCTATGAAGGTGGTCCTTTGGGGTCCAAAGACTCCAAAAGACAAGGCCTTTGGATGGTAATAGATGTTGAGCATAGAAAACTAGTTGATAAATCTGGCCTTGGGCTTGGAGGTGAAAAATTAGACCAAGGGCATACAAGTCAATTTTTTAGAGCTTCTAATCCTCATACTCATGGTCAGATACAATCACAACTAGGACATGGACAACTTAGTTCAGCTGGAAGTGCAATTGGTGGAAATGGTATGGGTAGAAGTACTAGTAGTGCTCAACATGTCCTACAACAAAAATTACACACAAGAGGAAAAGAATACAAGATACCACAAAAACACCAGGTGATCAAGGCAATCAAAAGAGGCAAAGGATTTTGACAAGTCCAATTCACACTATCAGTGGATCCACCACAAAGGAGTTATTTCCAGGAACTCCCCCAATTCTAGTTAGTGTGGTTGCAACATCATTAGCAACTGCAAGTACTCCTATTCCTTCACCATTCAAGCATTCCATTGTTCTTGCCTCCTCAGGTTATGATTTCATTGAAGAGTTTAAAAAGAAATCAGACTTGAATAAAAAAGAAAAGAAGCAACTGATGGAGAGTGTGTCTGTTGTAACTTCAGCACCCACAACAACCATGGTACTACCCACATTTGACACAAATAAAGAAATCATGGAGTACACAAAAGTTGTTGCCACAGTTCAAAACAAACCAACAAATCAGATGGATCAATCTGAATACTAGGTAACCAATTTTCAATTAGATTTTCTGGCCTAAAAAATACTGATAAAATTAATGTATCAAAGAAGAACAATGAATTGGTGTACACATCATTGCTAAATCAAGATAGAGAGAAGAAAAGGTTGTAGACCCAAATAGAAAATTTACAGGTAGACCTAGCAAGTGAGAAAGCAAAGAGGGAAGCAGCAGATAAAAAGAGCAATGAATTAGAAAAAAGAATAATAAAATCTACCTCTACATCAACAAGCAAAGAGGATAAACCAAATGAGAGAGAAGTGAATGACCTGAAGCAAAGGCTAGATGAGAGAAACAAGAAATATGATGAGGAAAAATCCACTTCAGAAAAATTAAGACTAAGCACTATGAATGGAAATGCACAGTAGGAACAAAAATTGGAGAAATAGAGAAAAATAAATGAAAGATTGGAGATAGAGCTAGATGAGAGCAACAAGAAATATGATGAGGAAAAATCCACTTCAAAAAAATTAAGACTAAGCATTCTAAATGGAAATGCACAATGGGAGCAAAAATTGGAGACAGAGCTTATGGAAGCAAAAGAAGAAATTAAGTCTTCTCAAAATAAGTTATCTGCATTTTGTAGAGATATAGTGAGGCATATGAAACAAAAGATCTGGGATGAAATAATGCATAGGTTTGATAATTTGTGTGACATGTTTCAATTGATTGATGATATCAGACAACATTATAAGAAGCTCAACAAATATTTAGTGGACAACAAAAACGTTTTGGAATTAGAGAAATTTGCAAATCAAGTTCTACAAACAGTCTACAAAGCCAGTGACAATGATTTGATATCAAAAGGGATTACTAATTGGATTGAAACCTCAATGAAGTTGTCATCTATGATTGAAAATTGTTCGAGAATGCGTGGAACAAAGGAATATTTGTATTTGGTTGCAGACAAGATGAAGGTGGTGGATGAAAAGGTAAGGAACTTCACAGAGCTTGGTTTTCCAGAGGCTTTTGACACAAATGAGAGATTCATTGGAAAGGATGGATTCAGAAAGAAGATGAAAGGTGCAAGGAAGATTGATTTGGACCAGTTTCCTCAGAACCCAGATGTGAACTATTTGGATTCCATCAGAACACTGATAACCTTGGATGCAAAATTGACTGAAGAATTCAAGTTAGGTTCCACTTCCAATTAAAATCATGAAATGTTAAAAAAACTTCAAGTCAAACAACATCAATTAGAACAAATAGAAATTCCACCACCTAAAGAGTGGAAGTTTCTAGAAAAGGTGATACAGTGACTTGATTTTTAATTTTCAATCTTTGATCATATGAGTTTCCAAGTTCCAACTCAGCTCTGTGCAGACTTGTCTTTGGGCATTGGAAATATTTTGCATTGCCAATGTCAATATGTACTCCTTCATGTGAAAATCAATTAAAAATCTCAAATTCAGACTTCAGTAATGTGATGATGTTCAATTATCTTTATTATTTATTTTATCATTTGAACTATAAGGTGATGAACTGTTAGCTCATTATATTTACTTCTTGGTAGAGCTTCCAAGTTATGGATGTTGAACTGTTAGCTCATTATATTTAATTCTTGGTAGAGCTTCTAAGTTATAGATGTTGAATTGTTAGCTTCTATTATGTTTTGACTAAAAATCATGATTAGTATCCACCAACTTACACTCACCCACATCCCACATACTACAAAAATACACTACATTTGATTTTATGATTAGCTCAAATTGCACTACTTGATCAATGATCATGTCCATAAACAAATCTAAAACCCCATGGTCACAGCCCCTATTCTTGAAGAATTTAAATTCAATGTACTGACAAATTAAATGTACTTCCACACACTCAATTTGAATAACATAAACAACCACTTTGGAGATAGCCAAATAAGTTAATAACTTATAAGCATATGAATCCACAACAGTTGAAAAATTGAAAGAAAAATAGTAATTATGTGTAATTTTCTCCATTGTATTGATCTTCAAAGTTCAAATGATATGCATTATAAAAATAGTTTATGATATGAGATGGATGGGCGAATTGGTGTAATCTATTATCTATCTTCTTACTATTTTCTACTCTAAAGTATAATTAAAAATGATGTGATGATCCATTGATCTCCTATTCAGGTCTTGATCTCTCTTATATATGAGAGGCAACAAGCTACAAACCCCTTACAAAAATTTATAACGTTTGACAACTAAACATAACTCAAATTATAAATAAAACAATGTCACAGGTGAATGCACCGATCTGTTAATCTCCAAGAAAAAGCCCGTGACCACCTAAGATTTGTTCAAGGCTTCTACTCCATGATAGGGCACTCATCATATTGTCGGCTAGCATTCTTACTCTGAATCTGAAGGTTGTCCCGTTGGATCTGATTCTGACACATCTATAGTTTGGCTAATAAATAGATTGATTGCAGAGAGGTGATGGATGTACTCCTATTCAACATAGGTATCCATGTTAGATATCGCCTCTTTCATTTCAAATTCCAAAGACATTATTTTTTCAAGTTGCTTATGAGTGTTTTGTAAAACCATATCCTCGTCATTTATTTCTTGCAACGCAGTAGTTAGAAGCCCAGCAAGCTCTTCCTTCCAATCATCATATTCTCACAGATTTCCAATGTCATTATGAAGTGTCAAGAGTGGGACTGAATCAAAGTAGTCAAAATCTTCCCTAAGCCTATTATGATATCCATTATGTGATTCTACCAGCTTGTTATATGTCAGCAATATTTTTCCTTTCATGACATTCTTATCTATGAGCTCCCTTTTTTTCTCCATCATTCTAGGCTACAATTATTCATTCTCCACCAATGCAATGCATGTCTATTTGAATACTTTCCAATATTCATTAGCACATTTCATCATTTTGTTGAATATTTCTTTTATCATTTCAGATATAGTGTTATATTTGATGGTTTTCACTTCTTTCTCCAATTCTTTGCATTTCCCCTGGGATTTCAAATGGAAATTCTTCCAATAGGCTGCATCAGCCAATGCATCAAGAACTCTCTTATCTTTTTCAAGCCATGGGGAGTACAACTCTGATGTGGAGGAGGAAGATGTTATTTCTCTCTGATTTGCTAGCTCCTTCTTCAATTTTTCATTTTCTTTAATCATTTTTTTGATCTGTGCTTTGGTAAATTTTGCCACATTTATGTTCAATTTTGTTGTCTCCATAGGGTTGGTATCCACTGGTTGAACCAAGAGATAACCAAACACTTGGTTTGGATTACTAATTATAATAGGGCTTTTATCATGGGGATACAGTGACCAAATAAGCAAGGTGGCTTTGTCTGGTTTGTACCCAGATCCCGAATACATTTTGTCACTTGCTTCTTTTGTTAAGTTCATTGTCTTATCCCCTCTTTTTTTGAAGCTATCAAATATAATTGAAGAGCTAATATCCCACCCTGGTAAGAGCAACAATCCAACTTCTTGAAGCAATTCCCTTCCTCTTTCAGGAGTGATGGACTCTATTTCCTATTCTACCTCCCTTTTCAATTCCTCCAGAGCAGTTGCCTAATGTTCAAGAGTGATATCCTATATCTGTTGTCTCATTTTTATGCCTTTATATTCATAAACAAATTATTTAAATTCAGAAGATTTAACAAAATCACAATCAGAAATAAATAGTTTTCCAACCCTAACCCTCACATCATCAGATAGTTCATTTGATGCCTCAAATATTACAATATTCTTCTCTTGAGGGGGCTCGTACTGTGCAATCACAGGAGCATTGATTTGTTTGACCTGCTCACCCTCTTCATCACCCTACTCTTCTTCACTTATATCAGTATCTACAGAAAAAAAATACCTCAGGAGTAGGTTGTGAAGGTATGTAATCCAAGGGCTCTATGTCTTCAGCTTCTACTTCTGAATAGATTGCATGAGGTGCATCAAAAAAAAATGGGGAACATCCTTTACCAATTCATTGACATGAGCGATGAGTTTCTCAATTCCTGTTAAAGGATCATGTATCTCACCAAATGCCTTTGAATAAGATGGGACATTTTTTCTCGTCCATTCCTTTGCAAGCATAATCTTGTTATAGGTGGTCATTATTTTCTTGGTGGAAGCCTCATCATGGTTTCTTATGACATCTTCGATTGAGAACAAATTTTCATACCCTAATAGCCCCTATGATAATATCGCCTTGTGAATAAACCCTTCTATATCAAATTATTTCCTTACATCACCTAGAGGTAGGTTGTACTGTGCCAATTTACCATCAATTTCTCCATATCCTTCATTGGAAACCATTGTAAAGTCTCCAAAACATAAGGTGTTGGGCATAATTGATTGTTTTCTATGTCCTTTGAGGTGTTTGGAATTAGATTTTTCTAATTTCCTCACAATTTCTAAATAAGCAATTCGGTCAAGAACTACTCATGGCATCAAGTGTGGAGCCCCTTTGAACCCATAAACCCTTATCACTGTACAATCAGGGAAAGCATACTAGTCTCCCTAGTTATGATTCACTTTATTTCTCCGATCATTTTCCTTTGGTCTTAGAAATCTTTATACTTCTGTGGATAGGTTATAATTGCATAGATATCCTAGCAACTTCATCAATGGTTTTACAAAAAAATCTTCAAAATGAAGGTAATGAGACCTACCAAATCAGTTGTCCCACAATGAAGTCCACATTTGTACAATTTTAAAATCTCTATTTTCATCTATATCTTCTATCCTTAATTATTCATTCCAGACCCCTCTGACTTGTCCCTTGTACAATAGAAAATGCATAGGCAAAGAATAGTGTTCAAAATTAATATTATCACTATTATTTTTAATCTTTTCAAGCCCTTGATGTAGGGAATTAGATAAGTATCTAGTATAATAAGATTGCCTGGCATCCTTTCTCTGTATGTCTGCAGCTAAGACCATTGGGGCAATCGACATGAGAGGCAAAACCTCTACTCCCAAAACCTGACCAATTGAATAATAGTTGTATCGGAAATACTCTTCGAACAAATCTTCATGGAAAGGAGGGGTTTCACTACTAGAGAACCTCTTGAGTTGTCCTCATTCATCCTTGGGCCTATGAAAAGGTAATTTCCATCTCTTATAGTTGGTATCCATGTGGTGATTCTGTGTCAAGAGATCTTTGATCGTGAATGATAAATTCAGTGAACACTCTAACTGAAATACATTAGAAATGAGATCCCTAGAAATAACAAGCATGTCACCCCTGCCATGTGACTAAATAGTTCTTTTCTTGGGTTCATATCTAATAGCAAGAGCTTTAATTAGCTCTACGTTCACAAATAAATTGGGCACCACAAGTCTTCCCAAGTTCAACCTCCATGGATTGCAGACTGGTTGAAACCTAAATTATTTTATGTAATGGTACATGAAGAGGTTGTACCCTCATTGTGGTGTCCAAATATCCCCTAAGCCCCTATGTTTGTCCCATAGTCAATCCATGGAATGATTCATTTGAGTACTCCTCTTCTGTCTCGGCCCCGACCCAGGGAATTGATCTATCCGGTCTTCATTTAAAAGTCTCTTAGGCTTTTCAATTTTCTATTTTTTAGCTTTGGGTTTGTTTGTACTCTCTTCCATTATTTTAATCTTAAGATTTTGATAAAAATAGATTCTCATTTGGGTCTAAAGTACTTATGTGAGTCTTGCTAAGTTGCCTCCATGATCCACTAGTCTTTGCTACGTCAAAACTCCAAGTTTTTGACTTTTTGCTTCTGCACTAAGTGAAATCTTCCAGGGTTTTGTAAGAACTATGCGATCAACTTGTGATATAATTCACTTCAATTCTAGTTCATAAATGCACCACAACATGATTCCTTGGGATGTCACATCAGTATTTCACCAATAGCCACCCTCTCCACTGATGGACACCTATCCTTTGTTCTATTGGTGGGACGCCAGATAATGTTTCCTCGATGCACCATAGTTCCCTCGATATAATTTATGCATTCGATAATTCATGTCCATCAAACATGTTTATAATTCATGGTTACTTTTGTTGACAACTTGACTCTATCAGTATATCAGGAGAGCACCTTAGGAGTTAGCTCGATAGAGTATCATTACACTTATACTAGGTTGTGAGCTATTTTCATCGGGCCATCGACGGGACTATGATGGGGTTCCGTCGATGGAGCATTGTTAGGCCGATGGTATTGAATTTTTTTAGGAATGGGGGAAGGAATTAGGACTACGTCACTACAGAATTTCAAATTATTTTATGGATGCAATGTGAATGTAGGCTATAATATGGATCTTGTCACACAAATTTCTACAATTTGCATTGTTCTTAAAATTAAAGTGTGGTATATTTTTGTGATTATTGATAAAATTCAATAATTCATGCCCATGTTCATAATTCATGGTTACTTTTGTTGACAACTTGACTCTATCGGTATATCGGGAGAGCACCTTAGGAGTCAGTCTGATAGAGTATTGTTACACCGATACTAGGTTGTGAGCTATTTTCATCGGGCCATCAATGGGACTGTGATGGGGGTTTTTCCGATGAAGCATTGCTAGGCCGATGGTATTGAATTTTTTTAGGAATGGGGGAAGGACTACGTCACTACGGAATTTCAAAATTTTTTATGGATGCAATGTAGGCTAAAATATGGATTTTGTCACACAAATTTCTACAATTTGCATTGTTCATAATTTATGAATCATAAAATCAAAGTATCGTTTATTTTTGTGATTATTGATATGTGGAAGATAAGTGGGGTGGACTTGGTGGAGGATATTTTCTTTGTAAAGAAAAAATAAATTTCCTTTTAAGAGATCAAATTTAAATTTTAATATCACAATTTCATGGATGATGGATTACTATATAATTTATAAAATATTATCAACTACAGTTTGACTTTGGCATATGATTCATGAAGTGCAATATAATATAAAATATCATGGAGTGTAATATAAAATTAAATATCCTGAACTTGAAGTGCAATGAAACTCAGAAATGGAATGCTTGGCCTCTTGTTGATCCAAACAGCGTAAGTAAATCCCTTGAAAATTATTTATGTAGATGGATCCCCCTTTAAGCATGTAGTGAGCACTCTTCATCCTCAAGGCTCTCCTTTGAGTAGAATTCATTCCTTCTAGACATCTATTATTAAGGAGGAAGAAAAACAAGTCTGTGTACCAGGGATCCTTAGTAAATGATTGGACAGTATACTACTAAGAGGTGATATTTTTTTCCACATCTGCCATTGCTTTTGATAAACCTTTCCCTCAAACGAGTTTCATCAAGTGAATCTCTAAGTCAAATTCTTGTAGAATTTCCATCCACTTTCCTCTTCATTCTCCCAACTCACTTTGCATCAAAAGAGACTTCACAGTTGGATTTGGAACTATAGCCATTACTTGACTTCGAAGTATGTAATTCCTGAACTTCTTTACCACTCATACCAATGCAAAGGCTTGTTTCTCTAGTGGTGGGTATCTCACTTCTACATTCTTAAATGGATAGCTCATGAAGGAAATAGGTCTTTCTTCTCCCTCTTCTCTTTGTTGTGTTAACACAGCTGCACATGAATGGTTAGATGCAAAATAATAGATATAAAAAGGTTTTAAATAATCTAGGCTTGTCAAAATAGGTGCCTCAGATATAGATTGTTTAATCTACGAGAAAGCATATTTAGCCTCATTACTCCACTTAATCTTTGCATCTTTCTTCATCATTTCATTGAGAGTTTTGACGATCTCCGCAAACCCTGTTATAAACTTTATAACAAAATTGATCCTCCCAAAGAAGGATCTAATTTCTTTCTTGTTGCCTGGCCTTGTTAATTTCAAGATAGCCTCTATCCGATTAGGATCTATAGATATCCCTTCCTCTGATATGATGTGACCTAAGAGTTTCCCTTTAGATACCCCAAACACACACTTCTTTGGATTGAGAGAGACACCCTAACTTATACATTTCTTGAGAACCTTTTCCAAATCAACATCATGCTCTTCTCTATTCCTAGAGAAGATGGTTAAATCATCTACATAAATGATTATACACTTTCCTATCAGATCTTTGAAGGCTACGTCCATTTCCCTTTGAAAGGTTGCTCCTGCATTGATAAGACCGAATGGCATCCTCCGATAGGAAAATGTGCCCTATTTGGTGGTGAAAGTTGTTTTCATTCTATCCTCATGACTGACAAGAACCTGATTGTACCCAGAATAACCATCCAAGAATGAAATCATCTAGGATCCATTAACCTTTTTTAATACTTCATCAAGAGAAGGAAATGGATAATTATCTTTCTCAGAGGCTTTGTTTAGATTCCTAAAATCAACACATAATCTGATTTCACCATTCTTTTTGCGTACAAGAACTAAATTTTCCACCCAAGTAGAATGTCTAACCGGAAAGATTATTCTTGCATATAAGAGCTTTTGCACCTTTTTCTAGATCAAGGGCTCAATTAAAGCATTGACTGGGCATTTCTTTTGACGAAAAGGCTTGGCTTGTGGCTTGAGAGGTATGGTATGAGTGATCACTGAAGTGTCAAAAGTTTTTAGGTCATCATAACTCCAAGAACGGCTTCAATGTTCTGCTCCAACACTTTGACTATCTTGTCCTTAATTTCATGAGGACAATTCTTTCCTATAAGAACTTTCCTTTCAGGGCCTGAGTGAGCTAGATTGACAGATTCATATTTCCCTCCTTCACTCTCTGTGAGCACCCTTTGACGAGCCCGTGGGTCTGAGTCAAATATTTTCTCCAAAGCAACCATCCCTTTTGAAATATTATTGCTCTTTAAATCCAATATCCCTTCTGAACTATCCTTCTCAGGATCCCAATCTCCCTAATCTCTTTCAGATTCATCTATTATTTTCCCTTCAAAAACATCAGAACTTGCCAAAAAGGCCAATATATGTTGATCATCATCAAATACTTAAAAATGTCGAACATTATCAGGAACAGTTGGGACTGAGATTAATTCAACTGAAAATCTCTTCATATTAGAGTCTTGCATGGGTTCCAAAGTGCTAGTAGCAACAGCAAGAGTATCTGCAATTTGATTAGCTTCTCTAGGGATCAGAGTAATCCCAAAAGCATCAAAGTCTTCAATTAAGTTCCAAACTCTATTTTTGTACGTAGCCAATCTTTTGTTATGACAAGTGTACTAGCTATGTACCTATTTTACAATCACTTCAGAATCCCCCATAACTATGAGAGTAGTAACCTTCTTTTTATGAGTAAACATAAGTCCTTGAGCAAGTGCTTCATACTCAGCCACGTTGTTTGTGCATCCAAACTACAATCTATAAGATGCAAAGTAAGTTTTCCCTTTTAGGTTGGTTAGTTCAATCCATGCTCCACTTCTTGCTTTGGATTTGGAATGATCAAATTTAAAAGTCCATAATTGGTCTTTGGTTGGGAGTTCTTTCTTTTTAGGGACAATAGGGGATGACTTACTTGAGATGTGTGACGGCTCGAAATTTTGCTGGTCATCATAAATTGACTTGCGACAAAGCTCACTTGAAGATTTTTCTATGTTTTCAACTTGCTGAGAAATCCCTTCTTGAACAACTTCTTGGGTTAAATTGCAATCCAACTCATCTTTTATTAGCACCTTGGGAATTGGAAAAGTATCCAAGGTAGGTGTATTGAATAGGAATTGAGACACCTCAACCTCTTCTTGATTTTTAGAGCTCAAAACCTGAGTCTTCTCTAAAGGTGAGGAACCTTCCTCTTAAGAAAAGGCTAGTCCTGGTGAGAATGGTAGCATCCTTAACTTGAAAAGAAAACTCATTGATAGGGGTTTGGGTTTTCTCTTGACATATTTGTTGAGGCTAGCCTAGATGACTTAAGATATCTAGGCATGATTGGCATGTTAACTTTGAATGATTATGATAATGAATCCTACACCAATTAGGCAGTAACAAACTACTCAAATTAGTTTCTTCTCCTAAAACAATCTTATCTTGTTGCAATTTCCTTATTACAACCAGTTGGTTGATGCAGATCATTGGGTCACTATGTTCTAGGGGCAATACGTCCCCAGGATTAAACACAGAAAAATTAAGGACTTCCTCTTGTTTTTAAACTCCTATTTCAGTCTCAAAATATGCTACTTCATTTAAAGCATCATACTATGTAATCATATGCTTGAGTCTTGGTTCACTCTCAATCCTTATCTATGTTGCAACCCCTTTCCAAGGTAACCACATGTGAGAGAAATCCAAGGACAAATATCCCCCAATACTTTTCATAATCTCCTGACTTAGGACCATACCATATGTCTTTGGGATGTCAGCCACTTGGATATCTATGTAGGTTTGGATCCTTGGATCTGATCCAACCTGCACATGCATGTTCTTTAGTTCTCCTACAACATTAACCTTAGTTTTATCTAATTGGATGACTTTCTTATTGGTTGGGATAGGACTTAATCTTAACTTCTTACATATTGAAAAGGGCATAAAATTTCTCGATGCTTCAGAGTCCAATAAACAGTTATGCAAATTCTTTCCAAAAACTCTCAAACTTAAAAGGAAAGGTGGGGTACTGGTCTTACCTTTATAGATGGCTGCATTTGTCTCCTTCATGGGAGTCACTTTACCTTTTTTTAAGCGGTCTGCCTCCTCCAGGGCCTTCAATACCACTTCATGTTGAGCTAGGAACCACTTCATGATGTCAAAGAATGACAATGATGTCTTATGTCTCTGTAGTTCTGCAATAAAATCAAATTTTGAATCATTCCTCACTTGATATTTAGGAAAAGGAGGCGGATTACCTCTATCCTGAGATTCAGAAGGTCCCTTTGGTGGTGGTGGGTTATTATCTACATTTTGGTTAGGTGGGACCATGTTGTTTGGAGGTACAGATGTAGTAAATGGGCCCTTATTCTGATTTCTCATAAAATGACCACCTTTGGACTAAAAGGCTTGGGAATCATACACATCCTCCTCTGGCTCATTATCTCCCTACATGGGAAATTGGTACTTCTCTTCAATAGTCTCATAAGTCATAGCAGTACTTATTGGCCCATTATCCTAATTGGAGTTTCCTGCTGGAGGATGGGCATCAGCTTGTGCAATCTTTACAATTTTCTCCATTTCTAAGCAATTAACCTCAGAATGTGTTGTAGTATCATGTAGCCTGCAACAATTAGTCATGAAATTAAGGTTAGCCACATTAGCAGTATGTGATCTCTCCTCACTTGATTGATAATTATGAGGAAATCCCCCATTGTTAGGTCCAGTATTCCACTGCCTATTGTTGTTGTTGAACCTCTGGTTATATCCTTTGTTCTGATTTTGGTAATTTTTATTAGAGGAGTTCTGATTCTAGAAGTTTTGGTTGGTGTTCTGATTCCCATTCTGATTGGAGTGATTTCCTCGGTTGTTGTAACCTCCCTGATTTTGATAATTTTGGTTTTGGTCGTGGGGAGGGTTTTGTCTAAGTTGTGCCATGTCATTTGACATCTGAGATAGAGTCTTTTTGAGAGTTTCTAACTCACTGGTCAGTTGAACAGTTTGTTCATTTTGCACATTTTGCACTATGGATGGGGAATGAACATGGGGATCCTCCTGCTTGTTGATTTTGAGGTTGTTGGGAGGAATCTTGCATGCTATTGTCGAAAAAGGGCATAATAGGTGGGGCTTGCAACCCAGACATAGGTTCATATTGGGAATAAGACATTCTTGAGACAGTGTTATACAATGGTGGGTTAGGCATCTGATAATTCATGGGAGGAAGAGCTGCTCCTAAACCTCCTGATTGCAGACTTATCTGTTGTTGCAATTTGATAGCTAGATGATACACCTTAGACAAAGAGTCAATCTCATTTTTGTGATAATTTCTCTGCAAGAATAGGCCAATCAAGGGATCAATGGCTCTTAAATATGCCTGAATGGCCATATTTTCAGCCACTAAGTAAGGATCTTGTAGCCTATGATACATCCTTTTGAATCTAGTGTTGAATAGAGGAAATGGCTCATGATGTTCCTTCCTTATGGTGGAAAACTAGTGATACAAGATGGCAGGGTCCACATAAACCCAAAATTGATTAATGAATGCATTTTCTAAATCTGTCCAACCCAGAATAGATCCCCAGGGAAAATTTAAGTACTAGTTATATGCCATGTCCCCCAAAAAATAAGGAAACAATCTACATACCAAATCCTGATGAGAAACTTGAGCATGTGTACAAGCATATTTGAATGCTTGTATATGCTCCTCAGCACTTCTTGATTCACCATGCATGTACTTGGGACAAAACTTTTCTAGGTTCTTCGGTAAATCATGGATTCCTCCTAGAATAGTCCCTAACAGAGAGGGGTTATTCACAAAATAAGCCATGGGTAGGATTGGTTGAGCAGGTGGTGATATAGGCCAAATTGGTGGTGATACTGGCCTAACAAGTGGAGGTGATACTGGCCGAGCCAATGGTGGTGATTTAGGTTGAACTGGTAGTGGTGTAGGTGGATTTGATTGAAATCTAGGTGGAGTAAGCAGTGGTGGAAATGTAGGTATCAATATTCTACAAGCATGAGGTATAGGTCTAATTGGGGTTTGGAGTTCTTCTAATGGTTCAAGATTAGTAGAGGATCTGAGAATCCTCCCGTATTTCTCCGGTGAGAATGACACAATACGAGCCAGCTTGTTCCTTTAGGCCCTCCTTCTAGTGCCAGATCTATTGATGGTGAAAATGACACAAACAACGTTAAACATAATATTTCTACTCTATTTCTCTTGAAAAAGAAAGACAACATATAGTAGCCTAACTCCCAAGGTCTTGGTAGCTGGTTCTCAACTGTCTGGTGTCACTCAATTGGTCCATGCAACTTTAATATTCAAGGGGCCTGTGTTGGTAACAAGGAATGTAAGAAATGACTTATTCATCAAACTGATCTTAATAAAAAGGGGTTTTAAATAAAAGAAAAAGATAGATCAGGGCATACATCAGTAAAACATGAATAAAACTTATCTATTATCCAGACATATATCTTCAACAACGAATGTTTTTCCAATAGATCAAGAAAACCATACCATGATACAATTTACAGAATAATCCATACTATTGCATGCATCTAAGGTGCTTAATTTAACACCACAATCACACATCATAAATATTTCAAAGATTCCAAAAGAACACACTCTCATTCATTGCCAAGATCATAGATCAACAGACTTCAAATAATTCAATTCACAGATAATCTAATGAAATAATCCTTAAATCTGGTTTCTTCTAAGAATTTTCATCACAAAAGAAACATTTATGCTTCAACACAATCACTGGCATACAGATAGACTATAATTCATCAGCCTTATCAAATAAATTTAATTCCAACACCATATTGCATAAAAACCTGTAATTATATTCAACTATAAATATCAAAGTATTTCTATAAAAACTACAAAAAATTATATCTCCTACTATCAAGTGGCTAATCTTATTCTCATCATCCGACCCTTACAATATGATACCCAAAAGGTATTTATAAATGTTCAAAAATCTAAAGTCCTTTCTATCTTAAGTCGATCCACCTTTTTAGGAATTAAAGTCTTCTTGGAAACTCAGATCAATTTGATCTCTAATTCCCATCCTGATCATTTAGTTAAACTAGAGAGGAGAAAATAGAAGAGAAAATAAAGCCATGCACCTCTAAGACTACCAGTCTTGCATGTGGAGAAGAGAAGAAATCCATGCATGCATGAGATTAACAATTATGCATGCGAAGTTTTCTCTGCAATGTACTCGTCATAACTGGAGAAGACTTGTTGAAGCATGTCCAAATCCGGCCCATCCACCCAACTATCTTCAAACTTGATCCTTTCTAATTCCATAGTAGTAAAACCTCTCACGTCTTTTAGCTTTGTTAACTCCCTTTTAGCAACCCTTCTTCTTTAATATCCATTAAACAATCTAACAGCAAATTCTCTCCATCATCTCCCTTTTGCATGATGTCTTTAAACCTATCATCCCATTTCTCTTTTACTTGGCTCAAAGGTAGGCCCTCCTTTACCAATATATTAACATTTACTATAATAGAAATAACTGCTTCTAACTCCTCAAACTGTTCATTCAGATCCTTGATAGAATCTTTAACTTCATTTTTATGCTTGTATAAAAAATCAGATCTAAATCAGAGTATGTTGGAGGTCTTCTCCAAGAAACCTTTGTTTTGCTCTTCAAGTATTAGCTGTTCTAGAAGAGTGGACTTTGGCAATTTATTAACCTCTTTCAGCTTCTGGCTATATCCTTTGTACTCCTCCTCCTATTCTCCCAACACTTTGACATACTGATTCATCTCTTCTATTAACTCCTTTGTCATCTTGTGAACCTCAAAACTGTTATCCAGCACATCACTTATTTCCTGATTTAATTTATCAGTCCATCTATCCAACATCTTTTCCTTACTCCTTACCTGCACCAAATCATCCACCTCCTTATTTCTAAGAAAAATTGGTGTCTCAATAGTGGCAATTTGTTGTGACCTTGGAGTAGAAACACTCTTTAATAAATTATGCAACTGATCTAATTGAGCCTTAAGCTCATCCTTTCTCTGCTTATCTTTCATCATTCTTGATTTAGTGGATGATGCTACCATATCTATAAAGTTCATCTATTGATCTCTTGTGGGTCTCCCCAAGTTAACCATGCCCAACTGATAATCAATTAGTTGCATGTCCCTCACATCCTTTTCCATCACCAGTATTGGACATTCAGCAATAATTTCTCCTCTGTCGATGAGTCTAGTGGAATGAAATATTTTGGCCTTCTTCTTGGGCCTTTCTTTTTCAATCTCCTTCATCATATCATCACAATTGAGAGGTTGTGAGGGTGTCACTGACCTCTTTTGAAGATCCAATTTCAACAAAGTGGGAGCACTTGGAGTAGTGGTCATTATAGTTGAAGAAGAAGCAACAGTAGTAGAGGATTGTGGCATATTCACTTTAGGTTGAGAATCAACCCCTTGTACCTCTTATTGTCCTTGCTCCACATTTGCCTGAGCAAGCTTTTCAGCTTCCTCCCTATCCTTTTGTTCTTGTATACTCTTGTCTTCTTCTTCCTTCTTCAACTTTTCTTCTTCTAATCTTTTCTTCTCAAGTTCTCAATTTCTCTCTTCCTCCAATGCCTTAATTCTATCTGCATCTTCCTTTTCCTTTTGTTGCTTGGTCAGCTCCTCGGCATCTTTCTCTTTTTGAACATATTTTGCTTCCTCTTTAACCAGCTTCAATTTGGTCACAATAACTTCTCTTTCCCTTCGTTGCTTTGCCTTTTCTTCCTCTAGATCATGAATTTTTTGTACTAACTCCAGCTTATCATTCTCTTCTTTGATCTTGAGCTCTTGTTCCCTTTGCCTTTGCTACTTTTCTATTTCATCAGCTCTTCATTTGGCTTCTACTTGTTTTTGTTGAAGTAAGGCATCAGCTTGTGCCTTAGCATCAATTGCCTTCTTCTTTTCCATTGTTGCAGCATGTGCTTGATCATCCAAAGCCTTCTTTGCCTCCTCAAATAGTGCCCACTGATCCTCCTCTATTAGTACATGTTCAGTTTCCTCCTCTAGAGACATATTTTCTTGTGCATCCTTCTTTGACAAAGTCTCATCAGAGTCCTTTCCAACATCATGGATTCCACCTCTACTCCTTTTCCCTTTAATGACTCAACAATATCATGAAGAGTCCCCTTAGGCATCTCTTTACTTTGCTGCTCTATAGGAGGGACTTGAACAAATGACTCCCCTATCATTGGTGTTGAAGCAACAGGTCCTGTTTGGGCCTCCTCCTCCTGTGCCTTTGGTTCATCTTGAATCGATGCTTCAAGCTCAATCTCTTCAATGTCAAGAGGGAAGAACTCCAAAGGCTCCTTGGAAGGCAATTTCCTCTTGATTCTTTTATATCCTTTCCCCTTCTTAGGAGCTGGTCCCTGAGGAGTTTTGGTTCTTAGAATAGCCCAATGGATACTCCTATCCAAGACTGGTCTCCCTATTTCCTTGATGTCAATGGTCTCCTCACCATCCTAATCTATAGGATGCAAACTTTTGGTGCCAAAATTCAATGCTTCATATGATGGATCCAACACAACTCCATCATCTACCAATGTATTAGGGATGTCATCTTTGATCCTGAATTCTACCATGAGTGAAATAGGAAATCTCTCATAATTCCTTTTCCTGAGGTCATACTCATCCTAAAGATCACTCCAGAAGTCCTCTAATAGATTGAAATGCTTGTCAAAGATCGAAGGTAGCAAAGAATTCATTTTCTTCTTTGGATCAAAGTGCTTCTGAGTTGTGTACAAACCTAGATTCAAATGTATCAATTCACTGCAAAATACCTTAGCTCCCACAAGATGTTGGCAAATATATTCACCCAATTGCGTGGGAAACTTATGACAACCTGTCTTGAGCTTTAACCCAAATTGGGCATTGACCCCTAGAGCTTGATAGACAAACTCCATCAGAACCATCCTGTTGTTGCAACACCTTGGAAGTAAGTGGGGATGACCTTCAAATCTAGCTAGCCTGAAATAAGTGAACTTGGGTATTGGATATACCAACATCCCCATTCTGTGATAAAGGCCATGGATTCCTAGCTCAATCTGTACCCTGCATCTCCATTAAGCAGGATAATGATTACATATAAGAATGCATCATTAACTCTCCTAAATTGTGTTTCAGAAACCTACAGATATAGCTGATCATAATGATTCCATACTCTCTTTTTTCCATCAACTTCTCCCAATATTCCCACTTATTCAAACCTAGAAAGATACCTCCTCTAGCTGTTGCATAGACAAAATAAGAAGTCATGAAAAATCTCTTGGTTTCCCTAATTCTAGTTAATTGATCATGAATGGTATCTGAGACAATCATCGGCCAATCAAACTGCTGGTTGCCATTAAAGATTGTATGAATGAAGGGAAACATCCACTCCTTGAAATGAAATGCATCCCTCTTCCCAAAGGCTCTAGATAACATCATTATCAAGTATGATACTTCCTTGTAAACTTTTGTCCTCTTTGGTTGATCATGGAGCTTGGTCAAAGACTTCTTCTCTGTTCTCAACCACTTCTTGGTCAAGTGAGCCTTGTTGGTCTCCTTGTGTTTGCTATATATCTCTAAAGAATCTTCCTCATTTAACTATACCAGGTTCTTTGGATCGGGGACACTAAACATGTGCTAAAACATTTGAGTTAGATCAATGATCACATTCTCTTGTGAATCCATACATTGCCTAGTGGCCAGATTATAAGCTCTTACTACTGTCATAACCAGCTTTGGGCATTGGATGGATAGAGGAAATAAGGTGATGTGATCCAAGCTAGACTCAACTATTCTTAAAGTTCTCCCTGTTACATCCTCAGTGAATGTTTTTGAACATAAATCCTCAAAATTGTATTGGCCTAGATTGGTGTCAGTTATATCAAACCAATTTGATTCCACTTTGCTTGCAATAACAACAGGACCCCTATGGTTATGCCTCAAGGTATAAGGTAGTTGCTCCGTCTTAATGTTCTTAGGCTTAGTTGTTGCCTTTGCAGTTTCTATAGGCTGATTCCTTTGGGAAGCTTCTTCTGACACTCCTGACATTATTTAGCTTCCTCCAACAAAATCTCTAATTAGATCCTTGAATAAACATCACAAAATATACTTTAAAATCTTACCCTTCATATATCTACCAGAGGCGAAACCAGGAAGAAAACATTCTAAACAATCTCTTTTTAAAACACTGTTAGGATCAGAGTCAAAACAGTCATTGAGCTTACAGTAATAACAAGCGGGACCAGATTCAGAGTTGGAATGGTAACCAAAATCAGAACCAGAATGGAAACTGATTTGGTTTCATTCAGATTTTCTAATTTCACATTCATTTCCTATTTTGCTTCCACCTACGTTATCGTTATTTTGAAAGCCTGCTTCTAACTATCAGCAGAGTCGAAGACAGGACAGAAATTGAATTGATACTTATTATAAAACTTGGTTCAAAGTCTAAATCAATTCCAATCCCGCTTCTGCCTAAAATGATCATGATGTCATAAGTGATTTTAACAGTTCGATAAATAACTTTATGATTTTAAGGACTAGGTCACACCAAAATGAAAGGGGCTTCAAAACAACCTAATATGACCATCCCCATATGACCAAGAGGCAACTGTACTATTTAGTGCATCATTTTTTAAAATAAGAATGCGTCAAAACCCTAAAAAAACTATCAATTCCAAATAACTAGAGCACAAATTTAACCCCATTCAAACTAAACAAATCGATGCGCAACAGGATTTCTAAGTAAAAACAACAATTTACCAAACCCTACTTACTGTAAAAAAGTAACTAACCTATGCATTTAAAAAATAGGGCACCACGATGCGGTCATGATTAAAACGTGAAAACAACCGTGTTAAAAACAAACAAACTAGACACAAAACTAGAAAAGCAAAACAAAAACAAGAAAACTTAAACAAAAGAGAAACAAAAAAAAATACACAAACTCACAGAAAATCACAAATTTGCATGAAACCAAAACAATCCGAAGCGAATAGAAACAAAAAACATGAAATAAAAATGAAAGACTAGAACAGAAAACCCTACCTCAAATGCAAATAAATAGGTTAATTCCCTAAAGCAATTCCACACATGATTATCTCTCTTTTGATCAATTCACATGCACAAATGCTCCACTGCAACTCTACTTCACTCTTGATCTCTTTCAATAATGATGATAACTTCGAGTTAATCCATAATTAAGGTAAAAACTCATAGTTACACACATGCATGGCACCTATAATTAATGCCATAAGTGTGGTAGAGTGGAGACAGAACTACAAAAATAACTGGTACATTACTATTGTGCGACTTCGGTAAAGTCAACAACCACAAACAGCGGAAGAAGAATCAGAATGGAAAATGATTTAGAAATTTGTTTAACTTTCCAACTTGGTTCTCGTTCTGGTTCTAGTTCCGCTAACTAAGATAAAAGCGAAACAAAATGACAAAATAAAACAAAAAGACCGAAACAAGAAAACTTATTACAAAAAACCTAGGTTAAAACGAAAGACCAAAAAGCGGAGGCAGAGACGGAACAGTATTTGATTTTGAAACTTTGAATAAATTCTAACTTAACTTCCACTCTGGCTCCGGCTCTGATAAATGAAAAAAAAAAACGAAGCAAAAGAAGACTGTCGAGATGTGAATCAGAACAAGTTTCGAAAGAATATTAAAAACCCGATTTGGTTCCGGCTCCGGTTCCGATAGAATAAACCAAAGAAAAATAAAATGTTGGAAAAGCAGGACTCCAAACTTTTTTTGAAAATTAAACAAGGACAAAAACATAAAGGGGGACCCATTTTGACCAAGGCAAAAGATGGGGTGATTATGCAAGGCATAACAGGTACTTTGAAAACTAGATTATTGTTTTACTAAGTAAAGAATATTTTGTAACCCTACATGCTTTATTTAGTCAGAGTAATTGTTAAATGGAAATGTATTATTTGAAAATATTTTATGATTTCTTTGCACTGCTCAATTTTCTCATGGTGATTGAATGTGTTCTTTAAAATTTGTTATATGGAATGTGTTAGAGAATTAAAAGATTTATTTCCTTTATGTTCTTATGACTGATTGCATTATTCCCTTGTATTATTTCTGATTTGAAGATATTTTATGTTTATTCATGTCGGAAAATTATGTGGGAACCCATAGCTTTAAGTTTCTCTCTACTGGGAGTTTAAGGGTAGTTCATTCAATAGGCTTCCAAAGGAAATGGGGGAAACTTGGTTTATGTTGATTTTCCATTGTTAGACCTTTGTGAATCATTTGATTGTATTTCTTATTTTTGATCTCTTGTGGGTGATACCTTGTACCATGGTTTTCCTTTTTGATGTGTCTTTTTGGCGAGAAGGTTGATGCCTCACATATGTTCTTGGTCTTCATGATTTTAGTGCATTGAGTGATTTGGTACACCCCTTGATGTCTTTAGGTTTTTTTTTGGTGCTACTAGGGAGAGTAGCTCTTCATGGGGGCTGGCACACAAAGGGGCAGCCTGGATAACCCATCGAAGAGTTTATTTAATAAATGATAACCTAATAAAATCAACTATTGGGTTTGGGTAGGATCACACTAAATAAGATAAGCAAGATTCCTCGCCAATGCCATTAGTGCTTCTGCAGACTAAGGGTGGGCTAAGAAGGCCATGGTTAGAAAGATCACTACCTTGTCCTCATGAAAGGTTACCGGTCCTGCATGTGTCACCCTATGGGGCCGACACCTAGTGAGAGGCAGCCAAGATAACCATAGATGGGGGTTGGTGCCTATTGAGAGGCAGCTAGGATAACCCATGCTAGGGCCATGCATGACACTCTTCCTATAGTATCACTTTTTATTCTATTGTCTTTGTGTGCTTCTAGAAGTAGTCAATTTTGATGTAGTTGTTAATTATGTTTCTTGTTTCTCTTGCTTGTTGAGTCTTGTAGCCTTTCTGCTTGACTGTTCCTTGTCATGCGTCTTTCTTGTCATCTCCTACCACGAGGGGTGGTCCTTTGAGCCCACATGGTCAGGTGGAACATGCTATGCACCCCATTGGGTTCCCAGATGGAGTTCATAAAGCATAGAGTCATACCGATGCAGTTGATCCAGAGCTTCAACAAAGTTCAATTGTATTATGATCACTCAGTTTTTTATCTCTTGCATTTGATGTATTATTCCCACTATGTGTCAAGAAGCACTGTTGTACATTTGTAATGCTGAAACGATGTAATTTCATATTATAAATGTGATGTATATGTATATTCCAATTTGATCCATGTAATGTATATATATACTCTTGACTATATCATGTATTCATTTATGGATGTTATCATTGATGTAATGTAATGGATGTATGATCATTGTAATCTTATTATATATTATGATTTTGAAATGTAATCTTGTGATGTGGTAATCATCGTTATGGGACATGGGTTTATGTTTAATAATGTAGTCACATGTATCCCATAGGACATAGTTAGATATTGTATATGTATAATTTATTTTCAAGTGTTGTATATTAATGTACATCTTATGTTAGTTCTTTAAAAAAAAATTGTGCTATAAATTGTTAGTTTTTGTGTTGTCCTTTGGGGTTTGTGCAGTGGGGTGTTACACTTAGAATCAATCTTAGGGACTTGAGATTTCATAAAATCCATTATTAATAAAATTAACCCTCCATTCATCACAAGGACCTTATAATTTTGTAATTTTCTTGATGCAAGAGCATCCAGGGTGTAAGAGAAATCTTGCATCACCCAAAAGAAATGTTTCTTTTCAATAAGGGCTAAATTTGGCAATGTTACTATTTTTAGTAAGTTTGCATTTATTCACAGTAGGGCATAAAATCTTACACAAACCTCTAGAATGGTAAATTGAAGCCAATGGTGAAGAAATCACCTCAATATCATTTGTCATTTGAGTGATATTAAAATTTCAATTTTTGAAAATCCTATTCAAATCTTTGAAGTCAATTTTGAGGGACTTAGAGGCTCTATATGGATCTGAAAATTAGTGGAAAATTAAAGTAGTCATCCTTGGCCAAAATATCTCAAGAGCTTTCTAAAAAGGTATTATAATAGAAAATCCAATAGTCGAATCAAAAGATATGACCCTGTAAAGTTGTACTACAAAAATTAATAAAATTTCAAAATATCTTTTTGAGGAAGTTACACTTTCCAAAAGATTCTAGGGCGGTTACACCTTCCAAATAAAGGATGTGAATGGGGGTTATAGAGAGAAGATAGACTTTCCAAAAGATTCTAGGGTGGTTACACCTTCCAAATAATGGATGTGAATGTGGATTGTGGCTCCGATTTACAAATTTTCAAATTTATGTAATCTAAACACCCATGTGATGACAATTGTAAAGTTGTAATTTCCTTTTATTTTAGTGATAATAGAAAATATTTTATCCCTTCTTGCATATTGTTTGTGTGATTTTTTGTTGTTGTGAGTTTCAGATTGTAAAGGGAGTACCCTTCATTGGTTCTTTAAATTCATGATTATTATAAGCTAGAAGAAAATAGGAAAATGAAAATAACAATGTATGGTGAGTATGATTCAAAAAAAAAAATTACACATCATAGATAGTGGTAAATATATCATCCAGGGAAATGTACCTTATGATGACTTCAGTGACCTCTGCCCATATTGGTTTGATTTATAGGTTATCAAAACTCTAGGATGAGATCTTGAATAGCTTGCTACATTCACTCCCCTTGATGAATTGGTTTAAGGCCTCATCATTTTCCTTTTTGTCCTTGAAGAATTTTCTCCCTTCCATTGAGAGGCCTATGATTTGGGAAATCACATATTTATTAATAACTAGCTCCTTCCCAAATGCATTTAATGTTATATTCTTTTAGTCTTTAATATACATTTTTGTATCTTTAGGGTTGTGGCCATGAATATTTTCCATGTAGGGAACTAAAACCCATCCTAAACAATATTTCAAACCTTTTGCCTTTTATGGACCCTATTACATGATAGGGGATCCACCCACCTCCTTTCCTCACCAATATCAACTACATTGTAATTGCTCATGTTTAGGCTTCCACAAAATAAATTGGGATTGCAATTTCTCATACAATGTTAGTCAAAGAAAAGGAGGAAGATACTCGAAGCACCCATAAAAGTGTGTGAGGTATCCTATAATCATCATAGATACATCTAATCATCCCTTAATAACCCTACCAAAATTCATGGTTTATAATTGAGTGGTCCTTGATGGGGAAGGTATCATACATATCCCATTGTTTTAATGATTAGAAACTAACACCAATGTTAGAAAACACATCAACCACCTTATTCCCCTCACAGTATATATGACATATAATTATCTCATCAAAGGTTTTTGATCATGCTAAGGGAGTCTCTAATGAATGTTTCAATAGACCAACTAGGACTTTTCTCCTATTTAAGGCATTGAATTATGTTGAGTGAATCCCCTTTGAATCAAAAACTTTAATAGCCCTTAGAATGAGATAATTTAGTCCATTGTAGTTTATCATAGCTTCAACATAATGGTTAGTCTTAGTACCCAAAGGGAGTGTCACCACTGAAATAAACATACCTCTATAATCTCTTAACACTCCCCCACTTCGAGTCAGCCCAGGTTTCCCTTGGCCGCCCCATCAAAATTGAATTTGATCCAACCCATCAACAGAGATCTCCAAGAAACATTCTTCATTGAAATTTTCATTTTTTTAATGGAGGAGAAATATCACAGAGAATATTTAACTTCACAACCACCTACAAATCATAACTAAAAACACTATTTTTTTGTCCCGCCAAGATCTTCTCAGGGAACCATATAAGAAAAAAAAATTATGGCTTTTAAGGTTTTTACTAGAATCCCTTCCACCATCAAGTCCACATCTTTAAAAACCCTATTATTTCTCTCTTTGCATAAACCCCAAGCCACATGAGGAATAATAAGTGACCAAAAAATTTTAAGGGATGGATTCCCTTAAGGAGCTTTCCATTACACATGCAAATAACTAAAGGAATTAGGGAAAACTCAAGTGAAGTTACACAAGGAAATAATTTGATCTGAATGTTACGGGAGAAGGTGCAACCAAAGAAAATGTGAAAGGATTCTTTTGAGTTGCATTCACATAAAGCATATTTGTTAGGAAAAGAGAAACCCCTTCGACATAGATTTTCAATAGTAAGAATTTTATCCTAGACAAGAATCCAAAAGAAGATATTAATCTTTTGAATTAGCATAGGATTCCAAATATTAGAATAGAAAGGGGGAGAAGCTTGTTGCTCCAATAATAAAATAAATATTGAAGTAATAGAGTAAATTCCATTAGAATAAATATTCCAAATCAAACTGGAATCCATAGGATTCAGAGGAAGATGAATAAAGGGTAAGAGGCATTGAAACTAAGCCAAACTTGGATCAATAGTAATAATCAACCAGAAAAATGTCAAAGTTTCTTATATAGTGATATTGAAAAGGTTGATTCCAAGCCTAGAAATTGAGAGGTAGATTGTCACTCCACAAATCTTCCAAAAAATTAATTATCTTACCATTCCCAATTTTTTATATAATGCATTTCTCTATGATAAACTAGTTTTCAAAATATTCTTTCAAAATCTCAAACTTGTAGGGAGATCCTTAGCTTTCAAAACCTCCTTAAAATTACTATAGACCAAAAAATATTTATTCTTCATGATATTCATCCATTCATTTTGTTTAGACATTAGTCTCCAAGAATTTTTATCCAACAAAGAAAGATTGAATTCCTCTATTTTCTTGATGCTGAGACCGCCCAACTTCTTGGGCCTACAAACTTGATCCCAAGACAACAAAGGGATTCTCTTCATTTCCTCAATTCTATCCCAAAAGAACCTTTTTTGAATTTTCTCAATCTTTTCCATATACTTCTAGGCACTTTAAACAAACTCATGGAATAGACATGTATATTCTAAAGGGTTTCTTTGATAAGTTGAATCTTACTCGCCTGACTAAGAAAAGACACTTCCCAACCAATAATTTTGGATTCAAATTTATCCAACATCCCTAAATATATCCAAAAAATAAAAGTCATCTAGCCTAGGTTCTTTATTACCTTTAAAAGAGAAGACTGTCAATCATATCTCCTCCTCAACAGGAATGTTGATAAACATTTTGTTGCTTTCCTTTGAAACAATTTTAGGAATAAATCTCATAAATTAGTCTTCACAATCTTAGTCATGCTCAAAATCATCAAAAAGGATACTATAAAAGAGCTTTGTTGCATGCTAATGGATTTCCCCTTTCTCCTCTAGAACAAAATCTTTGGTCTGAATATCTTTGATTCTATTCATTTCCCAATGTTTAAGAGATAAAAGGTGGAAAAAATTAGTATTCCAATCTCCAATTTTGAGCCAAATAACCCTAGATATTTGTTTCCCAAAATTTTCCCTTTTGGCTATAATATCATTATGTAATGTCCCCATTCTCAGAGTGACAACATGGAGATGAGAACTAGCTCATTCACCATTCCCATGAGCTATTCGTCATGGTTAGGAAATGATATTTTGGCCAAGAGAATATATATTTAGATGATTTTTGAAAATGGAGGAAAAAGGGAAAATATTCTTAACAAAAAATAAAATAAAATATTTTTATATTTTATTATTATTTTATTCCCACTAATAATGCCAAAATAATTTTATAAAAAATAATAAAGTGGGCCTAAGAGGGGGACGACCACATGAGGAGTTATAAGGAAAAATAAAATATTATTTATTTTCTTCTAGATGGCCGACTTAACTCATGTAAAAATAATATTAAAAAATAAAATAAAATAAATGAAATATTATTCATTCCTAGGTCGGCCTTAGCTAGGGCGGCTAGTGAAAAGATATAAAAGGAGGTATTGTGATTCATTTTGGAATTATGAATTGAGTTGTATTTTGCAATCTAAGTTAATCTCTTGGATGAGAATCACTTTTAGTCCATTAAAGGTGATGATCCCTTGACATCTAGGGTTTGGATATGGCCCCATTACCACTTTGAGAGGTGGATACAATCAATGTTCATCACAGAGCTTATTAAAATCATGATTTTGGAGGCATATTAACATTTTTCTAGCTAGGGTTTTAAGGAGAATTTCTAGATTTGAGCTACTACATATTTTATTTGGACAAGCTACCATGGGCTCTCCATTCTAGGGCATTTTTAGAGCACATTACAATTGATTTTGGTGGCAGCCACGGTAGGAGGGTCCTCAAAGAGAACAATTTGGAACATGAAGCTAGAGTAACACAATAGAAGCAACCCAAAATCTAGAGGCAAATGCAGATACAAACATTCTTATTATCATGAAATTAGATTATAGATAGTAGGCCACATCCAAGCGTACAGATTCAGCTCACAGGCCTACTTACAACATGTTCAAAATACAATGCTCATACATGTGAGTGACAATCTTATAGATCAAACTCTATATGCATCCTAATCTACTTGATCTTGATTCATTGTCATTATCATGATTCATTAGAATCTTTATATCATATATGTGGGTCAAGAAACATCCACATTGGCCAAAGATCATTACAATCTCTAATGAAGGAAACGTAACGTGTTCAAGAACAGGTCGGCCTCAAATCTGAATTTCTTCCATGGTAGAAGCCTATGATGAAGTTTGGACCTAAAACCAAGGTTGGGGACACTCCACAACACAATTTGAAACACACTGTGAGGATCCACAATTCACAGCAAGGATTTATGATCGATCAAACTAGCCATTAGGTTTTGAAATTATTTTGGGGCCAGTTCCAAAACTATCACTCAATCTAGAAGCGATAACTTGCTAGAAAAAGATCCAATCAAGCTAAAAAATCTGAATAAGGCAATTGAACATGTCCATGATGAAACCATAGGTACATGAGGTCTAGTGAGAAAACATGATGAAATACTAGATCTACTAACTTGAACAAGAACAAGAACAAAACAAGAACAAAATTGAATGAAAATATTTTTGGTTGATGCAAGATTCCCAAGAACCAAGGAGGCTCCTGCATTAGGCTTCCAGGGTTAATGAAAAGTGATTCCCTCACTTTTCGGGGGCCAAAGGGAAACCAAGACGGTTTACCTCAGCCTAAGAAATCCAAGAAGAATCCTCCACTGGTCTACCCTTCCACTTCACCAGATATTCTTTGTATTGTCTTCCATGAGTCTTTCTCCCATCTCTTTTATCCCACCTGATTGATGTTTAGGAAGTTGTTCTTCCAATTTTTATTTATTTTATTCATTGAATTCTACATCATGGTACTGATGTAGATTTGCAATGTTGAATATAGGTGATATGCCCATGTTATCTGGTAAATCCACTTCATATGCATTTCCTGAATCAAACTTCCTCATTTCGAGCTTACTATATGTGCCAACTAGGAATCTTTCCTTCCTCAAATATACCATTACTTCATCACCAACTTTGAACTCCTTATGTCTCCTCTTTTCATCTGCTTTCTCCTTATATTTTTGGTTCATATCTTCCAAATTTTGTTTCACTTGAATATGCACCTTTTTTATATGTTCTGCAAATTCTTCTACTTCTGCACTCCTTTTATCTTCTTTACTGATGTCTCACAATTCTGATATACCTCTAGGATGAACTCTAGTAACAATCTCAAAAGGTTTCTTTCAAGTACTCTTGTTCAATGAATTATTGTAGGCAAACTCTGCTTGTGCAAGGGCTAAATCCCAACTTCCGGTCTTCTCTCCAACCAAACATCTCAGCTAATTTCCCAAACTCTTGTTCACTACCTTTGTCTATCCATCAGTCTCTAGGTGAAAAGTGGAACTAAACTTCAATTCTATCATCAACTTCTTCCAAAGTATCATCCAAAAGTAACCAACAAACATTGTATCTTTGTCTGAAACAATGTTCCTAGGTAATCCATGCAATCTGACCACTTCCCTAAAAAATAAGTCTGCTACATGAATTGCATTTGTTGTCTTCTTACAAGGTATGAAATGTGCCATCTTGGAAAATCTATCTACCACCACAATTATAGAATCATTACCTCCTTGTTTCTTCAGCAAACAAAGTATGAAATCCATGTTGATATACTCCCAAGGTCTTTCTGGAATTGTCAAAGGCTTATACAATCCAACATTCTAACTACTCCCTTTTTCAACTTGACAAACTTGGCAACTCTGCACAAATTTTTTAACATCCTTATGAATCTGTGGCCAAAAGTAGTTCTCACTTACCAATGCTATTGTCTTATCAATTCCAAAGTGTCCTACCAATCCTCCACTATGTTTCTCTTTCACCAAGTTATCCCTCATTGAACTCTGTGGTATACACAACTAATTTCCTTTGAACAACATATCATCTTGAATTAAATAATCCAACCACTAACTTCTATCCTCCAAAACTGGTTCTTTACATGCTCTCCAAGGTTTTAAAAAATTTGGGTCTTCCTTATACAAATTCTTCAATTCATCAAAGCCTAATACCTCCATTCTCATCTGTGTCGATAAATTCCTTCTCCTATTCAAAGCATCAACAACTCTATTTGACTTTCCACTCTTATGTTTCAAAACAAAATTATAACTCTAGAAGAACTTTATCCATCTCATGTGTTTCTGATTCAACTTATCTTGATTATTCAAGTATTGCAAAGCCTGATGATTGGTATACAACACAAACTCCTTAGTCAACAAGTAATGTCTCCACTTCTTCAAGGCTTGAACTATGGAATAGAACTCCTGATCATACATTGAATAGCTTTTCCTTACATCATTCAAATTCTCACTGAACTAAGCTATTGGTCTTCCTTCTTGACTTAACACTGCTCCAATTACATTTCCACTTGCATCACAATCTACCTGAAATATCTTACTAAAGTCTAGTAAAACCAACATAGGCTGCTCAGTCCCCTTCTATTTTAACAACTCAAAAAAAAAATCTTCCCTAGATGTCCATCTAAAATCCTTCCTATCTCCTCTCATTGTTTCTGTCATAGGGCTCGAAATAGAGTTGAAATTCCTAATGAACTTTCGGTAGAAACTAGCCAATCGATGAAATAATCTTACCTCTCCAATGCTTTCAGGTGTAGGCCACTCAACAATTTCTCTTACCTTCTCAGGTTCCATCTTCAATCCATTCACAGATATCACAAACCCAAGATATACCAATTCTTCCTTCATAAAGCTACACTTCTTGATTTTGATCAACAACTGCTCTTCCCTCAACCTCTACAAAACGTGTCTTATATGTAGCAAATTTTCTTCTCTATTCTTACTAAAAATCAAGATGTCATCTAAATATAAAATCACAAACCTACCCAAGAATTTCTTTAATACCTCATTCATCAACCTCATGAACGTACTAGGTGTGTTTGTTAGTCCAAAAGGCATCACCAACCACTCATACAATCCTTCATTTGTGTTGAATGTTGTTTTTCACTCATCTCTTTCTGTGATTTTGATCTGATGATATCCACTCTTCAAATCTATCTTTGTAAAGTACTTAGCTCCACTCAAATAATCCATAATGTCATCCATCTGGGGCAAAGGAAATCTATACTTCACTATGATCTTATTTATGGCTCTAGAGTCTATACACATCCTCCATTCACCATCCTTTTTAGGTGCTAGCACTATAGGTGTGGCACAAGGGGTTAAGCTTTCTTTGATCAAACCTTTTCTCAACAACTCTTGTAATTTTCTATTCAATTTTTCATTATTTTTTGGTGTCATCCAGTGTGCTACTTTATTAGGTAAACTAGCTCTAGGAATCAGACCCATGCAATGACTAATACTCCTTACAAGTGGCAATCCATCATGTACATTATCTGAAATGATAGCTTCATATTCTACCAACAATTCTTTTATCTCCTCAGGTTTTCCTTCTACATGCTTCAAGTCTTCCACCTTCTAAGGCACCAAGGCATAACACATGTTCTCATGTCTTAGTCCATCTAGAAATCTTCCATCAACCAAGAAAATTCTAGCAGTCATACAAACCTCAACTTTAGGAACATCCTCCAAGGGTAACAAAATTTGCTTCATCTCATTAGAAATAATAGTGTATGTTCTTCTTTTTGTCATGAGTAGCCTATCTATCATACTACCAAGGCCTTCCCAGAAAAATATGCCATACATCCATAGGCATGGTATCACACAAAACTTCATCATGATAATTTCCTATCTTCAATTTCACCAAACATTATTCACTTACTAGTATCTTATGCTCATCTTGAATCCAAGCTATCTAATAGGGTTTCGGGTGTTTCAATCTTTATAACTTCAATTTGGTCACCATTTCTTTAGAAGATAGGTTCTCTGAGCTTCCACTATCAATGATTACTTTACAACATTTATCAGCTACCCTACATCTGGTCTGAAACAAATTATTGCTCTGCAATGGTTCCTTCTTCAATTCACTTTGAAACAATACTCTCCTATTCAACAACACTTCTCCTTCTTCTGGTTGATTAGGTGATCCAGCATGATTCTCCTCAATAAAGGTTGTTCTTCTATTGTTCTCAGTCCTTCTGCTTGTCTCTCCTTGTTTGCATTCAAAGGCTCTATTTCCTTCTCCACCAAATTTGAAACAAGTTCCCCTGAATACTCTCTTCTCCTATCCTCTATCATCTTTTCTATATCCTTCATTTCAGTAACCACCATATCCTCCTCTTTGGTAAGAGTTTCCATCATCTCTTCAGTATTAATTCTTATTCTTACTGAACTCCTTATCCTTGTTCTAATCTAGAAAAGATCCTCTTCCTCCTCCAGTAAAAATTATTCCTCTCTATCTCTACTCATGTCTTTTGTTTAGCTTTTCTTCTTCTTTTAGGGCACATTGATATGCTTCTTCTACACTCAACAAATTAATCAAACTGATCTCATCTTGTATAGATGACCTCAAACCATTTACATATCTGGCTACTTGCTCGATCTCATCTTCTGAATATCTAGATCTGATGTTCAACTTATGTAACTCCTCAGTATACTCTATCACACTTGATTCCTTTTGTTTCAGATTCTACAACTTCTTGAACAAGCTGATCTAATAGTCAGCAGGCATGAAATCTGTCTTCATCTTAGTCACCATCTAATCCCATGATCTTATCTTCTCCTTTCCTTTTCTTTGCCTATCTGTCTACAAATATTCCCACCAAAGGGATGCATATCCTCTCAACTTTGTACAAGAAAACTTTACCTTCTTATCTTCTGGGCAACTAGAGTAACACAATAAAAGCAACCCAAATTCTAGAGGCAAATACAGATACAAACATTCTTATTATCATGAAATTTAATTCTAGATAGTTGGCCACATCCGGACGTATAGATTCGTCTCACAAGCCTGCTTAGAACATGCTCAAAATACAGTGCACATACATGTGAGAAAAAATCTTATAGATCAAACTCTATATACATCCTAATCTACTTGATCTTGATTCACTGTCATTCTCATGATTCATTACAATCTTTATATCATATTCGCAGATCAAGAAACATCCACGTTGGCCAAAGATCATTACAATCTCTGATGAAGGAAATGTAACGTGTGCAAGAATAGTTCAGCCTCAAATATAAATTTATTCCATGGTAGAAGCATATGATGAAGTGTGGACCTAAAACCAAGATTTGGGATACTCGATGGCACAATTCAAAACACATCGTGAGGTTCTACAAGTCATGGGAAGGATCTATGATCGATCAAACTAGCCATTAGGTTTTGAAATTATTATGAGGCCAGTTCCAAAACTATCACTCAATCTGGAAGTGATAACTTGTTGGAAAAATATCCAATCAAGCTGAAAACTTGGAATAATAAGGCAATTGAACATGTCCATGATGAAACCATAGGTACACGAGGTCTGGTGAGCAAACATGATGAAATACCGGATCTACTAACTTTTACAATAACAAGAAAAAAACAAGAACAAAACTGAATGAAAATATTTTTGGTTGATGCAAGATTACCAAGAACCAAGGATGCTCTTGAATCAGATTTCAAAAAAATTGAATGCTTCTATGATTTTTAATGAATTTTTGAAGGAGAATTCGACTAGGGAACTTAAGGCTACAAGTTGGATTTCCAGTTTTGATCATATTTCGTCCATATTTGGATTCCACTATGAGGTTACTAGTTTCATCTTTTAAATTTTTTATTTGGCCAAAGGTTTCAATTTGTATCTCAGTCTTAGATGCCTACTTAGAGGAGCATTTGAGACTTCATTGGAGAGAGAAACTATATTAGCAATAGTTGTAGGTATTTGTAGCTCTTTGATAGTCATTTTTCATCAAGTTCTTCATCTTTTTATCATCCTTCTTGGGCTCTTGATACGGGTATGTTTGTATGGAATTAAGGACTATATTATGCATTTCAAATTTATAATATTTTGAGAAAATGGGGTCTAGAAATTACATGGCAGTCCTATGTCCATTATAACAGTCATAATTAGCTTGTAATGACAATATAGTTTTTTATAGTTTCAATAGATTTTAGTTCTATTTCCTTCATGCATTGTTTCTTATTTTTATAAGAATCATCTAGCATCAAATAATCACAAGAAAAACTACACACAATCCAAAAATAAATTAGAAAACTCAGTACAATAGTTGCATGCAAACTTTTTGATGAAATGTCATATAAGGGAACTTGGAAAAATTGGATCAAATTGAGTAGGGATATTTTAGTGGTATCAGATCCAAGATCCTACTAGCCTTTGGGTTTTATTTCAGTTATATTTGATACAACAAAGTGATAGGTGCAAAATATATATTGCACGGGAAGAAAGAAAACAAAAATAGTGGGCACATCCTTATCCCGAACAAGATGCATTATTAGCTGCAATAACAACAAGGCATCGTAATATTCAAGTTGGTTCAACTAGCATGATGGGAGATTGAAAAGGTGGTAGCTCCCCAAGGCATGAAGCCAATAATGAGGAAAGAGAAGCAAGAGATATCATGAGAGGTCTTGAATTAGGGCAGCAACATGTGGAAGGTGTCTTGCAACAACTTATAGAAACTATACAATAGATGAATACTCCTAGAAGGAAAAATTGTGAGCAGGAAGATAATGAAAGTGTTACCAGGAATAAAAGGGAAAAAAGAGAACCTACTTGTACCACCAATAAACCTTTGCAACCTAAATTTTTTAGGAATGAACTAGAAAAATAGATTGTTGAAGTAAATGAATTTGCATCATTCATGGACAATGTCATGAAAATGCATGATGAATGGGACATGCTACCACCACAATTTAAGGAGAATTTGGCCTTTGACCATTACATGAGTCAAAGGAGGGATCACAATAGAACAAGGCAAGATAGAAGGTCAAGGAATCAAAATAAGGACCTAAAACATGCCACAAGTAATCTGACACTTCCAACATTTGACAATAGCAGAAAGATCACAACAAGAGCTTGGATTCATAAGATGGATACCTTATTGACACTTCGACCTATTATGGAAGATTATGTAATCAAATTTGCAACCATGTATTTAGAAGGAACAACATATGATTGGTGGCATCATGGTTTCATTACTCAAAACTATAGATTGATTCATTCTTATGATGAGTTCAGCAAGAGGTTGATAGCACGGTTTGATAGGAAGGACATGGAAATGTATTATATGGAGTTGGTATAGCTTAAAAAAAGTGGACATGTGGATACATACATAGAATAATTCTAGAAGACTAATGTTATGGTTCTTGATATGATCGAGAAGAGAGTGGTTATGTTGTTTAATGATAGGTTGAAAGGCATAGTTAAGGAACTTAAGCCTAACACATTATAGGATTCTATTCAAATTTTCTTAGACCTTGAGACTACACCCACTTCATTACAACCTACTAAGAAGAGTTTCAAGAATTTAAAATCTAATCAAAAATCATTCAATAAGTCCAAGGTTACACCCTCTATAGTGATCAACGATAATAGAAATGAGCTCAGGAGGAGGAAGTTATGTTTCACTTGCAAACAACCATGGGAGCCTAGTCATAGATTCCTTGGGAAAGGAAAGGAACATCTTATTAAGGTCATATCTAATTTAGATGATGAGGAGATCCCTGATACATATTTAGAGAGTGATGAGGAGCATAAGGATCAACCTCATATTGAGCCTAAAGAGCATGATGATACTCAACAGGTTACCATTGATTCACTTTCAAAGGTTCCATGATACCATTCCTTTCATGTGAAAGGAGTTATTAATGGAAAGTGAGTTATATATTTGGTTGATAGTGGAGCCACACATAATTTAATTGATGAGGGATTAGTGGCTAAGAGAGGTCTTCATGTAGAGGATTTTCTAGGATTTCAAGTGATGTTGGTTGATGTGTTTGGAATGAGTTGTACTAGGAAAGTCTCACAACTAAGCATACATATGGGAGATTAAACATTGATAGATGACTTCTACATGCTTGGTTTGGGTGAGATAAATGTAGTGTTAGGAATCCAGTGTCTTCAGTCTCTTGGGAGGTATGTTCAAGATTTTTAGAAGATGGAGTTAGAGTTCATATCAAATGGGAAGAAAGTTGTTCTAAAGGCTTTGTTAGATGGAAATCCTAGAGTGATTTTAGCTAGGAGGATGTAGACAATATTCAGGTATGGAGATGTGGCATGGGCAACACAGTGCTTCATTTCATCTAAATCTTCTTCTAGTGATACGTCCCATCATCATGTGGATATTTAGAGGGTTTTGGATAAGCGCAGTATTTTGTTCAATGACATACCTCCTAGTTTTCCTCCTGACCATATATTTGAGCATTTAATAGATTTGTAGGAGGGATCTAAGCCCCTCATTACTACACCACCTATACATCCTAGTCACTTCAAGGAGGAGATAGAGAAAACAATTAAGGAGTTGCTTGTGATGGGACATATCTAACTATCATCTAGTCCCTTTGCTTCTTCAATAGATTTGTTATAGAAGAAGGATGGGACCTTGTGGATGTGCATTGATTATAGGGCCTTGAACAAAAAAATAAAGAATAGGTACCCTACACCCAGGATCAATGAGTTACACGGGGCCGTGTATTTCTCCAAGATTGATCTCAGATCAAGATATCATTAGATTCGTGTCCAAGTAGAGGATGTTCACAAGACAACATTTAGATGCCACTTTGGACACTATGAGTTTCTTGTTATGCCCTTTAAATTGAATAATGTGCCTGCTACATTCTAGTCTTGTATGAATCATATATTTAATAGGCAGTTGCATAAGTTTGTCTTGGTATTCTTCGATGACATCTTGATATACAAAAAATCTTGGGAGGAGCATCTTAGACATTTGGATGAAGCACTTTGTATCATGAAGGCTCGGTCATTGTTTGCTAAGTCATATAAATGTGATTTTGGACTTTAGGAGATTATTTATTTGAGTCATGTGATTGGTTTTAATGGTGTATAGGTTCATCAGGAGAAGATCCATGCTATACTGGATTGGACATCACCAAGGAACATTTCAGACTTGAGAGGTTTCTTGGGACTATGCAATTACTACAAGAGATTTGTAAAGGGGTTTTCATAGTTGGCAATGCCTCTTATAGATTTTACCAAGAAGGGGGTATTTAGTTGGATAGAAGAGGGATAGGTAGTATTTGATCATCTCAAGGATGTTTTGATTTCTTTTCTTGTATTAGCATTACCTAATTTTACACAACCTTTTTTTCTTGAGTGTGATGCTTTAGGAGATGGCACGGGATCCATATTGATGTAGAATCGTCATCCCATTACATATGAGAGTAGGAAACTATGGGGTGTAGAGAGGTTATATTCCACCTACGATAAAGAGATGTTGGCCATCATGCATATGTTGGCCAAGTTCAGATAGTACTTAATGGGTGGAAATTTTTTGGTTAGGACGGACCACAACAGTTTGAGATACTTCTTAGAGTAGAAGGACCTTAATGAGTGGCAACAAAAATGGGTCAGTAAGATATAGGCCTATGATTTTTATATCGAGTATGTTAAGGGTGAGAAGAATGTTGTTGTTGATGTACTTTCTAGGAGACCTGCCCTTTTCTCTTTGAGTAAAATATCAGCAAATTGGAAGTCTCAACTTTTAGTTGAGTATTCCAAGTCTACATTTGCATGTGAGATCATGGATGGATGAATTCAAGATGATAGATACAGGTATGTTGATGATGTTATTTATTATAAGGATAGGATATTTTTGGTACCTAAATCCAACCTTAAACATCAGATATTATGATCCATTCATGACACACCTACAACGGGGTATCTAGGTTTCTTTAAAACCTATCGATAGGTCAAAGAGATTCTCATGGAAGGGTCTCAAGGATGATGTCATGCAACATGTTAGAGAGTGTTTAACTTGTTATCAAAACAAGTCCGAGCATGCTTTCCCAATAGGACTTCTACAACCATTTCCTATACCAAAGTAGAGGTGAGAGAGTATATCTATGGATTTCATTACAGGTATTTTGAAGGTTCAAGGACGAGATTGCATATTTGTAGTTGTTGACAGGTTGAAAAAATATGCACACTTCTATGCTTTACCATCTGATTATTTAGCTCTATAGGTAGAAAAGTTATTCTTTCAAGAGGTGTTATGTTTTCATGGCCCTCCTAAGACCATAGTTAGTGATTGGGATAGCAGATTTCTCGATGCTTTTTGGCAGGAGCTTTTCCAATTGGCTAGTACAGAGTTGAAATTGAGCACCAGTTATCACCTCAAACAGATGGAAAAATAGAGATTGTCAATAAATGGGTTGATGGTTATCTTCACAATTATGTTGTGGGGCATAAACATGCTTGGATTATGTGGTTGTACTTAGGAGAATATTGTTATAATACCACCTATCATATGTCAATTGGCATGACTCCATTCAGGGTATTGTATGGATATGATGTTTTATCCTTCATAGATTTATATTTTGATGAAAATAGAGCTCCTCGAGGAAAGGAATTATTGTAGGATACTCATGACATCCTTAAGTTACTTAGTGATAATATTCAATAGACATAGAATCAGTACAAGATGTATGTTGATAGACACCATGTGGAGAGGACTTTTGAGGTAGATGACGTGGTTTTCTTTTGCCTTCAACCATATAGATAGAGTAAATTGAAGAGAAGTGGTGTAGAAAAACTCAAGTCATGGTTTTACGATCCCTACAAGATTTTGAGGAGATTTCAAGAGGTATCATATGAGCTTGACTTACCAATAGGCAACAGGATCCATAACTTTTTCATGTATCATGCCTCAGAAAGGTATTGGGTCAGCATGTGGTTGCTTCTCTAGTCCTTCCACCACTTGATGAAGAGGGAATTCTAATACTAGATCCTCAGTCCATTTTTTATATGAGGGAGCGCAAGTTGTGTAATAGGATAATCAGAGAGTATCTTATCAAATGGAGAGACTTGCCATTGGAGGATGCAACATGGGAAGGAGAGCAGATACTCCAACATCCTAATTTGTGATTGTTTGAGGAAAAGAAATCTCAGGAAGGGAAGACTGCAATTTCCCCATTCTCGAAGTGACAACATGAAGATCAAAACTAGCTCATTCACCATTCCCATGAGCTAGTCGTCATGGTTAGGGAATGATATTTTGGCCAAGAGAAATATATATTTAGATGATTTTTGCAAATGGGGGAAAAGGGTAAAAATATTCTTAATGAAAATAAAAATATAATATTTATTATATTTTATTATTATTTTATTCCCACTAATAATGCCAAAATAATTTTATAAAAAATAATAAAGTGGGCCTAAGAGGGGGATGACCACATGACGAGTTATAAGGAAAAATAAAATATTATTTATTTCTTCTAGATGGTTGACTTAACTCATGTGAAAAACCGACACCCAGGGTAATTTGAAAAGTGACTCCGTCACTTCTCAGATGGTTGAGGAAAACCCAAACGGTCAACCTCTGCCTTGGACAACCAGGATGAATCTTCCACAGGCCTTCCTTTCCACTTCACCAGATATTCTTCATATTGCCTATTTTTGGTACTCCTTCCTACACGGCTATCCAAGATTTCTTCAATCTCCTCCTTTTCTGAAGTAGGTGCTGGAATACCGCACTGTTCCATTGCTGGTACTTCCTCTGCGCCACCCTCATGATATTCTATCAAATCTGCAATGTTGAACACAGGGGAAATGTTGAATCCATCTGGCAACTCTACCTCATATGCGTTCCCTGAATCATGCCTCTTCAAAATTTTACAGGGACCGAACTTCTTCATCTTCAATTTGTTATAGGTTCCTACTGGAAACCTTTCTTTCCTCAAGTGGACCATCACTTCATCACCAATCTGAAACTCCTTATACCTCCTCTTTTGATCTGCCTTAGCCTTATACTGCATATTCATCTTGTTAATGTGTTCTTTTACCTTCTCATGCATATTCTTGATGTGTTCTGCAAAGTCTTCAGCTTCAGCACTTGTCTTCTTCTCTTGGTCCATCTTCCTCAATTCTGGAGCAGTCCTAGGACTACTTCCATACACAATCTGGAACGGTGATCTACCAGTGCTTCTATTGACAGAATTGTTGTAAGCGAATTCTGCCTGGGGTAAGATCAAATCCCATCCCTTTGGTTTATCTCCTACCAAGCATCTCAGTAGGTTACCCAAACTCCTGTTCACAACTTCAGTCTGCCCATCAGTCTGGGGATGGTGTGCAGAACTAAACTTCAACTCTGTTTTCAACTTCTTCCACAAGGTCCTCCAAAAGTATCCAACAAATTTTGTGTCACGATCTGAGACTATACTCTTTGGCAAACCATGTAGCCTCACCACCTCTTTGAAGAACAAGTCAGCAATGTGGACTGCATCATGGGTCTTCTGGCATGGGATGAAATGTGCCATCTTCGAAAACCTATCAACCACCACAAATACTGAATCATTCCCTCTCTGTGTCCTTGGCAAACCAAGAACAAAGTCCATACTTATATCCTCCCACGACCTCTCTGGTACAGGTAAGGGCTGATACAACCCTGTATTCTGACTCACTCCTTTAGCCATTTGACATACCCTACAACTCTGCACAAACTTCTTCACATCTTGTGATAACTGAGGCCAATAATAATGCTCACTGATAATGGAAATGGTCTTATCCCGACCAAAATGTCCTGCCATTCCTCCACTGTGCTTCTCCTTTATCAGATTCTCCCTCATGGAACTCCTCGGAATACATAATTGATTTCCCTTAAACAACATGCCTTCTTGAATTAGGAAATCCAACCACTTTGTCCTGTCAACTGTAACAGGTTCCTTGCAAGCTTTCCAAGCCTCTGCAAAATCAGGATCATTCGGGTACAATGTCTTGAGTTCACTGAACCCAGCCACCTCAATCTGCATTTCTATCAACAATGTATGCCTCCTACTTAAGGCATCTGCAACCCTATTTGTCTTCCCACTCCTATGCTTTAAAACAAATGTATAACTCTGCAAAAATTCTACCCATTTCATATGCTTCTGATTTAATTTTCCCTGACTACTCAGGTACTGCAATGCTTGATGATCAGTATACATAACAAATTCCTTTGGCAACAAATAATGCCTCCGTTTCTTTAACGCTTGAACTATTGCATAAAATTCTTGGTCATATACAGAGTACTTTCTCTTTGCATCATTTAACTTTTCATTGAAATAGGCAATGGGCTTACCTTCCTGGCTTAACACTACTCCAATGGCACAACCACTGGCATCACAATCCACTTGAAACACCTTATTGAAATCTGGGAACTTCTACTCTAGGTCTTTTTCCGATCTTCGAAATGGCCCTTATCAGCCGCATTTGATCTTGATCAATAGCTTCTTCTTCCTCTTCTACATCTGAATCTTCCACCTCTTCTTCATCCTCACTTTCTTCTCCCCTTCTCGGGTTTACCCCTCTTCTTAACTCTCTTTGTAATGCATTTATTTGTCTCTGGAGGGCTCTGAAACCCTCAGCCGCTAATGGATCTCTTCCACCAGCATTTCTGGCACCACCTCGCCTACCACGTGCCACTCTTGGAGGCATCTTGAATATCTTGAACCCACAACCACAGTCCTGGTGCGAACTGCCTCACGATCGGCGATCTGTCCACACGCTCAAGAAAACCCGCTCTGATACCACTTGATGAGGGTGCAACCCGAGACACAAAAAATCACACAGAAAAACTAACAAATCTTATTATTTTCAAAGTATGAAATTCCTACATGCAGAGGATCTCAAATCCTCCAGTTTTGCAATACATGCAAATTACAGAAAGAAACTACAGAAATTCCCCTATTCGCAGCATGCGATCTTCTTTCCCCAAAAACTGCCTAAAAGAAACAGTAACTCGCCCATAAATAGCCCGTTTCTTTGTTTGGAGCCAAAAACGGGATTCAAATTATGCACCAACTTTCGGAAGCCCTAACTCAAGATCTAACCGTCAGATCTTCAATGATAATACCTTTTCGGAAAGCTCTCGCGAAGATCTCTTGCCGGAAAGTGGGGCCTAAAGGCTAACCACTTTCGTATTCCGCCAATTTTTCAGGCCCATCCGGAGCCTCTAAGTACCTCAAAATTAGCTCCGAAGATTTCATAAGGCAAAAAGCAGAAATTGAAACTTGAATAACTTTTGAATCGGAAATGCTCTTGATCTGATTCTTTCACCAAAGTGTTTATTATTATGTCTTGAAGCTTCCCTTAAATTTTTGTCTCCTCACACCTTCAAATTCATACCTGCTAAAAATAGCAGTCGAGCAGAAAAAAGCAGAAAAGCAGTTCTGAAAGTTGGGAATTCTTCTTCAACGAAAAGGGTATCCAAAAATGCAAAAACATCTACAAAAAAAAATCTAAATGAAAGTAAATATATTTTTGGGTGATGTAGGATTGCCCTTACACCACTGGATGCTCCTGCATCAAGTTCTATGCACATGTTATGATTAGTATATGGTTTTATTCGATTATGTGGACTAATCCTATCATGAGAACTATATGATTATCTGATCATGAGTATTATGCGATTATCTTGTGATTGTTGTTATCTTGATTATTATATGAGTTGATTTGATTACTTGGTGATGTTCTTACTTATGTGTTTGGGTGAAAGGGATAGTGTTGCATCACTCACTTGTGAGTACCCTACAACATTGCGATTCCCTTTCACGGTGTGCCTAATTATATGTATATGTATATGCATGACCATTTTGTGTGCTACATGTTGTAGGTACTAGGCGTTGATCCACCTGAAATGGCAGGTCTAAGCATGTATTAAACCCAATGGAACAATTGATCAGAGATAGGACTTGGTCCCCTACCCTAGCCATCATCCTTGAAGAAGATGAGTATCCGGTTTGGCACCCCGTCAGTTTTGTCAATGTTGTCAGTATGGTTGGTATGGTCAGTTAGTGTTGTTGTGGTCTTGCTTTTCGACTCTGGATAGTGGTCAAGTATTGATTGGAAAATGGTCTATTTAATTTCAAATTGTTTGAAAAATGTTTTTGGCTATTTGTCGCATTAAAATAAAATTATTAAGTAAAAAGTACTTTGATAAATAAATATAAATATATTTATTAATAATCTTAGTTTATAATAAAACAAAATTATAATGTAATATTAAAATAAAATTATAGTGGTATGCTAAAATTAATAAATAGTAAAAATAATATTGTGTTAAATAAAAAAGGTTTTCATGCAACAACATGTAGCCACAAAAAGATTAAAATTAATTATTTACAAAAAAAGAGGAAACTTTGCATGGAATTTTCAGTTAGCTGCTTGAGGGGAGGCTCATGCATGACTTTCGAACAACTTTGTCTCTGCAAAAGATGTTTTTTTGGGAGATTTTAGAGATTTGGAGGATATTTCTAGCCTTTCATTTTTTTTCACTTGACCAAAAATGGAGGGATGACTCTCTCTCTGAAGGTGTCAAATCATATCATCACCATTCAAAGAAAATGCATTATCAGGAAACTTTGATGTATAAAAGAATGTGATAGATCTATGATGTTCAATCTCATCCATCTACATAAATTTTAAGTGTATCTCGATAAAAAATGAGATAGATCTATGTATTCATGCCAAGGGTAACTCAAATAGCCAAAGCAAGACTAAGGAAAAACAACAGGCAATTGGCTTCGTTGACTCCATCGGTGGGAAGAGCTATAATAGAAGACTCACCAAGTACACAACCTTGTTATTTGCAATACACTATTTTTGTTATCATGTTCAAGATTTAATTGAATATGTGTGGAAAACATCAAATCCCTAAATGGTTACTAGGACTCAAATTGCTCTGAGGAGTGGCATGTTTTTGCTTGTGTTAATTTTTGTGTGTTCCTTGGTCTTGGAAATTTTAAAGCATCCAAAAATAGGAGATTTGTGCTAAGTTAACATAGAGAAAATCGTCACCCCATTTCAATGATTGAGCCCAAGAGTTTGTCATTTAGTTTTCAACTCATTCATTTTATAATTTTCACAAGTTTTGGGGAGACCTAAGATAGTTGACTTTTTTTTCAAATGGTTTATTTTCATTTATTGGTTTTAGCTGATATTGTTGAAAGATTGATCTCTCTAGTTTTGACCATGCTATTTAAGTTTAAGATCAATTTTCTTGAGGCATTATGTCAATAAATCATCGGCCTCTTTGTAAATCGTCATCCTTAATTCATGAAATACTAAGCCTTTTAGAAAATTCATTTTTGTGAATTCCTTAAGCCTCCTCATTATTTGTTATGGCACACTATATACCTTTACTTTTGAGGAAAAATTTATTGAGGTCGGTTGCTTGATATTTAGTGCCCCATTTGCTTGATACTTGTTGTCAGTTTGTGGGTCAGGCTTGGCGCCCAGCCAACCATGGTTGGCATTTGAATGCCCTTCCTTCTCCCTATGGACTTATTGCTGGTAGGGCACTTGTAATGCCCCGCCACGGGACCCTAAAGGAAGTTGCAACTCAATGCGGAAGCGTACAATTTTTTTTCTTAAAAGTGCATTAATAACAAAGAAGATGCACAACACTTCGCAACAACCTCTAAGGTAAACATACACACCACTTGATCACTAAACATTTATTAAAATATTAACCATACATTTAATTTCACATACTTACAAGCATTAAAGATACTAACACTAAGAATATGATATAACAAGTTCTAGATTACATTATCTTAAAAGTGGATTACAATACTCATTCCCGGAATGAGGTAGATCAATCCTAAATATTACAATTACAAGATCCCACCTCAAACACAAATGAGGGGAATAATAATAACAAGAGCTATACTGAAGTAAAGAGAAATCCTAATCTAAAGAATGAAACCACTGTAAGCTCTCCACTGAAAAACCACACAACACAATCTGCAAATCAAAGGGGGACCCAACGATGTAGGGCACACATTCCTCCCAACCAAGTGGTACCCAAAGGCCCACCCCCATGTGCTAGGAGATAGTAACACGGATACATGGACAAACCCTATAACCTCTAGTCATAGGATGACTCAACACTAAACAAAACCACCAGAAGAACAACACTAACTCAAAGAATACCTTGCTATCGGAGTTAAACAGTATGACACACCAGTATCCTAAACATACTACTAACCAAGGATAAATCCACTCAAGATACATGAGTTACCCGTCAGATCATTCTAGATCTCGGCCCCCATAGAGCTTCACCCTTTACGGTTATCATGTGATACATCACCACTCCAAACTAAGGAGGTACAAAGTATCCAACACTCCATTCAAAGAAGAAACAACCATTCCCCATTCGTAGAAACCGGGTGACTCACTGAAAACAACAAACCCCACTACTATAGAGAACTACAAAAGACAAAACCATGAAATTATAACTCTCAAAGTTAACATACTCCAATAGGAAGACTTACAAAACACATCTAATACCTCTTTTCTATCACCCCTAAATACCACAAAAGATATCAAACCCATCATAAAGGCATAATAGTTTTATGTTTACAATATTCTAGGTTAATCACAACCTTGCATATAGTTAAGGAAATGACTTATAATAATTCACAACACTCAATTATCTCAATTTAACTAATTAATTAAAAAGGCTCTTCCAAACAGAGATAAATATCATACTAACTATTCCTCCTATTTCCTCAATTTAAAAATAATAAAACCTTTGTTACTACTAACATATTGTATATATTTTTAAATACCTATTCCCGCAACCACACTTAATCAAATATTCGTTTCCTCTAAATGCAACTAGAAGAACCACAAGCAATCAATACAATAATTAAATCTAAGATTTGGATTTACTAAACCTTTCACATTCAGTGATAAGAAGGATGAATAAGACAAGTTACTCAATTTCCTTTAATTTAATAAGAACCCTGAAGGAGAAAATTCAACTAATTATCTAACAGGGTCTTCAAATATCTCAATTTAACTTAAACAAGTCTGAGAGCTTCATTTCATTTATTATTCCAATTCCCTCAATTTTAAACTAATAAAATATCTATTTTCTCAAACGATTTATATCATTTAAATAAATTATAAATTTCTCTTTTTCAAAAACACATTATTTTAATTTCACATAATACATGCATCTAAGCCAATGCCTATTTTATGAAAACAATATCTTCATTACAAGAATTCTTAATTTTGGAATTAACTTCAACTTGAACTCGAGCATGCATCTATTAAACGGATGTAACCAATCTAAATATATAATCTTCAATTCCAGAAAAATATTTATAACTAATGTATGTGTATTCCATCTATTTGAATAAATATACATGCTACCTTTTAAATTACATTTGGAAAATAAATATACATATAATTAATAAATTTCCATAACATTATTTGTATCATCACTTAAAACTTTAAACAATAATATAACTATAACAAATATATATACACAAAATATATGTATACACAATATATTTATATTTAATAACCTATCAAATCCGAAATTCAAAACAAACGAATTTAATAAACGAACCTATCAAATCCGAAATTCAAAACAAACAAATTTAATAAACGAATTCATAGAAAACGTATTTTATAAAAACCAAATTAAATTCCATATTGAAATGGACGCAGATTTTTAAGAATAAAAACAAGTTTTATTTTATTAAATAAAGGGAGAGGGTATTGGCTAGCTTACCACAGCCACACCCCACAGTAATGGGGGTGGACTGTGGTAGTCCAGCGCACCCATATGAGGGAAGGGCGGTGGAAATACCACCGTCCACCTCCCTTAGGGGGGTGAGGCGGTGGTATTTCACCCGCCTCTCCCAACACCAACACACCCAACCAATACAAATAGATTCCATTCTAAAATCACACAGATTTACGCTAACATTAAAAAAAGACAGAAAACCCTCCCAGCAATTCGTCGTACAGTGGATAAAATTGGATTTCAAAATACACATTTCATATATAAATAAATATATATATATATTTTATATATGTGGAGGTATATATATAAATAATATATATTTATATATTCACATATATAAATTATATATATATATTTATTTATTTATTGAGTTTAAACAATAAAACAAATTGGAAAAAAGTTCTGAACAAAGCCATCTATAGGCAAATTTTAATTGGACAACCAATTTTATTATTTTTTTTTACAGGGGAATTTTCACAAACATAATAATCGTTTTCTCAATTTTATGAAAGGATTTCAATTTCTATCAAGTTACACACACTTTCTCAAGATTAACTTTAACAAAATTTCTACAGGCAGATTTTAACAAATCCCAGAAGATTACAAAAATCATTTTGCTTTAAATTTACACAAGGGCTTTCAAAACTAAAACTAAATTTCTTAAATCATAGATTGATTTCTTCTGAGTTATTTCACAATTTTTCAACAATAAAGAAGCCTTACAAAGATTTGAAACAATTTAAAGCTTCTACAAACAAAACACGGAAAACTTCTTGCACGGGCAATCTTTCAATTTCAATTAACAATTTAAGCAAAGCTTCTACAAAACTAACTTTTGTGCAGACAATCTTTCACAAACAATAAAATAAATTAAAAGAACCTGTTTTTCGGAAGCTTGAAGAAACTTGAAGGTTGGAGCACAGCCTCTTCTTCAGAGATCAATTTCCAAAACTTTTTCCCCAGAATTACCACTTCCAGGAACATGAAAATACATACAAAAGCCACAGAATACCTGAGAACCCCTCTTTCCTTCTCAATTTTTTTTTTTAAACAAAACCTCTCCTGAAAATAATATATTTTTCCTCTCCAAAAAATCTCCCATGAAGAAACTTCTCTCCTTTTCTCAATTAAATTCCTCCCAAAAATAATATCTCAACCCAGAGTAAATCATGCATTCTCCTCACACCCATGTCACATTCAAAAAATATATTTTTAACAATTAGATCTTTTCTCAAAGCCTTTTGCATGTTGAAAATAATTTCTAATTAGAATATAATTCCAAAATAAATTTAGTAACTTCCAATTCAAATTTAAATTCCAAAATGAATTAATTTTCATTTATTTTAATAATTCTAAATACTAATTTAAATCCAAAGACTAATTTAATTACCAAATACTAATTTAATTCCATATACTAATTTAATTACCAATAATTGAAATTAAATTCCAATATGCAATTAAATTCTATTATACAACTTTCTAAATAACCAAATTTAATTAATTAATTTTAATTATTTAATAAATAAATTCAACCCTTGGATTAAATTTAATTAATTAAATAAGTCAAATTTAATTAATCAACTTAAATAAAAACTTCTATCACAATGTAAAATTTTAATTTAAACAAATATCAACACTATTTAAAGCAATAACTCTAAGCATTTATTTCCATAAGCAAGAGCCCTTTTGAATTAAATAATATTAAAACAAGCACCAAAGACACAACTGACTCAACTAACGACACACTATGGCTAGGGTGTAGACCTGACACAGGTAACCTAGCTACTATCTTCCAATCATCATACCGTTGGGTCGACATGCTCAAACCTGTGAAGCCAGGTGGAGTCGATGTCATGTACCTGCAAACCTATATCCAAGGCATCAATAGCACATGCATATAAAATCATTAAAAAAATACACCGTGAAGAGGAAATCACAAAATCGTAGGGCGCTCGCAAGCGAGTGATGCAATCTTGTCCCCTTCACCAATACAATATCACCAAATTGACATTTCCATCATTAATAAAACTCATAAGCAATAAGCATGTCATAATAAACCAACATTATTTTAATCAAAGCATGTCAAGTATAACATCAAGGAAATTACATATCATAACATGCATAGTTCGTATTGCTCAATAAGAAATGATAAATTAATAAAACATCTTAATCTAACATAAGAGCAAAATAGAGGGGTGTTACAGCACTAGGGTATTATCTTTTTTTCCATTGAATACTGCTTCATGTGATTTCCTTCCCTGTGATTTATGCTCGATACATTATGTTCAAAATTTGATGAAAATGATTTATGTTTGGTATTCGATGAATACATATTATGTTTGGTAATCTTTGAATATATGTTATGTTGGTAGTTTGATTTCATTGGATGGGTATTTCTTATGTAGGGAATTCAATTTTATATATATATATAAATATATATGTGTGTGTGTGTATATATATATATATATATATATGTATGTATATATGTATATGTATATGTATATGTTTGCCACATTATAATTTGATATATTGTATTGGAAATTGTATTTTGTTAATTATATATACATATATGTATTATGATTATAGTAAAAGAATATTTCTATCTTTGTGAGTTAATCGATTATGTAGATAAGTGAAATGGGTAATTAAGTAGGGAAAATTGTCTTACTCATATTTAGATAATTGAAGGATTTATTTAAATAAATAAATTAGATTATCCTTTTGTTAATTAATGAATCTTGGTTTCTTTCATAATTATTTAATAGTTGATTTGTAAATTCACTATGTAATTAGTTATTTAGAATAAATGTTATTGTGGTAAATGACACAATTAAGTGGATTATGTGGTTAAGTTAAAGAGTAATATGAAATGTGGAAATAATGTATTTTATGGTTGTATTGTTTGATTGGTTGCTTGTACTAAATATTGTGTTTGATTATTCGAAATTGGGTTGATTTTGGTAATTGTTTAATAGTGGGGTTCATTGTGTAAAATAGATAGGGTTGGCTTCTAGAGGCCTAGGAGGGAGTATTTTTGTGTGTATGGTTCTTATGATTGTTTCACTTTGGAAGTGGTTTTTGAAATGTTTTAAGTTATGTGCAAGATGGTCAATGCCTTGCACCATTTTTGGATTCATGTGATTATGTTAAGTGTGCAAGATGGTAAATGCCTTGCATGATGTGTAGGGTTTTCTAGTTGCAAGTAGGGGGAGTGGCTCTCAATGGGGGTCAGAACCAAAAGTGGTGTCTAGGATAGCCCATTGGAGAGTTTCTTAATTTAGTGATAACCTAAAAAGGAATTAGGGAGATGGGTAAATTTCACATTAAAGAAGATTAAGGATGCCTCAGCCATCCTTGTGGTGCTGGCTTAGGCTAAGGATGGGTTGAGAAGGCTTTGTTGGTAAGATCAACTTCTTTGTCCTCATGAAAGAAATGTTTGTTTTCCATGTGTCACCCTATGGGGCCAGAACCTAGTGAGAGGTTTACCAGGAAAACCATAGATGGGGGCTAGGGTCTAATGAGAGACCGCCAAGACAACCCATGCTAGGACCATGCGATAACACTTCTCCCTATTACAGTTTACCATTCCCTAGTTGTATTTTCTCCTTCTGTTGTATGAGTACCTCTAGAAGTGACGTAGTGTTGTATGTGATGTTAGTATTGTTAGCAGTGTTGTGCTGGAGTCATGTCCAGCCCTTGATATGTTAGCTTGTTGTCTTCTTGACCATTTTTTGGATGTGGTACCTTGTGTTATCTCCTAACATGGGGGGTGGACCTTAGGGTTCCACATGGTCAAGAGGTTTGTGATTTTCCCTCCATTGGGTATTCTTGATGCATGTTCATGAGTATGGATATTGTTCTTTGTGTTGTGGATTATAGTTCTTGTTTAGTTTGAGAAGACAACCTTTTATGTAATTGCATTGGATTTTATATCAGTTGTATCGTTACTGTAATCTGATGTAATCTTCCCACATGTTCTAGGGGAAGCATTATTGTAACTATTATAACGATGTAAGATATATTGATGAACTCTCTTGTAATGAATATTGTAATGTGATGCATCTTGCATATGTTAGCTAGTTAGAAATGATCTTTATTGTTGTTTATCAGATGAAATGCTATGGAAGTAAATAATGTAGAATCATTTAATGTGGTGTTTTAAAATGAACCTTGCTTGTTAGATAAATCATGTTATCTTAGTAATTAATGTAAGGCTTCTAGTTATCTTGATTAATAGTTATCAGAGTAGCACAATTGAGGGACCTTAGAGGACCTATTTTTAGATTACATGGCATGTTATGTTATGCATTACATTGTTATTTCCTTTCAAAAAAATTGTTCCATTAATGTGACATAGTTAGTGTTGTCCTCTAAGGTTCCTTGGTAGGGGTGTTACAAGCTTCGAGTGATTCACCATGTTTGGGTGCAAAAGAGGACCATGCCTAGCGTAAATGTACCCATACGGATGTGTTGGAATAGTTTGTTTGGTCATACGAGTTGTAGAATGAAAGTTGCATGTAACGCCCTGCCACACAACCCTAGAGGAATTTGCAAACAACTACTTAAACAGGCTAATTTTTTTATTTATTATTAGGACAATTAATAAACAAGTTCACTAACTAATGCCAAGAACCTCTAAGGTTACGAGACAGAGGTTATATAGAACCTCAACAAAAAACATGAACTTAAACCATAACATTTATTTACTTATGAAATTAAATGCATACATTCCAAATAAGATAATTTCATCAAAGTATAATAGATAACTTTCAATTTCATTAATCCATTCATTAAACAATAAGGTTACAACACTCATTCCTCGAATGAGGCAAAACCAATAAATAAGATTACAATTACAACTTCCACCTCGATAACAAATGAGGGGTAATAAATTACAAGAACAACTGAAAAGAAATGAAGCAAAAACTAAAATTGAAACCAACAAGCTCTCCAACTGGAAGTATCATCCACACGAACATGAAGAAGGCCCAACAGATTTAGGTGCACGCCACCTCACCAAGTGGACCCCAAAGGCCCACCCCCCGTGCTAGGAGATAGTAATAAGGAATCCTAGCCAAGACCAACAACTCTAGACACAGGCTAAATCATAACTGAACCAAACTGACACAACCAATCACATCTACCTCACAAGTACAACACAAGTACAACTCATGTACCATGCAAGTACAACACAAATACAACTCTACATGGTCGCATTGCTTCCAAAAATAAAGCAGATCAAGTATGTTACGAGAACCATACACACAATAACAAACACCAATTGTGGTCACATCAGGTATGTTAAGGACACCATACCGATAATAATCAAATACCATCAGTGGTCATAGATAGAAGATCATCACATAGTTCGTCATGAGTTACCCACTGCGGATCATCAAGATGGTGGCCTCAACCGATCCTCGGCCCTCATACTTACTAATGCAAAATCAAAAACCAACTATTGTCCTAGACAGAGTGTCATCACACAACTCATCATGAGTTACCCATTGTGGATCATCAAGATGGTGGCCTCAAACCGATCCCCAACCCTCATACTTACTAATGCGGGATCAAATACCTTATGTACAGATAGGATAGATGACCTTGCCATCCAGGCCTTCCCACTCATCCCAAGTCTAAACGAGCCCTTGTGTCTATGAGTGAGGCCAACTTATCTTTATTAGTGAGACATTAGTCCTAATCTTCTAATTATTGTTTTAGTTATCACTTGATTAAACAACTTCTGAAGGTTACTCAATCTTACCTCTTCCAGGCTCTGGCCCCTATGGAAGCCACTCTTCTACTTGACAACACACATACCATCCATTCACCAAGGGTACAAAGTGCAATAGACAAGGTATTACAACCACTCCAACTCTAGGAGGAAACCTAAAAAGAAACTCACTCCAACACTCGAGGCAACAAATCACATAACAAGGTCACTGCTTACAAGGAGATGCGGATCCCATAATCCACTCCTAAACCAAGGAGTTACCAAAACATCCCCGTTCATGAGAATCGGGTTATTAAATGAATATGTACCATGCACTACCCAAGGGATACAAAACGGTTGGCAACATGACATGACAACCCACGTAAGATAAGATCCCCATCCTCTAAGATCCTATGGAAGACTTACGAATTAAACACTCATTTAACCCATTTCCCAAACAAGAATGCGAAGGGAATATTCATTGAAGGAACATGAAATAAACTACCTTTGGATATTCTAAATCCATTTCCTCACTTCATTCAGTAATCTATTGCATCAATAACACTTAATTTAACGTCTCTTTCAGACAAGGTATGAAATTTAAACCAACATTTCCTTCTCTAATTGCGTTTAAAATAATGTTAAATGAATATTTACTTCTACGATTCAGAAAATAACATTTAGAAAATACAATAGGCTTATTGCAAAACAAATTATTAAATAATTACAATGCTAAACACATTTATTGTCAATTCTAAGTTTAACCTTTCAAAATGCATTTAAAATTTCAACTGATAATTTGATTAAAAGCTACATATTCTAATTCTCACATGTACATTTAAAACATAATCATCAATTTAAATCAATATTTTTACAATATGCCATGGTGGAAAATATTTAAAATTATTAATACAATTACCAAAATAGTTCACCCATAAATGTGTATATCAAAAAAAAAAAATACACATATTTAATTATTTAATCATTAATACTTTAATATTATAAAATATGATATTAAATATTAATATATTATATTAATATTTTACTATTATATAATATAATAATTCATATTAATATATTTATATTATACTAATATTATAATATTACATATTATAATAAAAAATATTAATATTTAATATTATAAATATATAATATTAAAATATTAAATAATATAAAATATATATTTAAAAAAAATAAAAAATAAAAAAAACTAAAACTAAAAAAAGAAACCCCACTTACCTCAGTCTGCATGCGCCTTACACCACAGGGCGGCATCCTCGAACCACACGCGCCATACGCCACAGGGCAGTTGTGTTTACACACAGTCAACCCCCATTAATGGGGGCGACTGTGTGTAAACACAATCGTCCCTAGGGCATGGCTGTGGAGGGGAGAGGGGAGTGCGCTGGGCGTGGCTCCCCCCACTCACCTCCCATGGGGGGCACGGTGGGGGTGAGCCCCCAACAACCTCCCCAAACAAGTTTTTTTTTTTAAATGAAAACCCTAAATAAAAAAACGTGAATCCATTCTTTTGACTACAGATTTTTAAATTTGTTTGGTTTATTTGTTCTATTTTTTTTTTAACAACAACAAATTTTTACATAATGTATATATGCATATATATGTCTATATATATATTCCTCAATATATATACATATATATGCATATATACCCATATAAACATATAAAATATACTTGTTTTCTTTTTGAATAAAATCAAATCAGAAAACTAATAGGGCAAATAAAATTCTGGGTAGAATCATACCAATCATATTTCCATTTTATAAAGAAAATCAATTCTAAATAGGGTTTTTTTGCAACCAAGATTCATATTCAACATGGATTTTGTTCTAGTACTACACAAACAGAATTTAAATGGTTTCCAACAGCATATCCAAACTAAGTAGCATCTCAATATGAAATTTCTAATTAAAAAGGAACCTGATTTCTAAAGCTTAAGAGTTGATGATGAAGCCAAGCCCTTTCCTTTGTTCCAGATCCTCTCCAGAATTCCAACTCAACTTCTCCAAGAACCAAAACCAAAACCCACAAAATCTCTTTCCTTCCTTGTTTTTCCAATTTTCAAGCTCTCCCAAAAACTCCATGAAAAATCCATAATAACCAAAAAATTCAAAAAATCTCTACAACCACCATAATAAATTTTGAAAAACAGAAAATATCTCTTTTTTCCAATTTTTGAATTCAAATTTTCTAAAATGAAATTTAAAACATTTTCTTTTAATTTTCAATTTCAACCAATATAACATTAACTTCAAAATAAATAACTTAACTTATTTCAACATCATAAATTTAATTAATTAATAAAATAGATTTATTCAACGATTAAATTATTTATTAATTAAATTAAATTAATAATAAAATAAATTACATTTCAGCATAATTCCCAGATCAAATTAATCAACAACTAAAATGCATTAAGCCATTTAATTACCCTTTTTCTAACTTGAAATTAAATAACGAAGAGAGGGAACAATATTCAAAGCAACACAACCCAACAACACCTGACGACATACTAGGACTAGGGTGACGACTTGGCACAGAAAACCTAGCTACTATCTCCCAATCGAATATTGTTGGGCATTGGACATGCTCAAACCTATGAAACCAGTTGGAGTCGATGTCATGTACCTGTCAACCTGCGAACAAAGAGTATATCCACATACATAAACATGTCATAATTAAAACACATCGTGAAGAGAAAATCTCAGAATCATAGGGCGCTCGCAAGCGAGTGATGCGATACCATCCCCTTCACCAATACAATGTAACTAACTGACAATTCTAACATATTAATATAATCCAAGCATAAACATCATTAATTCGAATATCCATTTATGTTAATTCAAAACGTGGAATAAAAATAACATCATATTAAAATACCATCACATCAAAAGATAACATTAACAACATTTTATAGATAGCGGTCAAATAGAAGTTGGGTACCATAGTCTAGGTACGAACAAAAAGTAAAACATAAAAGAGAAAAACACTATTCGATCAAAAGGAAAAAATGGAGGGGTATTACATCCTCCCCCCCAAGGTTAGGCTTACTCCTGGAAGCCTGCAAATAGTAGGGATATACTCCCTCACACAAACTGCATACAAATCAAAACCTTGACCCCTGAGGGTGAGTATCCTACACTGAGCAACCAACTCCATAAGTGTTTCGTCACAGAAAAACCCTAGCAAGGTGGCCCTGTTGGCCACAAGAGTAACACCCTATGTTACTACCAACCCCTCTGCCTCCTAAAGGTGTAGTAGACTGCTGCACACTACCCCAGTTGGCCATAGGCTAAGAACTCTGGGCTTGCTACCCCTGACGATAGTGCCTGATGCGCAACCAGCTCCGATCCCTCCTAGGTGAAGAACCACCACCACCCTGACACGGCTGCAAATCCTTACGCTTTCCAAGTGCACTCTATTATTGCTGACCACTCTGAGATGGTCCCTACTAAGATCTAGAAGGTGTACCTCCCTGAGGTTGACCTCCTCGAGCACTAGACTCTGCTACTAAACCACTACCATACTGAACATCAGTGTGGTCTCCTAGTTCCCTAGCCAATTTTGCTACCGATAATGCCATCTGGCTCAAGGCGTGATACTCATCGCCTCGGTGGTGATGCCAGTGGTCAGATAAGAAACGGCTTTTGAACTACTCTAGGAAGGTCTCCCAAGACACAAGGGCTCATTTAGACTTGGGATGAGTGGGAAGGCCTGGATGGCAAGGTCATCTATCCTGTCTGTACATAAGGTATTTGATCTTGCATTAGTAATTATGAAGGCCGGGGATCCGTTTGAGGCCACCATCTTAACGATACACAGTGGGTAACTCATTACGAGTTGTGTGATGGCACTCTGTCTAGGACAATAGTTGGTTTTTGATTTTGCATTAGTAAGTATGAGGGTTGGGGATCGGTTGAGGCCACCATCTTGACGACCCGCAGTGGGTAACTCATGACAAACTGTGTGATGATCCTCTGTCTGTGACCACTATTGGTATTTGATTATTATGGGTATGGTTTCTTTAATATACCTGATGTGACCACAGTTAGTGTTTGTTATTGTGTGTATGGTTCTCGTAACATACTTGATCTGCTTTATTTCTGGAAGCAATGTGACCATGTAGAGTTGTACTTGTTTTGTACTCGTGTGGTACATGAGTTGTACTTGTGTTGTACTTGTGTTGTACTTGTGAGGTACATGTGATTGGTTGTGTCAGTTTGGTTCAGTTATGACTTAGCCTATGTCTAGAGGTGTTGGTCTTAGCTAGGATTCCTTGTTACTATCTCCTAGCACAGAGGTGGGCCTTTGGGTTCCACTTGGTTGGGTGGCGTGCACCTAAATCCATTGGGCCTTCTTCATGTTCATGTGGATGAGACTTCCAGTTGGAGAGCTCATTGGTTTCAGTTTCAGTTTTTGCTTCATTTCTTTTCAGTTGTTCTTGTAATTTATTACCCCTCATTTTTTATCGAGGTGGAAGTTGTAATTGTAATCTCATTTATTGGTTTTTCCTCATTCGAGGAATGGGTGTTGTAACCTTATTGTTTAATGAATGGATTAATGAAATTGAAAGTTATCTATTATACTTTGATGAAATTATCTTATTTGGAATGTATGTGTTTAATTTCATAAGTAAATAAATGTTATGGTTTAAGTTCATATTTTTTGTTGAGGTTCTATATAACCTCTGTCTCGTAACCTTAGAGGTTGTTGGCATTAGTTAGTGAACTTGCTTATTAATTTTCCTAATAAAAAAAATAAAAATTAGCTTGTTTAAGTAGTTGTTTGCAACTTCCTCTAGGGTTGTGTGGTGGGCCGTTACATTGCACCACTTTGAAACTTTACACTTCTTGCATTTGATAATTGTTTCCTCAACTAAAAACTCATCACCACGAGAGGTTATTGAAGAGGGTCCCAACCAATCTCATAACCTCAGATGAAGAGTTTGTAAGAATATCGATTTCTGAGTAATATCTTGTCAAATATTGCTTCCTTTTAGCACTTTGGACTCTTAAGGGAAATCGTCGGTCCAATGTAGCTCAGAGTGATTCATCATGTTTGGGTGCAAAAGAGGACCATGCCTAGTGTAAATGTACCCATCTAGACGTGTTGGAATAGTTTGTTTGGTCGTATGAGTTGCATAATGAAAGTTGCACCACTTTGCAACTTTACACTGCTTGCATCTGAATAATTTTTCCTCAACTAAAAACTCATCACCACAGGAAAACTCCTCTAAGATAGCAAAAACCAAGTGAGGTTATTGAATAGGGTCACACAATCCCATAGCCTCAAATGAAGATTTTTTAAGCGTCATAGTCTCTAAGCAATAGCCCATCAAAGATTGTTTCCTTTTTGCACTTTGGACTCTTAAGGGATATCGTCTGTCCAATGTAGCTCTAACTATTTTGGCATGTTTGGGTTCTAAACAGGGCCATTCCTAGCCTAAATTTACCCATCTACACACATTAGAACTATTTTTAGAGAATACTAACCTCTTTTTCATTGACGATAAAATATTCTTCTTTATTTTTCATTCCTTTTGTAAGTGGTTATTTTTTGTCATTAGTTGTTTTGCTTCAATTTCAACGCTTAGGAAAGAAAGATCCCTTTGTTTGATAGATTTTTCAATGCTTAGGACAACAACATCATTTTTTCAAATCCACCTTAACCATCATCTCTCCCTTTTTTTGCCTACACAAATTCTTACCAAATACAAAACCTCAATTGCATTAGGTTGAATGGCATATATTGCAACAATTGTGATATAGAAAGTTTGGTGTGGGTCAAGGTTGATTGACATATATGAAAATATCATATCAGTTTTATTTCTCTTGTGTGAAGTGTGCATTATGACTAGTGTGCATCAAGCCCATATAGTATGCCTAGTTTATTTATTGATTCATTATGGTTAGCAACATTCATTGTTGTGCATTACGATAATACAAATTGCATGTCGAAGGTCAAATAACATGTATGTCATGGAGTTGTATTTGGTTTGTTTAATGGTATTATCACACTCATTTGTTTTTTTTAATGGTTGCATCATGGTTGAGTGATTTCTTAATTGTTGATCATGATTATTGTATAGATTTCATATGAACAGTCTAATGAACATATATCTTGTTTAGTTGTAAGGACTTTATTTGAAGGTTGCATCAAACCCTTATAGTAGAAAGATAGTGATTCTTATTCAAGATGATTTTATACCTTTTACATGTTATTAATCTTGAATGAACATTGAGTGACATTGATTTTTATCAAGATGATTACATTACTTTCGAATGAGCACTGTAACATGACATATATTTAATTAAGTTGTATCCATTTGTTTGAAGTTTTTAATCAATCAAAAAAATTAATGCCATAAAACTGTCACAAGCTGCTCTTTTCATCTTTTTTTCCTTGTCTATGAGACAACAATTCTTTGAGGCATATTTTCAAATAGTTCTACTCAACAAATATTATATAGTGCTTCTCATACCATTTTTTTATTAATTTTAACTTTTTTTGAAATAAAAATCAGCTACCCACTTCATTACAGGAGTTCAAAAAACAAAATAATGTCAAATGTAAACTCATTCAATAGAGCTTGAAATCATGTGTATTCTCAAATTGAGTGTGATAAAAATGTATAGGTAGACATGTATGAAAAATGTGGTACAATAGAAAAGGTAGTGAATTGTTTGAAAAAACTCCTCAAAGAAATGTGGTCTCATGGAATGTAATGTATGTGAACCTTAATATGAATGAACTCTAACTTAGATGGATTACCAATTGTAATTCATAAGTTATATTAAAATAAATTTTTGCTAATCTATAACATACATGATTGATCATAACTTCAAACCATTCTAAGATAATTATACATTCCATTTTGAAAATTCAAAGTAGAAATACATGCACACGAGGAACAAATTAGATCGAATATCAATTCATATATATCAAAATGTAGAATAATTGTGTTTGTGCATATACAAAATTTTCACATGCCTACTCAAAACAAGTTTTACAAAATATGGCATATATGCCATCTCAAGATCTATCAAACTCTAAGTACATATCAATCTATATTATATCCTAATCCTATGCTGGACCATCAAAATCAAGCCTACTCGAAGAATTTAATTGCTCTTAAGTTTCCTACACAATAATAATTCAAACCACAAATTAGATTAATTATGTGAATGGTTGAAAAGATAGACTAGTAAATAGAAACTTATATACTATCATTTATAAATTATGAATTTAACATCAAAATCACTATACGTGTACTATATTATATTAACAATGTAATTTTGTTTACCTCATGTCTTGTTCTCTTTTCTGCAAGAAGGTCTACATATGATTGTCCCTTAGGATGATCGGGAGTCCTCGTATAAAGAAATGGTCCCACTCTAGTCACAATGTTGAGTTGGATAGAGGACTATAGTAGGTAAAATAAAAATGATACAAATTAACATATAATTGTTGACAAATGGTCATATCTACTAAACATATATCTACTCCTATCTAAATGTAAATGTCTACAATATAAAATAAACACATACTTGTTGTGATGCTATGACAATGATGGGCTAATAGTGGATGAAGCAACTAAGATGGTTTCCTATATAAAAAATGATAAGATTGTAACATAATTTAAATGCACATGCACATATAATCATAATGTTGAGAATAAAAAAATATATACCTATTGTGCAACTTCATCCAATGGGTCAGACCTAGTCAACAAGGTTGTATAAGAACCAAGTTATTGCATAAAAATACAAGGCTACATTAGACTATCAATCTATGTAGTACATGTATTTAAACATAATAGATTTCAAAAATTAACATCTAAAATAACAATTTAAATAATGTTGTTTATTGATTTTCTAAGGAAAATGAAATGGCTATATGCATAGCCTCCTACACTTGCGACATCTGCTCCTCTATTAGCACCTGTTAAAGATTCCATCACATAAACATATATTAGTACAAATATCTCTCATGAAATATGAAAGAATTTAGATAAAACACACTATAAAATTACTTTAAGTTTTACTGGTCCTCCCATATCATCCCTAGTAGTTGATGTCTCTCATGCAAATGGTCCACTCCATGCTCTATCAACTCCTACATTCGAAAAATCATGAAACTCATAGTTAGATGTGCTTATGGAAGCCTCAGTGAACCATTAAGAGGACCCAAACATAAATTGTTGTATGTCATGTAGCAATGAGGCACAAAAATATGTCTCGAAGAGGATGATGTACCAATGGGATTTGATGATGGTACATACCAGTGGGAGATCATGTAGTAGGTGCACTACCATCATGCTAGGATGTATCAAGTGAAACACCATCGTGATGGGATGCACTGTCAAATGGTTGTGCAACATGATGGCTCTACGTGACCAAATGATCACTCAATAAATGTAAGGCATAAATGCTCAGATTCCCTACATCTAAGGCAATCTCAGGGTAAGGTAGTGGAGTTAGGGAAACAATAGGTGAAGTAAGATAAATTGGGGTGACTCGGCATGCTCTAGGTCTATCATGTGGCATCCCTCTACCAACACCCTAGAAATCTTGCATGTAAAAGTAATTGACATGCTTCCCTAAGACAAACTCAGCATATAATTTTCAAAGAAAATACTGAGGGACATCAAGATTTTTTTTGGGTGGTTTATCAAAAACCATCCACCAACGTCTCTAGAAATTATCTAATATGCCTCTATGGGTGCACCATTTAATTAAAAATTTTGGCTTCTACACATTAATGGGCTATCCTGTTCTATGATCGATGAATAACTAGGCTAATTGGGATTTGTCAATATCAAGTGCCCTCACCTCATCATATGATAACCCAATGGCATAAAATTTCCTTTGTTCCTCTTGCCACTATGCAAATCTATTGTGCTGAGTTTCTAAAGTTTCAACAATTGAAATGATTTTTTCCCAAGTTTTTTTCATGTCTGATAGCTTAGTGAGTGTCTCATAGATTTGACATACATTTCTCAATTGATCTAGATTTTTATGAATAGATTCATGTATTGTTGGCACGTTTTGGTTTGGAAAACAACGGTCGCAGTGAAGGAGGATTTGGATGGTTTTCATCTTGTGTGGGGTTAGGGTTTTCATGTTGAGCCATTTTAAGCCTATTAATTGATTAAAAAAAAAAAAAAATTAACAATAATTTTAATGTAATAAAAAACTATCAAATACCCTTATTTTGACTAAAATTCAAAAAATAATAAAAAATAATATAAATTAAATAAAAACATAAAATTCCAAACATACCTTTGAAATTTGATTGATTTTGAAAAAAATGATTCACTGTGAACGGATATCTGAATTGGGAAGTGGAGAAACCCACATGCAATGAACTAAAAATGAGCTCTTGGGTTTTTCTTTTTTATTTTATAAAACAAGAAACAAATATTCGTTGTTCGCCTTGGGCGAGAGGCAATAAATTTTTTTTTTGGGGGGGGGGTGGGAGGCTATAGAGTTGGGCATATTTATATCCTTCCACCCCCCCGGGAATGAAAAACTAAAAATTATGACTCAAACTAAATGGATATTTGTTTCTAACAGTATCCCTTTTAGTTTGGTATTAGGTTTAACACTAGTACTTTCCACCCAGGTCTCCAAAAATTCAAAATAGAAATTTCACATTTTTGGACAAGTTAAAAATTCCTTTTTTTCACATCGCCACTTTTTGGACCCCCATGATCTTGCACAAACCCATGAAATTATGCTAATTTCTCAAAAATTAGGTCTCGATAGCTAACCTTTGCAACTTGATTTTCAAATGTTAAAATATCAACACCAACATGTTCAAATCTAGAGGGAAACAAAATAGAGGGATGTTTCCACCATAGGGCATCCTTGTCCTTGCCCTATTTTTCAAAAATTAAGGTGTCAGGGGCAAAGAATTACATGAATGCATTTGTTATTTGATTACAATTTGTTGGAAAATTATAACAATAAGCCTCAAAATTTATAATTTAGGAAATTAGGGGGTCAATTAGGCTCAATAATTTAGGGGGAGAAAAACATAGTGTGAAATTGTAAGGGTGACAATTTTTGACACTACACAAACTCTCTCTTTCTATCCATATATTTCTCTCTCTCTCCCTATACCTCTTTATATCTCTCCCTATCCATCTTTATTTTTCTTTATCTCCCTCTATATATATCTCTCCCTATCCCTGTCCCTATCCCTCTCCCTCCCCCCTCTCTCTCTATATATTGTTATATCTCATTTTGTCCCCTCCTCTCTCCCTCTACCTCTCTATCTCCCTCTCTACCTATGTATTTATTCCTCTATCTCTCTAATTTCTCTATCTTCACTTCTCTCTATCACTCCCCCTCTCTCCCTCCCTCTTTATTTCCCCCTCTCTCTATATCCTTATATATATATATGTGTGTGTGTGTGTGTGTGTGTGTATCCATATCTCCCTCTCCCTCTTTATATATTTAATTATATATCTCTATATCCACTCTCCTCTCTATCCCTCTCTACCTAACTCTCTCCCTTTCACTACCTCTATCTCTCCCCCTCTCTCCTTTCCTCCCTTCCTCTTTATCTCCCCTCTCTCTATATCTCCCTATATCTCTATCTCTCTCCCTATCCTTCTTTATCTCTCTCATTATCCCTCTCTATCTCTCCCTATCTCCTTATATATCCAACTCCATCCCTCTCTTTTCCTCTCTATATATTGAGCTATATATCCCTTTTTCACCTCTCCTCTCTCTCCCTCTCTACCTTTATTTTTCCCTTTCTCTACCTCTATATCTCTATCTATCCCTCCCCTTTCCTCTATATATCTTCATCTCAATCTCTCTATTCCTACTTTCCCCTTTGCTTATCTCTCCCTCTACCTCTATTTATCTATTTATTTCTCTCTCTTAAAATATCCCTCTATCTTCATTTCTCTCTTTATCTCTAGATACATATCCTATGTATCCATACCTCTCTCTCCTTCTGCCTCTCCCTATCCTTCTTCCTACAACTCTATATCACTATTGAACTCTCTATCTATCTTCCCCTATCTCTATCTCTCCCACTCTTTATCTATATATCCTTATTGTTGGTAATTGAGAATGATTATATTATTGATTAAAAGGTTTTATTTCAATTGTGTTTAATAAGGGGTGGTAATAGACTTTGGAGCCCCACTAGCAAGGGTTTGGGGGAAAAACCCTCAAAGAGATTTTTTCAGAAAAGTTGCCTTGTAAAACATAAAAAATAGTCTAAAATCATGTGATTTAGAATTTTTTATTTTTTATTTTTTTCTTGTAATGTACTATTTATGATAACCACAACACAAGTACATTATAATGTACCTATGTTATAGCATTCTCACATTATAACACTCACATGTTATATCATGACTCACACTATGGCTTAGTACTGACCAACTTAGGCTCTGTCACTACCAAGCCATAACATGAGTGTATTATAATTTTTTGACTATGTTATAATGTTGTTGTGTTATACCTTAGATGGATCATTAATTCATTGTAGCCATTTTTTGGTCCCCTATATTTCTACACATGCCCACAAATAAAAATATAATCCACAATGAAAACAACAAAAAAATAAAAATATATAATATCATCGAATATAAGGGTAAGTGTAGAGAGATGAGGGACCAAAAAGTGGCCACACCAATTTTAAGTCCCATAAAAGACATAATTCAAACACATTATAATGTACTCATGTTATGGCTTGGTAGTGATTGAGCCTAGGTTTGGTCACTATCGAGCCATAATGCATTTGCAATTCCAAGAATAAAACATGTATTTATCTCTTTCTCTTCTCACCTTTCTCTAACTCCTTATGTTTTTCACATTTTCCCTCTTTCTCAAATTATAACCTCCTTATATAGTTCACACTCTCCCTCTTCCTAAGACTATATACATAAAATAAAAATTTAAGTATAAGTTACATTTACATATGGATATTTACTTCCTTATTCTTTAATGTATATTCCATGTCTATAGTTTAATTATGTTTGAGAATGGTTTAAGATCTATAGGATTTATAACGTAGATTCTAGGTTTTCGAGGATCTTATAATTTCTTAGAATTGGTGAAATTTCAATAATCAGCAATCTCCTATCATCTTGTAGTTGTCTAAGGGTAGTTGTACAATATTCAAAAGTATCATCAACGTTTTTCCTATCTAAGAGACCAAAATGTTGGAGGGAAAAACCCCTCATCGATATCTAGGATCCAAACACAACTAAAAAAACTATAAATCAAGAAGATAATCAAGCTCCATTACCAACACTACCTCCCCACCTCTATGTTTATATCTCCCTCTATCTCTCTCTATCTCTCTCTATCTCTCTATCTATTTATCTCCTTTTGTATCTATCTTCCACTCTTCATCTTTATCTCTAGACACATCTCCCTCTCTATCCATCCCTCTCTCTCATTCTCCCTCTTCCTATAATTCGCTCTCTCTCTCTATGTGTGTATATATGCATATATATATTCCTCTATCTCTCTCCCATATCTCTATGTCTCCATATTTTTCCTTCTATATCCCACTTTATTTTTGTCTCCTTATCTCTCCATATCTCTCTCTCTACCTCTCTCTATAACTCACTCTCTCTCCAAGCTCTAGACCCATCTCTCTATCTCTCCCTCCCTCACTCCTTCCCCCTCTCTCTCACCCCCCTCCCTCTATACCTATTTCTACCTCTCCCTTTATCCTTCCCTCCTCTCTCTCTTTTCCCCTCTATAGGCATCTCTCTCTAGACTTATCTCTCTACATCGCCCTCCCTCCCTCCTTCACTCTCTACTTCTCTGAATATCACCTCTCCAATCTTCTCTCTATCTCTCTACTTCTCTGTATCTCACCTCTCTCTCTATCCATTTATATATATATATATATTTCCCTCTCCCCTCTCCTTGTCTCTCTACCTACATCTCCCTCTATCCCTATCTCTCTCTATACCTACCTCTCTCTAGATATAAGAGGAAAATATTGATAGATAGAAAGATAAATATAGATATAGGGAGAGAGATAGGGGTAAAGAGATATGGAGAGATAATGAGATAGAGATAAAGAGATGGAGAGATAGAAGGATAAATATGGAGAGATATATAAGAAAATAGAGAGATATATATAAAGGTCTAAGAAGAGAGATGGGGAGAGAGAGGGAAAGAGATGGATGGATATAAAGAGGGAGATATATCTAGAGTTAGAAAGGGAGAGATGAAGATAGAGATAGAAATTAATATAGAGGGAAAGGGAGACAAATAGATATATAGATAGAGAGAGGTAAATAGAGATATAAAGATATATTGATAGGGAGGTAGGAATAAAGAGGTGGATAGAAAGAGTGAGAGATAGAGAGAGATATAGATGGTGAGATAGATTGATAGAGTTATAGAAGGATTTATATATCTATAGAGTGAGAGGGAGAGAGAGAGAGAAAATTAAATAAAGATGAGGAGAGATAGAGATATATGAGAAGAGAAAAAGAGATAAAGGTAGAGATAGAAAGATAGAAAGGGGGAGATAGAGAAGGAAGGATGGAGGGAGAGAGGGGGTAGATGGAGAGGGGGGAGATAGAGAGATAGGTAGAGAGGGATAGAGAGATAATATAGGGGAGATAGGGATAGATAAATCTATATATATATATATATAAAGGGAGAAGGAGAGGGAGCCAGGGAGTGATATAGAAAGAGGGGGTGATAGGGAGAAAGGGAGATAGAGAGATAGATAGAGATAAAGGGAGAGATATAAAGAGAGGAAAATAGAGATATAAATATAGATTTCTAAAAATAGGTAGAATGAGAGAGAGGGAGAGGTATTTATAGATAGAGATAAGGAGTGAAAGATAGAGGTCAACATGAAGATAAATATAGATAGAGATAAATAGATAGAGATAGATAGAAGAAGAGATAAAGATAAAGCGAGGTAGGGAGGTAGGGAGGTAGTGTTGATAATGGAGCTTGATTATATTCATGATTCAAAGTTTTATGATTTAGTTGTGTTTGGATCTTAGTTCTTGATGGCCTCATTTTTAGTCTCTTGCATAAGAATAGGTCCTAATTCTAAGGACTAGCTTGATGATGCTTTTCAATAGTTACAACTACCCTTAGACAACTACAAGATGATAGGATCATTTTCATTACTAAAATTTGACTAAGTGTGACAAATTATAATATCATCCAAAACCTAGAATCTCTATTATAATTCCTAGAGATACAAAACCATTCTCGAAAATCTTGAAACTATATACATGAAATATAACTTAAAGTATAAGGAAGAAATGTTCACATGCAAATGTCACTTATACTTATTTTTCATGTATATGGTCTAAGGAAAAGTGAGAATGTGAGGTGAGAGTGTGAGCTATATAAGGAGGTAGAGAGAGATTGGGAGAGAAAGAGAGGTATTTTTTCTTCTTGAAAATGTGAGTGCATTATAAAATGCTCATGTTATAATGTGGGCATGTTATAATACGCTCACATTATTATCTACTTTGGGTTGTACTTACATGTAAATACCCACAAGTGTGTTTTTGAAAATTTTAAAAATGAGACAATCTCAAGTGTTCTCTCCATTAGGTTTTTGTTGAATAGGACAACTGAGAGGGGGGTGAATCAATTGTCATAGAATTAAACCTTTAATTCAATCACTAGAACTAAACTCTTAATATTTCTTAGATGATTAATTATCACATGCCTTTGCAGAAACTTAAATCCAACATAGTAACACTAGATTTATGTGGAAAATAAAATAAGGGAAAAACCATGGTGAGGATTAACTCACACTATAGATAATATCAAAACTGATTACCAAAGGCTCGTTGTTTGAAATAAGGACTCGCTATCTCGAACAAGGACTCACTGTCTGACAAGGCTACAACCTAGAGGTCTCATTGCCAAAGAGATACAAAGAAGACAAAGAAGACTTGTTACAGAGAGACTACAATCCCAATGCAACAAAGGATTCCACCATAATTACTCCACACATACATGAATGATAGAGTTTTCCTTCTGCTCACTACATCCGAAAACTCAGCATTAAGCTTCACACTAATTTTCCACGCTAGCACTACACACACACACACTGAATAGAATCAATGTCGCATAAAATTGAAATTCCTCTTTTATTTTATCGCTCTTCTTATTTGCTCTTGTATCATGTTTCACCATTAACTCATCTTGCATTTATACCATCTTCAAATTTGAAACATATCTGAAGTCAGCCATCCAAACTCAAATTTAAATTAGATTGGTGCCAAAACATCCTAGTGTGGAATTAGAATGAGGGTGACCCAAACACATGCTTCATAAGGATCCAAATAGATCCAAAATGCTTCATCATCCTCAAAAGTAATATTTCACACAAGGTTGAGTAAACTAATATAAAACACATAGAAACATTAAGCACCAATCTTCCAAATGTCAAAACTATCTTCAATGGAATCAAGGCAACACAACTCTAGAACCGCAAGTCATAAGACTTCACCAAAGAGAAATTTGGACCGACAACATTTCTCTCGGACCTCAACCAAAAACACTGAAAACCACAGTTCTCAACTGGTGAACACAATTTGCACTATACAACGAATCATCAGCCAGAAATCTGGATAAATCATCTTCTAATAATCATGATCAACATATCTGAACCGCACAACCATAGGAGTAAATCTAGACCAAAACTCATATCAATCACTGAACACTTGTAACATATCTTCATTACAATTTTCTCAATATCCCTGACATATACAACCAACAACAACTAGCAGATAACTAGTTGACATCAATGACAACATCTTCAATCTTTCCACAACACCTTCCATCTTTTCATACTTGCAATAATTTTTACATCTTTCAATGTCAAGTTAAAAAATAATAATATAGTAATGTTGATCTCTCTCTTAGCTTTCTAACCATGTAATTGTTTCTACGTTTCAATTATGTTCAGGTTTTGATATTTATATTCTTTTTTCTAGTGTCCATTTTTTTTCAAAAACCTACATATGGTATTTTGGTTTTATTTTAACTCATTCATCAAAATTTGAAACAAATTACATTTGTACAAGCTAGACTATATTCTTTACACATTAGAAAAAATTGATTAACTTCTAAAGAAATTAGGGGGGAACATGCTTAACTTTTTTGTTTTTCTAGGATGTGTCCACTTTTAAAATTAGTAAAAAATCATATATTCATAAAAAAATTAGCATAAAAATTGAAAATAAACTACATGGTGCTAGCTAATTTTTCACTAAAGTGATTTTTGAAATACTTAAAAAAAGTTAAAATTTTAGAGTGGCCACAGTAGACACTATGCTATGTTTTTTTGATAGAACGGGATCACTTTGTGTGCCCCCTATTTGAACCCCTTAATCTCCACCATTTAAAAAAAATAGTAGTTTAGAAAGTATATTCAATGAACTATGACTCTTGTTGTTGTTGCATCTTCAAATTTTGAGAGTAACTATCTTCAATTTCCCAACCAAGATCATTTTTTCTCAAATCAGAGAAAATTTGGCCACTTAACACCCCATTTTGGTGCCCCATTTACATGAACATACCCATGACCCTTGAGATATCATTGATAGGAAAATTATATAGAAATGAAGAAATAAAAAATAAGGCATAAATATCCATGACCTAATTATGGTATATATAAATAGACCTTCCAACCTAAAAATATGTAGGGCCATAATAATGAATACCAAAAAATATTTGCTTATTATTATCCTTAAAGTTGAATTTGATAGTGATGTTGTGTCATAATCAAATTTTGGTCAAAAAATAGGTCCATGACACTTTACATAAAATTCTCTATGCTCTATCAATCTAAATGTAATATGGTAGAACTACTCTATGCTCTCTGGGTGAATATAGTATCCTATGCATAGAGGAAGTATAGATAATGAAGAGATAGGAATAGGGTACTAGGATGAATTATATTAAGGTGATTAAATATGGGTGTGAAGAGATAATGGGAAATAAAAATAATTTTGATCATGTGATAAAATTTGATTAGGAGGGGGGAATAGATCATAAGGTTGGCTAGGAGGAGATAATGGGCCATGGGGTGAATGAGGAGATGATAATAAGACAATATTAGGAGGTTATATGGGCATGGGGTGAATGAGGATGGGATAATGGGATGATACCAGGAGGGGATAATGAGACAAGACCAAGAGGACAAGGCCAAGAGGGGATAATGGGATGGTATTATGAGGGAATAATGGAATATATGGTGAATTAGGAGATTTATATAATTTGAATATATAGGATATGAAGTGGGAAATTGAAGTGTGTGGTAGTAATGGAGAAGAGAGTTGGTCAATTTAATGAGTGGAAGGAAATGTTTCTTTTAACAAGTGGTTATGTGTATAGGATGGAATGTGTAGGTAGGGATATAATATAGAAGGGATAAAGGAACAACACCAAGAGGGGATAACAGAACATAGGGTGAAATAAGAGAGGGTAAAATGGGATGGGAATAGTAGATAATAAAACATAGGATGGATTAATATAGATTAGTGTGATGGGTTAGGATGTTATATTGGAATATAGGGTGAATTAGTAGAGGTTAACTTAGGATGATATTAGGAGGGAATAAATGAACATAAGGTTAAATATGAGAAGATAATGGGACAAGACCAAGAGGGGATAACAAAACATAGTATGGACTAGTAGAGATAAATGGGACAAGCCATGATGGGATAACATAACATAGAGTGAACTATTAGATATTAATGAGATGGGATTATGAGGTAATAATGGAACATATGGTGAATTATGAGGTGTCTAGGGTTTGGGAATAGGACATGAAGTGGTCACTTAAGATGTGTAGTATTAATGGAGAAGAGAATTGGTCGATAATGAATGGAAGGAAAGGTTTCTTGTAAGGGCATGTGTATAGGATGAAATTTTGAGGGAGGCAATATGAAATAGAAGGGATAATGGAACAATACCAAGAGGGGAAAATGGAACATAGGGTAAGATAAGAGAGGGTACAATGGGATCGAAGTGGAAGGAGATAATGGAACATAGCATGGACTACTAGAGATTAGTGGGATGGGATTGGAGGGGATAATGGAAAGTAGGTTGAAATATTAGATGTTAATGGGATGGGATTAGGAGGGAATAACAGAGCATAAGATGAGTTAGAAGAATATAATGGGAGAAGAACAAGAGTTGAAAATAGAACATAGGGTGAAATACAAGAGGGTATGAATAGAAGGGGATAATAGAATATAGGATAGACTAGTAGAGATTAGTGAGATGGTCCAAGAGGGATCATAGAACATAGTGTTAGTGTTTTTTTCTAGTACACCTTAGGAAGACTCTAAAAGGTAGCCAACCTCCATCACTAAGAATCCTAAAGATTAATGGCCAACTCGACGGGTAAATGTTTTCAAATGTCTAACCCCTGCACTTTAGGCTCTATGGAACCAGGGAGGGTATTTCCCAACTGTGTTCACAAGTATTGTGTTACAATGGTGAACACTTCTACACAAATAGGTTCCTTTCTCATGCAAACAAACATCATTCAACAAAAGTGTGGTTGACCTTTACACAAACTATCATCTATTTTCTAGGAACAAGGGTATACTTCAGACTTATATCTCAGAATTGATAAAATTTGATTTAACATTGTCATCATTATGAACCCATGGCTAGGTATTTCAGTTGACACATTGGATTACAAGAATTTACAATGAACAAACCAGTGTCTTTTCAATTGGGAGTGGAGTCGAATATGTGACAATTAGTAATGCATTAATTAACTAACCATGATATAAGTGGCTTATCTTCATAATGCCTTACATTATGAAAACTCATAGTTCCTAAAACATGATTTCTTATCAGAATCCTGAGCAAGTTTTTACATACCTACAATTCCCTTCAAGTATTTTAATTAACCCCTTGATCTAAAACAAGAACAAAATCATACATTCAAATAACCATTGAAGACAGATGACAAATGAAAAGACACTTGGTTTTTTCATTTATAATATGTAGTATTTGCGTACAAAAGAGTACATGCTTTAGCTTTGTAGATTTGTTTCGATGTTAGGAATCCATGCAAAACCCTTTTAAGAATATCACATACAAAACTTGTACCCAAGACAATATTCTAGCATGCTCATTATACATTATTTATTGCTTTAGTTTTTTGTATTCTACCTAAGTCATTTTGGACTCAAAATTCAACCCCTTGCAATGAGCCTTGAAATCCCTTTTATAAGCCAAGGGAGCAACAAGAAAAGGGCTCATTACAATTACATTTTGATAATTTTGATGGTAATTTCATTTCGTGGGGTTTCATTCTTGAACCATTACATTTCATCATTTACACACCACGGGAAAGCAAAAGGAAAAAGGAAAAAAGGAGTGCCATACCATTTGTCGAAGATGCCACACAAGCTTTCCAAAAGGCACCATCAGTAGAATCCACATGTTGCTCAAAATCAGGAAGAGTCACCATCACCACTAGCAACCAAAAACCATTAAACCAGCCACATAGGAAGTACACATCACAAAACCCAAGAACCAAACACTAGCGAGATGTAACACCCCTTTGTTTTGCTCTTATGTTTAGATTACGATACTTTGATATTTTGATCATTATTTATAGAGAAATGTGGACTATTTTTGGTGGTGTGATGTGATGTACTTTATTGGATGTTATTAGGTGACATCTCCTTGATGAGTTTAATGATTAATTGGAATAACATGGTTATTGCACATGAGTATTTTATTTATTTTAGAACTATCAGTTCGTGATAAGTGTATTGGTTTAAGGGGACAGAATTGCATCACTTGCTTGTGAGTGCCCTATGATCTCGTGACTTCCTCTTCATGGTGTGTTTTACTATGTTGTTTATATACATGTGTTATTGATGCCTCGTTTATAGGTTTGCAAGTACATGACATTGACTCCACCTGGCTTCACAGGTTTGAGTGTGTCGACCCAATGGTTAAGTTGATTGGGAGATAGTAGCTAGGATACTTGTGTCAAGTCTACACCATAGTCTTAGTGTGTCGTCAGGTTTAGTCAGTTGTGCTTGTTTAAATGTGTTTATTATTGTTTCGTATTATCGTGTTAAAATTATTTAAAAGAGGATTTAGTAAATTTAATTATTAAAAGTTGAATATTAGATTATTCTTATTTTAAATGTTAGAGGTTTTAGAATTAATGAATGAATTAATTTAATTTAATTAATAAAAAGATAATCCTTGGATTATTTTATTTATTGATAAATTAAATTAATTAAATAGTTTATATTTGAAAAGGGGAAATGTTTTAATTATTAAATATTTAATTTTGAAATTTAGAGGATTTTATGCCAAGAGGTTTGTTGAAGATATTTTGAAAATGCCAACAAGTGTTAGAAAAATTAATGAATTTGGTTGGGAAAATTAATTCCCGGGAGATAATTTTGGCTTTGGATGAGGAAGTGGAAAACTTCTTCATGGCAAGGCACGAGATATTTTGTATGTTGGATTTTTGTTGGAAAAAGGGAATTCTTGCTCTGGTTAGTTTTTTGGGGAAGAATTGGCTATAGAAATTGCTTTGGAAGCTTTGGAAAAATTGGAATTTACAGGTGAAGCTTTACATCAAACATCACTTCCTCAGGCTTCCGGATACAGGTTCCTTTATTATTTTTATTGTTTTGCAATTTAGAAAGATTACTCGTACAAAAAGAATTTATAAATTTCTGTAGAAGCTTTTAAATTAATTTATAAATTTTGTAAGGCTTTTGTGTTTGAAAAAATTTCGTGAATATTTTAGTGCTTCTGTAGAAGATTTTATAGTGAAATTAGAGAGCCCTTGTAGAAAATTGTCCAAAACCTTTGGAAGTTTTATGAATACTCTTGTGGAAAAAATATCTTATTTTGTTTCCAATTGGATTTGTATGGCTAGGAAATTGTAAATCCTCTATAGAAATTGTCTTATCCAAAGATTTGGGTAAAAAAAATCCTATACATAATTTACTATGGGAATTGGTAGAATGATTATGGTACATCTTCCTATAGCTTGGTATTTGGAAAAAGGAAATTGTGAAAAAAACCTCTATGCTGGATCTTGTGATATTCTTCTATAGAAATTTATTATCCTCCTCTTTTAAATTTATTTATTTTAATTAAATTTGAGAGCCTTTGTGAAAAGATTTAAATTTGATTATTTTAAGTAAATTTGAGAACCTCTATGAAAATATTGAACAACCATCTGTAAATTTTGCTTTGTGTAGAGTTGGTAAATTCCTCTCTGTAAGAAAGAGAAATTTATGAAGTCTTTGTAAATTCTCTATTTAGAAATAAAAAGACCTGTGTCGAATTTGGGAAATCTTTTGTTGAAATTGTACAGATTTCCTGTAGATAACCACTTGAGGAAAATTATTTGTTCAATTGATTTTTTATTAGGATGATTTTTTATATATATATATATATATACAAGCATATGGGTATGTGCAAGATCATCATGGAAAAAATAGGCCCTCAAGTGGCAATAAAAATTCTAAAAATCAGAGTTAGGAAACTTGACGTAAAAATTTGAATAAGTTATCTATATTATTTCAAAAATATGTAAGAATAGAATTTGTAGAAAATTGAATGTAGTTTCTAAAATACTAGGTTTATTAAAAAAAAAAATTTATTTGGTGAAAATTTGAAATTCCAATGCAGCAGTACTTAAATTTCAAGGAAAAAATAAGAAGTGTGTGTCTGTCTGACCGCCCTAACCATAATAAAATTATAATATTTTTTTATAAGATTTTAGATATAAGTAGAGGACTCATCTCCTGATGTGATGTATATTTTTTTGTATTTTTTTTCCAAGTAAATAATTAATTATGATTTTTTTATTACAAATTTTAAAAAATATAAAAACTCGTATGTCTAACCACCTTAACTTGGTCAAAACTTCATGAAATTCATTTTTTTTTTAATCCTATAGTATGTGAATTATAGAATGTGATGCATGTTTCGGATTCAAAAAATGTGATACCATTTGAAAGCTATAGATGTTTTTCAATCAACCTATCAATTAGGACTTTAGTCATAATTGAAATAGAAAATGAATGATAATTATTTATTAAATTCAATGTAAAGCATAATTTATATTGGTGGAAAGCTGAGAATATCTTTTAAAAACCCTTTTCTTTTCATCAATTTTGGGTAAAAAAAAAGTCGTCAGCCACATGGGCCATCATATCACTTACATATTGCCACTTTTTGGCCCATCATGATCCTGCACATACCCATATATATATAAATATATATATTCTTAATTAAAGTTTTCCACTAATAAAAATGTGTATATATTTAGCTGCGTCTATACAAGGATCTCTATTGGATCGCTTGAATTTTCATGGAAAGAAATTAATATTAAATGTTTTATTGGAGATGTAAGGAGGGGTTGGGGAGAGCCCTTGGCTTCCTCCTCATCCACCACCCCCTCACGAAGAGGGCGTGGGTGAGGAGGCAGCCAGTGTTGGCTCCCCTTCTCTTTGACTGTGCCCGAAGTAATGGGGCCGGTTGCATGTAATTGCAATAGGCGTATAATGCGGATCTCTTCTCCATATTTTGGCCACCTATATTTAATGGAGATTCGATATAGATTTTGTTTAAACATTTTTTTTAAATGTATAATATCTATATATATATAATATATTATTTTAATATGTTTATACTGTTTTATTATTTTAAATGGTAATTTGGTATAAGTAATTACATTATTTTAAAAATGGTTGCATGATTATATGCTCAACTAGGGAAATTGGGTGAGTTAAGCTTTCAGTGAATTCTTATATTGCTTTTAAAAGTGATCAAGGAATTGTTATCTATAAATTAAATTTCCCTTCTTTGGATCTAAAGAGGCATTTAGTTTATTTTATTTTATTTATTTTCTATTAGGGCAATTGTTTTTACTATGAATTCATTGTGGAGAGGAAATGGATTTAGTATATCCAAAATTCGAATATTTCCTTTGTAATTTCCTTTCATGTTATTTCCGTTGTATTTTGGTTTGGGGAAGTTGGTTTAGAATTTGTTTAAGACTTCCAGTAGTAAAAGGGAAATGGGGGTTGTGTTTTATTTTGAGTCAACCCAGTATTTAAAATATTTGAATTAGATAAAAAAATATATATAAATAAGTGCATGCATTTAATGCATGTTTAGATAATTTAAAAGAAATAATTTTGATGAGGGAATATGATTTCTGAATAAATGAAAACAGTAAATTGATTTAAGTGAGAAGGATTGATTTTTGTATTGTTGAAAATGAAAATTGATTTAAGTCACATGATTTGGGAAATTGTATTATTGAAATTCTTGTATTGAAGTTGGATTTAGTAGATCCGAAGGATAGATTTGTTTCGGTTTAAATTTCTTTAAGAATGTGATTTCTTCAATAGCGTTTGGGGTAATTCAATAGAAGTGTTTTTTGAGGTTTTGTAAGTCTTCCAGTAGTGGTGTGTTAATGTTTGGGGGTTGTATTTTATAGTCTTTCCTTTTTTGATTTTCTTGGGTAGGGCATTGCCATTTTCAATGAGTCACCCAATTTTCACAAATGGGGATGTTATGCCTCCTTTGTATGGAGTGGTTTTGGTTATTTGTTTCCCCCTTAGTTTGGAGTGGTTATGTTCCATGTATTGACATTAGGAGAGTGATTCCTGACGGGGTTCATGGTCTAGTAAGATCTGTCGGGTAACCCATGCACCTTTGTGGTGACATTTCTCCTAGGTCAGTTGTATGTTAGTTTTGTCAAGTAAAAGATTGTGTAACACTGGAAGCAAGGTGACCCTTGTGATTGTTTGGTTCATGTATTTGGTTGAGTCAGTATGAGTCTTCCTATGTCTAGAGGTAGTAGGATTGGCCATGTATTCTTGTTACTATCTCCTAGCACGGAGGGTGGGCCTACGAGTACCACTTAGTTGGGAGGAACGTCCACCCTACGTTGTTGGGTCCCCTTGATCTTTAAGTCATGATGGCGAGGTTTCTAGTTGGAGAGCTCATGGTTTCCAGTTTTATATTACATGCTTTGTAATTATTTCATTTGGATCTTGTAATTATTACCCCTCTAATGTATTCAAAGTGGTTGATTGTATTATGTTATCACATTTATATGTACTACCTCATTTGGGGAATGAGTGATGTAATCTTCTTTGATAAGTTAATGTTTATGGATTCTTGTTGTAGTTCCTAATGGTATGATGTAATTTACATGTATGGAATGTCACATATTGATTTCTATCAATTATTTAATTGCAAATATTAATCATGAGATTTGCATGTTTATGTTAGATGATTATAAAAATGGAAATTGAAATTGATGATTATTGAAATTGAGATTTAAATGCAAATGAAATGATTTAAAATTCATTATTATGAAATTCGAGGATTGTCATTGTTGATGAGAACTTGAGTGCAAGTGAACGCAGGAATAGGTGAACAAGAATGAAGGTGAGAACATTGTTCAGGTAGAGTAGTTTTAGCCATTAGACGTTAATAAGGATGATGGAATCTCAAACACCGCTTAGCTATTTTAATATGTTTTTCGTGATGATTATTATTTTTGGAAATTTTTAAATAAGTTTATCTGATTGCTCAAATTTGTGTGAAAAGTTGCTTTTTGAAATGGAAAGATTGATTTATTTGCAAAAAGTTTAGTCAATTTGATTAAATTATGTTGTTATGTGAAAAAAGATTTAAATGAGAGTATAAACAAATGTTTAAATAAATATATATATTAAATTTTGTATTTCAATGAAGAGAAGTAAATAAGAAATAAGTGAAATACATTTTTAAATTAATTTTTAAAGAGAGAACAAAATATAGCATATTATAGTTTGTTTGAATGTTGTCTTGGAACCCATGCGTAGAAGGAAGGAGTCGGCTAGAAGTTAGAAGTGAAGGGATTTTGGGTAATACAATACAAAAAACTCTCCAACATATGCAGGGAGAAGAAGAGGGGCACGTGGGAGAAGGAGAATAGAGGCACATGGGTAGAGAGAAAGGTGAAGTGTGCGGCCAACAGGGGAAATGCGTAGCAAGTTTAGAGGAGGAGGACAGAGAGGTGAAGTGTGTGAAACAAAGGAAGGGGATGCACACAGGGAAGTAGGAAGAGAGGCATGTGAAGAGAGGAGGAAAGGCATAGCAGAAGGAAAGAGTTATGCATGTGAGGAGAGAACAGGGCGCAACCAGCAGGGAAGAAAAGAAATACATAACAGAAAGCTACAGGTGTGTGGGAAGTAAGGAGGAGAGACTAAAGGAAGAGACGGAAGGGATTGGGGGTGGAGAACAGAAAGGAGAATGTTGTTGCAGAGAATACATGTGCAACATAGGAAGAAAATAATAATAAAGAGAAAGAGCATGATAGTCAAAGCACAAAGAGCAACCTATAAGAGAAACAAACACAGATAGTAATAGAATTAAAAGGTCATACAAAAAAGTTTGAGGAGATTCAAAGTTGTAGGAGATTGCCAAGTAGATTCAAAGTAAAACATTATTTACCAAACTTACAGAAAATTAATATCTAAGTTTAACCATTTTCTATTATTCGTATATTTTAACTTGAACAAAAAACATATTGCTATTTTGTCATATTTAGAAGAAAGATCAAACACCAGACCATATCTTTATTAAGAGAAAGAATGAGCATGAACAAAAAACTATTATGAAATAGTAAAGAAAACCATGAAAAAGAAAGCTATTAAGAAATAGTAGATTCCTTATTTAAAAGAATTTTTTTTTAGCATGTTTAAAGATTTGCAAAAAAAACTTGATGTTTAAATATTTATTCTATTAAATATAGTGAACATTTCCACAGAAAACAACATGTTTTAGATTCAGAAAACTCCGGAAAGAAAACTATATTCGTTAAACTGTATAGACAAAAAATTGGAAATTGCAAGAAAAGAACATGAAGTTATTAAATGATCACATAATATAATTGTAGAATGTGATCCAGAATTATAAGATTAAATACTTTTGTATATTTAAATATGTTTGAAAAGAGTAAAAGTGAAATTCGATAATTTGATGGAAATGATATTAAATTGCTACAAAATAGAAGTAAATATGAGTTGATTTATGTTTTTGAAAAGATATTATTTTTTAAAGGAATTATGAAAAAAACAGAAAAAAAAAAGAATTTCAATTTAAAAATATATAATTACTTTAAAATGAAATGAATTAGAAAAAGGATTAATTCAAAATATAGATGAATTTTATGAGTAAATAGACCGAAAGAATGTGTGTTCATTTATTCTTGTTTTATATGCACTTAGTTACATATGTGTGTTACACCTTCTTTTATTTTGAATGGAACCATGTATGCTTGATAATGGAATGCGCATGACATGTGTTGGGAAAGATAATTTATTTATTTGAATGGAGCCATGCAAGCTTGATAATTGAATGTGCATGTCATGTGTTTGGAAAGTTACCTTCCGAGATGGATGTCGAATATGGGTTTATAGAGAGCGTAGTTTTGCTTTTCCAAAACTACTATTATTTGTCGTGCATGACATTTTACTTGGCCAAGTAACTTAAGGACCATTGAAATAGATGGAATATATATATAACTCTCTACCATATCCTAGTATCAAATTTTCTTGTTTCTTAAATGAATTAGAAAAATGAAAATGCTTGTGGAATTACTAGTTATAATAGGCATGCATCAAATTCCATCCTGCTTGTCGACTTCTTTTTGCTAAGCGATTCGTGCAGGGTTGGGTATTCTTTGAATGACTAAAGAATTTTGGGGAAGCATAAGCTTTGAGGTTGGGCGAAAAAAGTGCCTGAACCTTGTTCTCATCTTCATGTTTGAAGATTGTCTATTAGATTGAAGATCAAATGAGGATTTCTTCTTATATCTATTATATTTCATTATTGTATGATTATTTTCAAACTTAAGGTGATAGAATGCCTTAAGTCTTGAATTGTAAATGTCGTGAAAGATGACACGTGTTTATTGTTGATGGTGTTTTCTACACAACAACAACTCATACAGAATATGATATCCTATCTCTCTTGAAAGGTAAATCTTTATGGAAAAAGAGATAACCCCAAGGTCTCTAATGTCAGGTCTTGACAATGCAGTGAAACAACTCGGAGATAATGTGAAAATGTTGGTAATCACAAGGGGCCTTACAAACAAATACTGGATCTTCAAACTTATCAGATTTTGCAATATATTGATACTCAGATTCTTAAATGCAACCCAGATAATAAAAGAAATAGCAAAAGATAAGAGTTTAAAAGAGATCCTAAGATTAAAATTACTCCTAAAATCAATCACAACAATGATGAATGCTACAAACGGACAAATCTCCAATAAAACCAATTTCTGCTTAATCAAGGACAAGCCTACAACTCTGCAAAAATGGTGCAATCTTCTGAGGAAACTGAAGATTTTTAGACTATGAACATTCATCCACATACCCAATAAATGGCGCAATGTAAACAAGCATCCACAGTTGAACTTAGCACAAAATAAAGTCCGGACTAACTTTACACAACAACTTACAATCAGCAAATTGCCAAAAGTATGGACCGGATATTGATTGACATCATTAACATTTCACCATTATCATGAAAGAACTAAAAACTAACATCTAACACTGAGAATCAAGAACAAGAAACCATAAAACTTTTGAAACATAACACAATGTTTGTCAAATCAACAACCCGTTTGCATTATCTTCTCTAGCATTACATAACAATTTCCAGTCTTTCTCCTCTCCTACAGCTACTAACTTGCAGAATCTAACCTCTAACTTAGCCAATTTTGGCTTTGCAGCCTCTAACCAGCTGTTCTCTAACCTTTTCTACTCTACTACTCCCCTTTACAAATGAGAAGGCACTGGCCTTTTATAGATATTGCATTTTTAAATCAAGGGCCAGGATTAAATTCAATCCAATGGCTGCAATTAATCCCCAAGAAACCCTAAGAATTCACATTAAGGTTCTTAAAAATGTGGTACATCATCATCCAATAGCATAAAAGCAGTTACATTCAGAAATCAACAATTTGTCACCTCGATTTTAATAGAATATTATGATTGAAGAGTGAAAACAGCATCACACGTCACTCCACGTTTGAAACATATATTCCAGCTGTAGACAGGCTATGGCACAATTTTTTATGCAATTGGGTTCATTTGAACAGCTGGGCACTGATTCATATGCAGGTGCATTTTAAATATTTTCCAGGTTTTCCTCCTGGCACGAATCCATATGCAAGTCCTCCCTTTAATCCTTAAAAATAGATATAATCATTAATAGCCCACATGTGAAAATCCAACCAAAAAATATTAAAATTAAGCATAAATAAACCCTTGGAAATTTCAACACCGTCATAAAATTTCAGAAATTTAACCCTTTTGGAGTTCAAAAAAATTGTGACAGGAAGTTCGGAAAAAATTTGCCTGGAAGGGAAAATCCCGAATAATGGCCAAAAATCCGCCAAAATCCGAACGGGGTGGAAAATCCCAGATTTGACAAAAAACCCAGAAAAATTCGGATCGGAAGGAAAATCCCCAAAAAATCCAGAAAAATCTGAACCGGGCGGAAAATCCCGAAAAAAACTGAAAAAATCTGGATGGGGCGGAAAATCCTGAAAATGTCAAAAAACCTGGAAAAATCTGGACCAAACGGAAAATCCCGAAAATGGCAAAAAACTCGGAAAAATCCGGACTGGGCGGATTTTCCCGAAAATGGCAAATTTCGCCAAAATCCGGATCGAGCGGATTTTCCCGAAAATGACCCAGAAATCGGAGAAAAACTTTGAAACCCCATAACTTTTTTTCTCGGATGAATTTTCAAAAAGTTCAAAAAGCAACTTGGCCTAATTTTTTGTCCTCTATGCATTGGTGCAAAAATATTTACACATCACATTGAAAATTCACCTGAAAAATCCCCATTTTTAAAATCCAAGGCCCCAAAATGCTTCAAAATACCACCCCCATCAAACCAAATCCGGACTTAATCCCAAAATAACCTCCAAGAAGAGATAAACTGGAAATTGACAAAGCCAAGGTACAAAAATGTAGAAGAAAAAGAGGGTCCCCACCTCTGGTGGGGCGTGTGTGCAAAAAGTGCACAACATTTATGAATGTAATTGGATGTATTATGAATCTTGTTGTAGACTTTAAAGTCGATATGTGGAATCTTTTGGATTAAACTTATTTATTTAATGGAGTTACGATATTTATAGACTGGAAATTAATCCATTAAAAAGGAATTATAAGATTATTTGGAATTAAAGACTTTTGCTCTTTACATTCGGTATAGAGCTACCAGGTTTTGCATTGAAACCTAAGAGCTCATTATGCAACAATGCATAAACCTGATCAGAAGATAAAGGTTGAAAAGTTCTTGTGTTAGAACAGCAAGAGAAAAGAACTTAAGGAAGTGAAAAGGAAGATGTAAGCATTAGTAACTTGTGTAAATTAGGGCTAGATAAAGATTCATCGTTGGAATCAGAATTCCTAAACTAACAACTTATGATAAAACCTAGGATTGTGGAAGATTATGCAATCAGGTTATGTAGGAAGGTTAGGAAGAATAACCTGTACATATATGACTCTAAGAAAAAGAGAATGAGTGGGAATGAGATAAATTGAATTGTAGCAACCTACAATTGTAATAGAGTCAGGAACTCTTGGATTAGTGTAATCACTACGAATCTATGTATGCAAAGTCAGCATAAATTATGTTGTTCAAAGTATGATATGAACGAAGGAAATATCCTCAAGGGATGGGGAGCTCATGACTTAAACTCTTGTGTTAAGATAAAGATCTTGTTAGAAAAGAGTTAGTACTAAGGAATTGAGAAAAGACCAGAACTGTCTGAGGAAACAATCAATGGGGTTATTGAAGTTTTTGGAATCAAACAACTTGTGAATAATGGTTCCAAGAGGGAAAAAGGAATGTAACATGGCTCTATGTGTCAGGACACTAGAAGTTACAAGGAAAGCAACAGTCTGAGTTGAGAAGTACATCAACAAAACAGGTTTGTGAGCATGGATATTCCTCCATTAAAAAGGATATTAGAAAGAAGATGTAATATTATTTGTTGTTGATTATTCATTGGATCTCCTACTGAATGATCCAATATGCTGAATCTGTGAGATAAAAAAGAAGCAATGAAAAATCTAACTTTGAGAAAAGTGTATTTAAGGTATGCCATGAGGTAAGGGAAAGCAATGAAAAGTCAAAAAGAAGGAATGAAAAACCCTTTCCAAAGAAGCAAGTAAATTGCTAGAAGTTCAACATAAGAAGAACGAAAGTTGCGGAAACACTAACGGGGGGGGGGGGAGGAAGAGAGTGGATTGACTCAAGCTAAGTACCCCACCCAGCAAAAAAAACTTGGTTATGACTTCTTTGCAAGTCATAAGGACAATTAAGTCATACATTTTATGACCACAAGGGAAAAAGGACAAATGGAAAGGTTAAGAACTATGACCTTTATACCTTATGATTATTTGATCTAAAGATCAAAGGATATTATTATCAATGCCTTAGAAAAGGATAGGCAGATAACTTGATCATGATAAGGAAGATCATTGTCTATGGGATTGACAAGGATAGATCTAAGAGATTCGTGATTGGAAGAAAGTGCCTCTATACTCCTATATACTTTTTATAGAGAATTTAAATAATGATGTTATTTCTATATGAAATATATCCATGTCGTGAAATGGCTTGACATTGAAGCTTACTATGCTAAGAAACCTATGGATGAAGAGAAAAAAAAGGTTAGTTATTTAATCCATTGAGATGGAGTGAAAAATAAAGTAAGATGTGACATTATGTGAACCACACCAAAATCTCTTAATGAGAATGATTAAATCACTTAATCACTACCTTACTCTTGAATGAAACCTTGGGTTAAAGGTAACCTAATTGGGACAAGAAGTTCATTCAATAAAGAGAGAGACCTTATGATGAGACTAAAACCTATTAAGTTGGGTTATGTATTGGATTACTCTTTAACACCTATAAGTAGGAATTAAACTTGAATGAGTTGTACATTGGGTCTTGACTATAGCCATATAGAGTGGTGAAATCTATAAACAATCGGACTAGTCAAAAATTAAGGATTCCATCCGAAGAATTGGAAGGGAATATTGGGCTTAAGATTTTCCCATGCGATTGAATATCATTGGAGTTAATGAAACTCTATAAGGATAGAAGCATAGGAGGGATGCCTAGTAATTTAAAGGAAGTCGTATTATTGAAAAGACTTTACTTTAAGTAGCTCTTATATTAAAAGAGAAACACTTTCAAAAGGAAGCATCTATTGTCATGACAAAACATCATAGAATTTTCACTTAGCAAGAAATGCTGAAAATCTTATGGAGAAGAACATCAGAATTGTTACTTGTGCTCAAAATGGATATATTGAAGTTGAGACTCTCCTATAATTAAGAAATCATGGAGTTAAATTTTCATGCTTGATGATTAGATATGCAATTAAATTTGTTATTATCTAGAGATCGATGTGAATGAACGAGGATTAGTACTCAAAAATTAGTACCAGACTAAATCAAGGAAATTAGATTGAGTTAAAAGATGAATTGCATCTTTGAAAATAATCCAAGGATAAAAGAAAATCCACAGTATGGATGTCTTGAGATAAATGGGAATTATCTCCAAAAAACCTATAACCATTTACATTAAGATTAATAATGGCGTAAGATCAAAATAGGTTATCACTTAGTCAAAGGATAGACTATTGTTTTATATAAAAGAACCTATGTGTCCAAAATTTGGAAGATTCGAGAATGAAACGAGGAAAGTAATGTCAGAGTTAGGACATCAGATTGACAAAGGGAATTGTCGGATAAGGAACCACTATTATCTGGAAGAAGATAGAGTAAGAAGCTGCATGGAATGTAGCAAGGTGTTTAGTATGCCAGGAAATGAAGACCAAAAGTCATCATTGGTAGGATATGTAACTCTCTTGAGATTCTAGAAGGAAAATGGTAGAACACAAGACAAATTGATATGTCGATGTTAGTAGAATTAACATAATGTTCTAGTGGATAGACTCATCAAAGAAACCAACAGTTTTTGGAAACTCGACTCATAGGATTTTGGTCCTAAATAATATATTGCGGGTAAGTAGTGGCTTAGTAAACCTGAAAGGTTATTTCAGATTAGCAAATATGATAGGATTGTGTAAACCAAAATCATACCATGAGACATTCATTGAATAAATGTGCAATATATTATTTTAGTCAAATAAGTAAAATGGTGGACTAAATCTTGAATGATTTGTAAAATTCTAAAATTGAAGATTGGACCATTATATGGAAAGAAAGGAAACTCTTTTAAAGCTGAAAAAGGCTTGGATATAATCATAGACTTGATAAAATGTCAAAAATGATTAATAGATCGAAGTGATCGATGAAACTTAATTGATAACAAAGCTTAAGTGTGGAGCAGTATCAAAATTGACAAGTGTCTAGGAGCAAGGTTATGCTCGAGATAGAAAAGTAATCAAGGGAAAGTACTTTATGGTAAGGATAATGAATGTGTAAGTGGTAGATGGAATCGATTTATGAGTTTTATAAAGGTGTAAATACAAAGGAAAATGATTGGACCCACGATGTAGTGTACAATACATCGAAATTCCTCTTCCATTTGGGTTATACTAAGGATATATTCATGGACCGATGAATTCTGATCACTAAGTATAGTTATTATTATATATTAGATGTATTTATGGAATAAATCTCTTTGGGAGAGTAAGTATGTGTGAAGCATACGAGATTTCCCTATGTGATAGTAAGGACACTTAAAGCAAGGTCTAGAAAGGACAAGATTATTGCATAGGATAAATGTTTTGTAAATCTTACATATTTTGGGAAATCATCAAAGTTGGCTCCGAGATTTGCGGGACCCTTTGATGTACTGGAAGTCATTAATCAAATTTCTTATAGACTAGCGTTAACAGAGATAGTACTCAGTACAAGGTCCAATGGGACCAGTATACTGAGGACAGTGCTACATGGGAGGATTCTGTGATGATTGACCATCATTTTCCTCTTTTTCTTTCTTAGATTAGTATTTTCTTAATGCATGAGATACTTGATACTCTTGTTTTTGATTCATATGATGTGAACTTGGATAGCGTGGTTGCTACTATGGATTGCTTATGCTTATGTTTTAGGAACTATTATGTTAGTTATTATTTCATTATGATTGAAATACTATGTTTTATTGATTGAAATACTATGGTTATTGATTGATTAATAAGACATGTCTCTTCCAAGAGGGGAAGGATGTCATGTACTGATTTTTATCAATTATTTAATTGAAAATATTAATCATGAGATTTGTATGTTTATGTTAGATGATTATAAAAATGGAAATTGAAATTGATGATTATTGAAATTGAGATTTAAATGCAAATGAAATGATTTAAAATTCATTATTATGAAATTTGGGGATTGTCATTGTTGATGGGAACTTGAGTCCAAGTGAACGCAGGAACAAGTGAACGAGAATGAAGGCAAGAACATTGTATAGGTAGAGTCATTTTAGCCATTAGACATTAATAAGGATGATGAAATCTCACACACCACTTAGTTATTTTAATATGTTTTTTGTGATGATTATTATTTTGGAAATTTTTAAATAAGTTTATTTGATTGCTCAAATTTGTGTGAAAATGAATATGTTGCTTTTTGAAATGGAAAGATTGATTTATTTGCGAAAATTTTAGCTAATTTGATTAAATTATGTTGTTATGTGAAAACAGATTTAAATGAGAGTATAAACAAATGTTTAAATAAATATATATTGAATTTTGTATTTCAATGAAGAGAAGTAAATAAGAAATAAGTGAAATACATTTTTAAATTAATTGGATGGAATTGAAAACAACAGAAAACAATTTAAAAACAATTACCTCTCAATCAAGAAAATAAAACAACAGTTAACTCCGAGTTATGGCCATCACTACTGGGAATGTGGCACAGATTGTGGATCCAACTTTCTTGTTTACTCCACCATTTGCATAAATTAAGAGGAAGGAAAAGATCTTCGGGAGACATGTGCATATGAGAAGAAAAGGAAATATCTTTTTTTTGGGAGGGGAAAAAAAAGAGAGCAAAATATAGCATATAATAGTTTGTTTGAATGTTGTTTTGGAACCCATGCACAGAAGGAAGGAGTCGGCCAAAAGTTAGAAGTGAAGGGATTTTGGGTAATACAATACAAAAAACTCTCCAACATACATAGGGAGAAGAAGAGGGGCATGTGGGAGAAGGAGAGTAGAGGCACATGGGTAGAGAGAAAGGCGAAGTGCGAGGCCAGCAGGGGAAATGCGTGGAAAGTTTAGAGGAGAGGAGGACAGAGAGGTGAAGTGTGTGAAATAAAGGAAGGGGATGTGCATAGGGAAGTAGGAAGAGAGGCATGTGAAGAAAGGAGGCAAGGTGCAATAGAAGGAAAGAGGTACGCATGTGAGGAGAGAACAGGGCATACCCAGCAGGGAAGAAAAGAAATACATAACATAAAGCTACAAGTGTGTGCGAAGTAAGGAGGAGAAACCAAAGGAAGAGAAGGAAGGGATCGAGGGTGGAGAACAAAAAGGAGAATGTTGTTGTAGAGAATACATGTGCAACATAGGAACAAAATAAGAATAAAGAGAAAGAGCATGATAGTCAAATCACAGAGAGCAAACAGACAAGCTTGAGGAGATTCGTAGCTACAGGATATTGCCAGGTAGATTCAAAGTAAAACATTATTTACCAAACTTATAGAAAATTAATATCTAAGTTTAACCATTTTCTATTATTCGTATACTTTAATTTGAACAAAAAACATATTGTTGTTTTGTCAAATTTAGAAGAAAGATCAAACACCAGACCATATTTTTATTAAGAGAAAGAACGAGCATGAATAGAAAACTATTATGAAACAATAAAGAAAACCATGAAAAAGAAAGCTATTAAGAAACAATAGATTCCTTATTTAAAAGAATTTTGTTTTAGCATGTTTAAAGATTTGCAGAGAAAACTGGATGTTTAAAGATTTATTCCGTTAAATATAGTGAAGATTTCCATAGAAAACAACATGTTTTAGATTCAGAAAACTCCGAAAAGAAAACTATATTCTTTAAACTGTATAGACAGAAAATTGGAAATTGCAAGAAAAGAATATGAAGTTATTAAATTATCACATAATATAATTGTAGAATGTTATCCAAAATTATAAGATTAAATATTTTTGTATATTTAAATATGTTTGAAAAGAGTAAAAGTGAAATTCGATAATTTTCTAGAAATGATATTAAATTGCTACAAAACAAAAGTAAATATGAGTTGATTTATGTTTTTGAAAAGATATTATTTTAAAAAGGAAATATGAAAAAAATAGAAAAGAAAGAATTTCAATTTAAAAATATATAATTACTTTGAAATGAAATGAAATGAATTAGAAAAAGGATTAATTCAAAATATAGATGAATTTTATGAGTAAATAGACCAAAAGAATGTGTGCTCATTTATTCTTGTTTTATATGTACTTAGTTACATATGTGTGTTACACCTTCTTTTATTTTGAATGGAACCATGTATGCTTGATAATGGAATGCGCACAAAATATGTTGGGAAAGATAATTTATTTATTTGAATGGAACCATGCATGCTTGATAATTGAATGTGCATGTCATGTGTTTGGAAAGTTACCTTCCGAGACGGATGCCGAAAATGGGTTTATAGAGAGCGTAGTTTTTCTTTTCCAAAACTACTATTATTTGTCATGCATGACATTTTACTTGGCCAAGTAACTTAAGGACCATTTAAACAGATGTAATATATATATATAACTCTCTACCATATCCTAGTATCGAACTTTCTTGTTTCTTAAATGAATGAGAAAAATGAAAATGCTTGTGGAATTACTACTTATACTAGGCACACATCAGATTCCATCCTACTTGTCGACTTCTTTTTGCTAAGCGATTCATGCAGGGTCGGGTATTCTTTGAATGACTAAAGAATTCCAGGGAAGCGTAAGCTTCGAGGTTGGGTGGAAAAAGTGCCTGAACCTTGTTCTTGTCTTCATGTTTGAAGATTTTCTATTGGATTGAAGATCAAATGAGGATTTCTTCTTATATCTATTATATTTCATTATTGTATGATTATTGTCGAACTTAAGGCGACAAGATGCCTAAGTCTTGAATTGTAAATTTATTTTACAATGTAACTGAATTGTAAATGTCGTGAAAGATGACACATGTTGATGAATGTAATTGGATGTATTATGAATCTTGTTGTAAACTTTAAAGTCAATATGTGGAATCTTTTGGATTGAACTTATTTATTTAATGGAGTTACGATATTTATGGATTGGAAATGAATCCATTAAAAATGAATTATAAGATTATTTGGAATTAAAGACTTTCGCTCTTTACATGGAATGTATGAGAATTTAATTCCTTAAGTAGTTAATATGATATCGATGTAATTATGATGTATTTATGGGTTTACATGTAACCTTGGTCTCGTAGCCTTAGAGGTTGTTGGCAATAGGAAGTGAGCTTCGTGCTATTATACTTTTAAAAAAAAAATTGTGTCTGAGTAGTTAATTGCAACTTCCTCTAGGGTTACATGGCGGGGTATTACACAAGAAACAAAACACGGGTGTCACCCAACCCTGTTATCCATTGAGTGAACACCCTCACCAGGATTCTTCACAAAGAGTGGAGTTACAACTACCACCTCATCATCTGAGTTAGTATATGGCACCAGAGAAACAGGGCAATGGCCAACACCAAGGCCGAATCCTTCACCTTCTTTTGAAGAGCTATCAATAATTATGACCAGAGAGTCAAGATTCTTCAAACAAACCCTAGGGTTTTCATCTAGTCTCATTAATTATTTCACAAATTCCGTAGACCCTTTCCCTTTAACTTTGGCCAATTCTTTAGAATAGGTCCTTGTTATGAGATTGTAGGCACTTTTGACGATAGTTCTCTCAGACCTTTTGTGAGCAATCTTCTTAGCCTTCAAAATAATTGGCACTTCCACCACCATGGATTTCACCTCTGGCTCATAAGCCAATGGATCTTATAGACTTTACCTTTGTGACCTACGAACTAGTGCAACAAAGGAACTTGGTCGACTCATTTTTCACTCAACACCAACCCAACACTAATTATGTAAGGAGAATACTACCTACAACCCCCAGAATACTCCTATGTGTAGATAATGTGAGCCCCACAAGCACCAAACACAGAAGAGATCACCAAAATGTTGCAAGAAAACCATATGGATCAATATACCAATATGCCACGTTCGTGAGAACTTCTTGAAATTATCACTCCAACACTCGTGATAGTTAACAATAGGCACTGATAAATGCAGAAGAGAAAACAAACTACATAAAAATCCTCATTAAATAGAGGAATTGAACACATACTGCAATTAATGGTCATCTTGGTTTGCTCGCATGAGTGAAAAAATCAGTCACTTGCATGTCACATCTAAGCCATCGATTTCCAAGGATTTAAAACTTGATCAACGAGATCATTAAGGATCACCACTTGCTTTATTAGTTGTACATAGAAACAATGAGGAGATGCTTGAAAACTGCCACGTACTCAACCACATCCTAATTTCATCATCCTTGACATGCACACCAGTGATCCTGACAATCACAAGTAAATATGGGCCACAAACTGAAACACATCGCCCATCATGCATCGACATCCGTCCAAACAATCCCAACCCACGATAGAACAATTCCATGTGATGGGGAGGAACTCAACCAATCGACAGTCACGAGTTCCACTTTAAAATGTAAAGGATGAAAAGTGATAGTAGGGAAGCTAGCAATGTGAACCACAACAAACCCTTGGCTACCACATAAATCCTTCATCGCTCATCACGTGTTGTCCCTCCTTAGACTGATGCCAACCAATGAAGCATCATCTCCCAGCGATGGGAAATAACCAACGCATAGGTAGTCATGGGTTCCTCCCTAATCTGCTTAAGATAACCGAAGACAGTTAGAAGGGAAGCGATGGGTTAAAAGAGTAACCACATCGCCCATCGGGTGTTATATCCCAATTGAGGTAAACAAACACACAAGGGACAAGGGACGGACGACCAAAGGGAAAGAAAGGGCATCGCTCATTGTGGGTTGCACAAGGATACAACACTTGGGGAATGACTTAGGATGTGTTCGAAACACATGGGCTAGAATTTTTTTTTAAAAGGGGCCACCTAGCCACGATGAGAAAAGAAAAGAAGGGGTTGATAAAACCATGAGACTTAAAGCCAAGAAATATTATGAAATGACTGGGAACCAGATACAACCAGTCAAGTTAAAATTAGAATCCCAAAAACCAAACAAGTGTGTAAGCATGAATAAAACTTGTAAAACCCCAACCCTAGTGACAAATAATACAGTGATTATTAGGGTTTAATCATAAAATTTTAGTGGAACCAAGAAAATTTTAGGGGTTTCGACAGTGGCTCCAACTGGGGATGTATGCCTCCTGCAGGCATAGCAAGATCTTAGAATCAAGTAGAAGCATACCAAAAGCCAGATCCATTAGGTTCTCTCAAATAGCTCTCGTACATACTTTCTCCTTGCTCCTCTCTGACTTGAATTGGTGGCCCCGAGCCACCAAATGGACAAGGACAATCAATTCTTTCCTCTATCAATAACCTTGTCCTTTTTCACTTACAATGAGCACACAAGTGCATCGAGCATTCTAGGATAATCATCATCATTACAATTGGTATCCCCAATCCTATCTAGTATACTTCTCTACCTTTCATTAGCTAGCTGGACCCAGATCTCATCAGACTGAATTGGAGCAATAAAACATTCATAAGTTGCCTGATTGCATATTTGGACATCAAATTGGAAACCTTCATACATACATTGTTGCATATTGGACTCAAACTTTGTGATGTCAAAAAGAAATGATCCATATTCAATAACATCCTCCTTATAGTTGAGGTGAGTATTTTCATTATTTGGTGGGAGCAATTCGGTGATAACATCCAGAAGTTGAGGGACATTTGCAAAAAATTTAAGTGCACATTCATATTAGTTAACACCCTATGCTAGGATATCCACACTCCTTAGTTTCTCTTCGGCTAAATTAAACAACCCTGCCATATTCACATGATCTGAGGGTCATCACCATGCACTTTCTTTTCATCACATAATAGAACCAGCTTTGGATCCACAGCTTGATTACTCAGAGGTAAGCCTCTCCCTTTAGTAGGGTGTATGTCATCTTCTTCACTATGAAAGGATAACACCTCAATCATTACTTCACTACCATTATCCTGAACCACAATAGTAGGAATATATGCACCAACTCTTACCTCATCATAGTATAAATTTATTGATTCATCCTGAATATCCTCATGGGCAACTGTATTACATGCAATAGCATCATCACAGGAAATAAAATTCCCAACCGCAATCCATTCATTACCAATATTCTTATCACTACATCCCTTTGGTGACTGGGAAGTTGATAAATCTAGTTCAACATTTGTGAGGAAAAGATCATAATCATTAATACCATCCTAACTGTTACTTTATGTCATCTCACCTACATTATCTCCAATATCCTTACAAGACACATTTTCCAAGAAATCATCAAAATTTACAACAAACAATGGATTATTCCTACACCAATAAAAATTACTTCCTATCACCTCATCTGCTAGTGAAGGTTCATCATACAAGGAGTTGTTTCATATCCTCATTGTAATTACATCCACCCCTATCTCCCTAGCATGTGGATCACAACCCTCCATGTCATAGTCCTTTGAGGAACAAAAAGAGATCTTCTCATAATCATCTTCATCACTTGTACTCAAAATTATGGATCCACACTCTGGAAATTCATCACATGAAGAAACTTGTTCATCCTCAATAATTTGTGTCCCCTCACTATTTCCAACATATCCTCTACTCAAGTCCATAGATTCCACTTCCACTTCATAAGATGATTTATAGCCAATGAAACACTACTCTAAATCAAACTCATCACCAGATGAACCACTGGCTTATGTATTATGATCTCTAATCAGACCAAAATGTGGCACCTTCCCTCACTTATGTTCATTATCCATAATATCCCAAGGGTGGGGATAATGCATCACCTCTTCATCATCAGGATGCACCTCAGTATCCATATCACTTGTAAAACAAACATCATCAACAACCAACAGTTCATGCTCTGACACATCATCTTGGCCTAAATGTAAAGATTCTTGATCCTCTTAATAATGGACCTCACTAGTAACATTATGAAGTGATACCTATCTAATATATTCATCATGAGCTCCCTCAACAACCCTTATCCAATCAATGACTTGGCTCAAGTCACGAGGCTTCAATTCCTCTGGTAAAGCACTCAATCCAGACTAATACAATTCACAAAACAAATCAATGCACACTGGGATATTAGGCCTAACATTTTCAGGTATTCCAAACAAGGCATCCATGAATCTAGAGAAAATATGGTCAGGAGATTCCCCTTCATGCCTTTGCAAATCATACAACCTCTTAATTGTAGTTACTCGATCAACTCTGCTACATATAGGCACAAATTCCCCTTCAGTTCCATCATGATCTTTATGTAGTGTTAATGCAAGACTTGGAACAATAGGAATCTAATCCCCTTGCCTTAATCCTCTATTGATTGATCTATCAACTATAGTAACATGGGGAATGCTAGGATATTCATCACAAATATTAAGGCATCCCTTCATCATTGAGTATTTTAAATTATTTTTAATGTCTATAGCAATGTGATATGCTTGTTGCAATGTTGTGGGTTCTTTGTCTCTCAACAAGTAACTCATATTTTTATCAAATGCGCCTAAGTACATGACCAAACATTTAGCATCACTTGGTCTTATGTGTGCAGGGATTTCTCTTATTACCTTTGAAAATCTGAGATTCTCACCTTTCTCCATGTCCATAAATTTTTGCCTGACTAGGACTTGATCAATCCTTTCTCCAAACTATTCCATAAATACTAGTTTGAACTCTCTCCATGAGTGTATTAAGGATGCAGGCAGGTAAGAGAACCAATCTCTTGCATCTCCCTTCAAGGATTGAACAAATAACTTCATAACTACATCTTCGAAGACTACCTCATAATCTCCCATCACATCAATAAACTCCTGCATATGTTGATCTGCTGACTCAATTTGTTCACCTTTGAATCTTGGTATCTTATCCCTAATCTTGTGTGGTACAACATTTGGGTAACCACAAATTCCACTGAAAACTAAGGCATTGTACCTTTCACAATTAAAACCTCCCTGATGTGACAAGGGGGGCCCATTACTTAAATATTTGTCAAAAAACATGGTCTGAAGAGACATCTCATGGTACCTTTGCAAGCTTCATCAAATATTTCACAAGGGATGTTCAAATTCTTCTTACAAAGTGAAAACTCTAGACTCTTTTTCCATAAGCTCTATGTATTATTTGCTTAAGATCAAGATTTACATGTTCCTTCTAAAATAAGCTATAATCCTACATTATTCCTTTGGAAACATGCAAATTTCAACTATTCTTCCCTTAACTAGTGTCATTTCACTTAATTAGGAACTATGTGTGTGAATATGTGGAATCAACTAACAAGTTAAACAAAAACACTAATGTGACATTGTATCAAAGAAATCTAATTTAAAGATAAACAAACTCCAAACTCAACAGATTTCTTCAAAGACATCCCATTGTCCTCTATCTCCAAGGATTCATTTTAAGTTGCTTTCTCTCAGATTGTGTAATCAATAACTCAACAGAATGACAACCTAGAGAATGAGATAATATGTAACATGCATTCCTATGCTAAATGACATGAGTTAATTAAAATAAGATAATGAAACTAAAACATATTATGCAAGCTTATTCTACCATGATTTGTTTATGTAAAATGATAAAGTTAAGATGATATGCTATGCTCAAGAAATCTAAGATATAAGATTGCTAAATTATTGATAATCTAACTATAATTCTCACGCTATGTAACTAGATGATTTTCAAAGCACAAAGAAGCCATATTTATAGACTTTTGGAGGCAAAATCTTAGTTGGCAAAGATCAATGGTTGAAATTGAGCCTAATAAGATGAACGGTGAAAGATCAAGAAGTTGGAGAGAAAGATGGAAGCTAGAGAGAAAGAGGGAAAATGTTTCCTCCTATAAAACCTTCTCCATCCAAAAATGAAGGAAAGTAGCCATTTGTCATTTTTAGTTATGAGGAGTTAGTTGGTAGTTGAAGATAATTCCATAATTAAATTATTTAATTATATGTGACATGTGGGTTTAGAACCTTCCATAATTAAATATTTAAAATATTTAATTATGTGTGAAAAGAGGATAAAAGGTGCCTAATTAAATATTTGTGAAGTGGAGAATTAGAAATGATGATAGTTATGGAGTTTAGAAGAACATTACTTTATTTGAATTAAAAATTCAAATTTAAAGTAATAGGATAATTAATTTAAATAAATTATAAAATTTATTTAATTAATTAAGAGGAAAATAGAAAATGATAATAATTAAATAAACTTATTTATTTAATTAAAATAGAAGAATTAGAAAGTGAACAATACAAATAAATAATTATATTTATTTATATGTAGATGAAATTAGAAGATTAATTAAATAACTTGTATTTAATTAATTACCAGACTCGATTAGATGTGACCATTTTTAGATGTATACAAGAACCATTTACATCTTAAAATAATTCTCACAATTTTCTCATAAACATGATCAAAATTTTCTCTAATAACATAAAAATACCTGGCCCTCTTGCAGCATTCACCTAGCTTTGTCTTCAAGCATGTGGATCTGGAACTTTAGTACATCTTTTGTTAGGTTCTTTAGTCAGAGTCACCACATCCAATTGAGAGGAATAAACTTCAAATGAGATGAAGTTTCTTATCAAATAAACACATTCTTGGTCTAACTCCTTAGCGGAGTCACTTTCAGATCCTTTGATTTTTGCTGCAACCAAATCTTTGACCAGGCTCAAGAATTCTTCAAAGTATAAACAAAATGCTCACACTATTTACACCATTTGACTCTGTGATACAAGGATCTTCATCTAGAGAATGGAATTTATCCCTAGTAGAGTCACCATTTTATTGGTGTTTTTTCCAATACACCTTAGGAAGACTCTAGAAGGTAGCCAACCTCCATCACTAAGAATCCTAAAGATGAATTGTCAACTCGATGAGTAAAGTTTTTTGAACCTCTAACCCCTACACTTTAGTCTCTATGGAACCAGGGAGGGTATTTCCCAACTGTGTTCACAAGTATTATGTTACAATGGTGAAAAATTCTACATAGACAGGTTCCTTTCTCATGCAAACAAACATCATTCAGCAAAAGTGTGGCCGACCTTTACACAAATAATCATCTATTTGCTAGGAACAAGGGTATACTTTGGACCTATATCTGAGAATTGATAAAATTTGATTTAACATTGTCATCATTATGAACCCATGGCTAGGTGTTTTAGGTAACACATTGGATTACAAGAATTTACAACGAATAGACCAGTGTCTTGTCAATTGTAATGCCCCGCCATGTAACCCTAGAGGAATTTGCAATAACTATGAAAGAAAACAATTTTATTATTATTTAAAAGTACAATATAACATGAAAGGTTCTCTATCTATCTCCAACCTCCTCTAAGGCACGAGACTAAGGTTATGTCTAATTCCCATAACATAAACATAAAAAAAATCATAACATAAGATTAACTACTTAAGAATTTAAAGTACATACATTCTAAACATTGAAATTGCATCACATAGATAAGATATACATCAAGATCCCAATATTACATTAATTCTCAAATAAGGTTTACAACACTCATTCCCAGAATGAGGTAGATCATACATATGTGTTACAAAATACATGAGACCTCCTCGAATACAACTGAGGAGTAATAAAAGTACAAGATTCAACGGTAACAATAATCAAAGCATGGAATAAACAAGTTCGAATCCATGAGATCTCCATTGGAAGACCCAACCATCACAAACTAAAGAAAGGGGACCCAACGGTGTAGGGTGAACGTTCCTCCCAACCAAGTGGTACCTGGTGGCCCACCCCCCATGCTAGGAGATAGTAACCAAGATTTCTAGACAAGACCTACTACCTCTAGACAAAGGCTAACACATACTAAACTTAATCAAATACAAGAACCACACTATTACAAAGGTTACATTGCTTCTAGAGTTACACAAATCAAGTATGTTAATAGAACCATACACACAAACCAAAGATACCAACCATTGTCGTAGGAAGAGTGTCATCACACCAACTCAACATGGGTTACCCAATGCGGATCTTCCTAGGCCCCGACCCCCTTCTTGGGTTATCCTGGTAGCCTCAACCGATCCCCGGCCCCCATACTCACTCATGCGGGATCAAATACCTTTTGAAAAGACAAGGTAGATGACCTTCGCCATTCCAAGCCTTCCCACTCATCCCAAGCCCAAATGAGCACTTGAGTCCATAAGTGAGGCTAACTTATCTTAATTAGTATGAGTTACTACCCAATCCCCTAATTACTTTAATTATATTTTCACTTGTTAACTACTTTCGAAAGGTTGCCTAGTTTACCTCTTTAGGCATTTGACCCCTAACGAAATCCACTCTCCTACTTGGCAACTCACGGATCATACCAACACCCTAAGGTAACATAGTGCACAAAACTAGATAAAATAACCCACTCCAAACATAGGAGGCAACACTTAACAAAATCCACACCAAACATTGGAGGCAACAAATAACAAAATCCACTCCAAACAAAGGAGGCAACAATTCCCCGTTCATGATAACCAGGTGATCATTGATAACAACAAACGCACTAACCAAGGGTAACAAAATGGGATGACATTATAGTACCACAACCCCCAAATCCAATAACTCTTCTGAAAGACTTACAACTTAGTAACTAACACTTAAACCAATTTTCCCCAAAACGTAACTAGAAGAAAACAGATACAAGGGCAACCAAGACAAGAATTAAATCTATCATTTAGATTTCCTAAATCCAATTTCATTCAATGAAAAACATTAAAATAAATTTCCCAAATACACTAATTGAATAAAAACCTTTTTCAAACAGAGAAAGAAGTAAATCTAACTATCTGATCCTTCATTTTCCTCAATTACTTTTAATAAAATATTTATTTCCTCAAATAAATTATTCCTTTTAAATCTCCTAACTATGCATATTATGCATGCACCAAATTATAATACTCCTATTTAAATATATATATATAAGTATATATACAATTATATATATACACCTATATATAATTATATATTCACAAATATATATAATATTTCATTATTCAAAAATTAAACAAAATTCTCAAAAATAATATAAATTACTATATCTAAATATATTTATAGATATATATACATGCATAGATATATATACATTATGAATATATATATATATTTATGAATATACATTCATATACATATATTTGTGTATATGTATATATAAATATATATAGTATATATTTTATATACAATAAAATCCAACTTCAATACCATATGAAATTATTTAAAGTCTAGGCAGACGAATATATTAAAGGTTCGGTTAATACTTATTAGCCATATTCAATGGCTACATCCCCTTTATCATGGCTGATCGGCGATAAAGTAAATCGGGGTCGTCAGCTATGCTACCACAGTCAGCTCCCATGGAAGGAGGCATCAGTTGCTTCCATAGTCATCTCCCCTTCCATGAGGGTCGACTGGGGCAGCCACCAGCTCCCCAACAACTCACACAATAAAAATAAATTTCAATAAAAAAAATTATATTTTAAATCAAAACAACCCGCGATCAGACTCGTGTACGGACGAAAGCACCATAAGCTCAATACAGCCATTACAATATCCACTTCATCATAAATAAATAAATAAATATATATATTGTATGTATATATGTATGTATATATGTATGTATATATATAAATATATATATACACACATATGTATATAATATATATATATATAAAAGGAATCAAAACAATAGATTTAATTGGGGAAATTTTTCCCAAAAAGCATTCTACAGGTAACTTTCCCAACAACATCTAAAAATCCAACTTACAGAGAAGCTACAAATGAAATTTCTCAAATAAAACACAGAGGATTCTTTTAAGTTTTCCCAAACAATGAATCTTAAGAGAAAGAACAATAAAATTCTCACAAATAAATTTTACAAGAAATTTCCCGAGAAGCTTTAAACCTACAGGAAAATTTTCCACAGAAAAGCCAAATTTTTTTTTGAGGAAGATTTTCTTTCTAGATCCCTAATTGTATCCTTATGGGTTCTTCTATGTTCACAATAAACCCAATTTACAATTTTGCAATAGTTTCCATAGGGAATTTCATTCTATAGAGGATTTTATTCTACAAAGGATTTCATTTTCATAGAGAATTTCACATACGACATTTACAATTTTCAAACAAAACTCAAAGCTTTAAAAACTTGCACAGACAATCTTTTCCAAAGACTAATCTAAACTAAGAAGCTTTTCCAATGTAAAACTAATAAAAATTAAAAGAGGAACCTGAAATCCAACGCTTGTGAATTTTTGGAAATATGTGAACTGTCGTAGCACCTCCTCCACAGATCCAATTATTTTCTCCCACAAAAATGAAAGCTTCCTCCAAAACAATAACAATTCCCAAACACATAAACTTTTTCCGAGAGTAACTTTTCAAAAATTTCAAGAACCCAAAACTTTTTTCGAGAGTAATTGTTCCCAAAATTTTCCAACAACATGCAATCACCAAAAAAAAAAATTAAAATCTTTTCCCAACACCAAAATATCCTCTTTGCTTCTTTCATGAAGAAGCTTCTCACTTCTTCCCATTACAACCATAAATTTCTCCCCGTGAATAAATTTTCCAACAACCTCATAAATTTCCAACACATGTTGAAAATCCAAAATATCTTTTGAAAACAAATGGCACAAAATCCTCTAGATATTTTAAGAATTAAAAACATTTAATAATTCTAAAATATTTAACATTTCTAATTTAACTTCATTCAACTAATTTAATTAATTAATAAATAATATAATCCTAAGATTAGACTGTTTACTAATTAAATTTAATTAATTAATTAATTATCTTCTAACATTAAAACCAGATTAATTTAATAATTTCATCTTAAATAATTAAATCCACTAAATTACCTTTTACAAACTTTGCAACATAATAATTTCAAAGAAAAATTAACTAACGTTTACAAACAAGACCAACTAGACCCAACAACACACTGTGACCAGGGTAAAGGCTTGACAAAGGAATCCTAGCTACTATCTTCCAATCAACATTACCATTGGGCAATGGACACGCTCAAACTTGTGAAGTTAGGTGGAGTCGATGTCTTGTACCTACAAACCTGTAAACAAGGCATACATAGAACATGCATATATACATCATAATAGAACACACCATGAAGAGGGAATCACGAAATTGCAGGGCGCTCGCAAGTAAGTGATGCAATTTTGTCCCCTTCGCCAATATAATATCACAACTGATAATTCTAACATATATAATCTACTCATGTGCATATAACAATGTTAGTTCAAATAACCATTATGTTAATCAAGGGCATATCAAAATGATAACATCAAAACAAGGTAACATCACATCATATCATAAAGTCCACATCGCTCTATAGTTAGCGACCAAATAATAATAATCTAGCATCATAGTATATCAAAGTCTAAGTGTTAACATAAAAAAAAAGAAAAACAAGGTAGGAAATTGTCTGATACAAAGAGAAAAACGAAGGGGTGCTAAATCAATTGGGAGCGGAGTCAAATATGCGAAAATCAGTAATGCATAAATTAACTAACCATGAAATAAGTGGCTTATCTTCATAATGCCTTACATTATGAAAACTTGCAGTTCCTAAAACATGACTTCTTATCAGAATCCTGAGCAATGTTTTACATACCTACAATTCCCTTCAAGTATTTTAATGAACCCCTTGAGCTAAAACAAGAACATAATTGAATACATTTAAATAACCATTGAAAACAAATGAAAATACACTTGGTTTTTCCATTTATAATATGTAGTAATTACGTACAGGAGAGTACATGCTTTAGCTTTGCATATTTGTTTTGATGTCAAGAATCCATGCAAAACCCTTTTAAGAATATCACATACAAAACTTGTACCCAAGACAATATTTTAGCATGTTCATTATACATTCTATATTGTTTTAGTTTTTTGTATTCTACCTAAGTCATTCTAGACTCAAAATCCAACCCCCTGCAATGGGCCTTGAAATCCCTTTTATAAGCCAAGGGAGCAACAAGAAAAGGGCTCATTATAGTTACATTTTGATAATTATGATGTTAATTTCATTTTGTGGGGTTCCATTCCTGAACTGTTACATTTCATCATTTACACACCACAAGAAAGAAAAAGGAAAAAGGAAAAAAGGATCACCAAACCATTTGTCGAAGATGTCAGGCAAGACTTCCAAAATGCACCATCACCAAAATTCACACATCGCTCAAAAATGGGAAGAGTCACCATCACCACCAATAGCCAAAAACCATTAAACCGCCACATAGGAAGTACACATCACAGTACCCAAGAACCAAACACTAGCAAGAAAGGAAACACGGGTGTCACCCAACCTTGTTAGTCGATGAGTGAACACCCTCACTGGGCTTCTTGACAAAGAGTGGAGTTGCAACTACCAACTCATCATCTGAGTCAATATATGGCACCAGAGAAATAGGACAATGGCCAACACCAAGGCTGACTCCTTCACCTTCTTCTGAAGAGCTATCAATAATTATGACAAGAGGGTTGGGCTTCTTTGAACAAACCCTAGGGTTTGCATCTAGTCTCGTTAATTCTTTCACAAATTTCGTAGACCCTTTCCCTTTAACTTTGACCAATTCTTCAGAACGGGTCCTTGTTCTGAGATTGTAGGCACTTTTGACAATAGTTCTCTCGACCCTTCTGTGAGCAGTCCCCCTAGCCTTAAGAATAATTGGTGCTTCCACCACCATGGGTTTCACCTCTGGCTCATAAGCCAACAACTCTTGTAGACTTAACCTCCGTGACCTAGGAACTAGTGCAATAGAGGAACTTGGTCGACTCATTTTTCACTCAACACCAACCTAGCGCTAATTATGTAAGGAGAATACTAGCTACAACCTCTAGAATACTCCTATGTGCAGACAATGCGAGCCCCACAAGCACTAGACATAGAAGAGATCACCAAAATGTAGCATGAAAACCATATGCATCAATATACCAGTACACCACCTTGGCAAGAACTTAAAATTATCACTCTAGCACCCATGAAAGTTAACAATAGGCACTGATAAATACGGAAGAGCAAACAAACTATAGAAAAATCCTCATTAAATAGAGGAATTGAAGGCATACTACAATTAATGGTCATCTTGGTTTGCTCATGTGAGTGAAAATATCAGTCACTTGCATGTCACATCTCAGCTGTCGATTCCCAAGGATTTAAAACTCGATCAATGAGGATCATTAAGGATTGCCATTTGCTTTATTAGTCATACTTAGAAACAACGAGGAGATGCTTTAAAATTTCCACATACTCAACTGCATCCTAATTCAATCATCCTTGCGATGTGCACCACCAATCCTGACATTCATGGGTAAATCTGGGCCACAAACTGAAACACATCGGCCATCATACGTCGACATCCATCCAAACAATCCCAACTCATGATAGACCAAGCCCGCGTGATGGGGAGGAACTCAACTCATTAGCAGTCATGGGTTCCACTTTAAAATGCAAAGGATGACAAGCAATAGTAGGGAAGACGGTGATGCGAACCGCAACAAACCCTTGGCCTCCACTGACATCCTTAATAGCTTGTCATGCTTTGTCCCTCCTTAGACTGACACCAACTAGTGAAGCATCATCTCCCAGTGATGGGAAATAACCAATGCATCGATAGTCGTGAGTTCCTCCCTAATCTACATAAGATAACCGATGATAGTTAGAAGGGAAGTGATGGTTTACAAGATTAACTGGATCACCCATCGGGTGTTACATCCCAATCGAGGTAAAAAAACACGTGACGGACTAGAGATGATTAACTGGAGAGAAAGAAAGGGTATCACTCATCGTAGGTTGCACAAGGATATTTAAAACAATATAGGCGATGAGCAATACAACACTCGGGGCACAACTTAGGATGTGTTCAAAACACGTGGGATAGAAGTTGTTTTTAAAAGGGGGCCACCTAGCCATGACAGGAAAAGAAAAGAAGGGGATGATAAAACCATGGGACATAAAGCCAAGAAATATTATGAAATGACTGAGAACCAGATACAGCCACTCAACTCAAAATTAGAAGTGTTGGTTGTTTTTACTGTAACCAGGTTGATCTCCTAATCTCCCTATGTAAATGCCAATTCCAATCAAGGGCAGCTCGAAGGACCTAGACCAATTGATGAGGATTTTAAAAAACCTCCTACACTTTGGACTCTGCAAAACTGGGAGGTTGATCCCTTAATGTGTTTACAACCTATGCACCATATTTATAAACAACATTAACAACAACATATAATCTCACCTAATAGCTCAACAGAATGAGATAATACTAAATACAATTGGTTGTTCATCAATAGTATCAACCATTTGGAGCATGAGATAGTCATAGCAATACTTCACAATAAAAGATATTCATTGATTTTAAAATTGTAGCAAGCTCCAGGTGAACACAAACAAAATACTGAATCTCACAAATAATTACAACTTAGATGAGTGCCCTATATCCAGTGGAGGAGTCAAATTCATAAGAATCTAAGGCTTCAAGACAAATTCAAATCTCAGCATATAAAATCTTCAATGGCATTACCTTACAATATCACCAATTTGTATCCTAACTCAATACTAATTATCAAATCCTTTTACAGAACATACCGACCTACAATCCCATTTAAGCACTTTAATTAATTCTTTGAATTAAAGCTAAAATAGGAAATGTACACACCACAACAATGAGATGAACGAAATAACCCTTGATCATTTTATTCAAAATTCAGATATGCTTGTTAATTGGAGAGACATGAGCTCGAATTAATCATTTTAATTCAAATGCCAGTACTGTCATGAAACATTAAATCTCCATGATTTCAAAAACTACAATAGAATGACTCAAAACCTAAATTGTATTCTCTCTAAAACTATCAAAATTTACAATTTGCTCTACAACTTCACCTAGACTCGACCAAAATTATCTAACTTGATAACCCATACTTCTGGCCTTGAAATCCTTCTTATAGAAAATGAAGGAGCAAACAAGCATCAGGCCAGAGAGTAAACATGTCACCAGCCACTTGGACCGCCTTGTGATATTTCAAAAAATTTTTACAATAACAATCTCCCCTGGAGAATTTTCTTGTTCATCTTTCCCGCTGAGAATAATTTGATGCAACCTAAAATCCTCAAGAATTTTGTGCTTAAACTGCCATCAAAAACAAAACTGGAATCTATTGTAACTACAATGGATTATTTTTTAATTGTTAGCAGCCTACTTCCTTTTTACTCATCCTTAGTTAAATATACATTTACCCATTGTTGGTACTCTTCATCAATTGGCCAATTAAAACCGATTACCTCATTGACCTTGACACTATAAGGCATATACTTAACTCCCACCTGATTTGCTTCTCGTTCAAAAGACTCAAGAAATGAGTTGGTGCTGATAATTTTATCCATAAAACTCACCAATAAATCAAAATCTGAGTCATCACAAATTAAAGTGATTTGAGCATTGATGACCTCATTATCCCGATCCTGCCACTGTTGAAGTGACCTGATATTCCCCTACTCATCAATTATGTCAGGTAGTAGTGTGTCACTCCAATCATCAAAATTCTTCACCAACTCTTTGATCTTCCTACTTAAATCATTTGGTAAGGCCTGAAAACCTTACAATGACTTAACGAACACTTGAGTAGGCCTTAATGATTGGGGCCTATTATTTATATCAAACCTTGAGGCCATATACATTATATCTAAATCATTGGCCCTAGGGATCCACTTCTCAACTAGTGTTATTGCTACCTCCTAATCCCTATCAATGTTATTTATTGCATCTAATAATAAAGAATATGAAGAATACACAGATGACAATCTACCATCAACCTTCTCATTTAAATGCCTCAATATAGTATTAAGAATCTCCCTTCGCTTTGAAAATACTCCCTCTTCACTCATCTTCAAAGATGCATGTAACTCTGCAATTGTGTGCATCAACTGCTTCTTTGTTGGGTCAACAGAACATTCAAATTTTTCCTCAATTGGTTCCAAAGTAGGGCTGAGGGAAGGATTTTTATTGGGAGACCGTAGTGTAGAAACAATGGGGGAAATAGAAGGCACATACCTTGATATGGAAGGAAATATTTTAATCCCTGGAGCACTTGATATCTCCCCAATCTGCCTATATTTCAACTTGTCCAACATTGTCTGCGGCACAATATTCTTTTGTCGCACCTTGTTGTATTCTCCAATTATAAAATTGTATTTTTCCATAAGGCTTCTTTTTTCAGCCTCCTCTCTCTCAGCAGTCTTCTGGGCCAATTTGGCCACATTTACAATCAAATTTGTGGCCTTTGTGGTTGAGGTCTCTAAAGCTCTCTTTATTATTAACCCCCCTCTCAAATTTGGGTTAATATCAGTAACATTGGGCTTTCTCCCTTGGGGGGCCAAAACCCAAATTGCCAAAGACTCATACTCTTCACTAAAGGCATAATCTTGCAATGCTACCTTGACCTCTTCTTTATAATTTTGCAGGGGATAATTGGAATTTTGAATAGCATTGAAAGCTACTATATCAACAATGTCCCACTCCGGTAGAATCAAGACACCAGCTTGATTGACCAATTTTCTCCCCTCCTCAAGAGTGATACTCTTTAATTCATTCATTAATTCAGCTTTTACTTCATCATCATTCTCCTAGTCTGACCTATCAGGACTCAATTCTCTTCTCTTCTTGCATTTCTCCTTAAATTCTTCCAATTTCATTCTCCATACCAGTTGCAAGAATACTGGTGTTTATACAAAGGCATCGTCATCTAGAAAATATTTACAAGCCTCCATCCTTGCATCTTGCACACATTTACCCTTCATATCCAAATCTGATAGAACCAATTCAACTGGTCTAGGAGGAGAAGGCATACCCATCTGCATATCCTGATCAGTGACAAAAATCTCATCCACCAAGTCTTCTTTTGACTACTCAATCCTTCACATATTGGGGCTTGGATCAAATGGTGGTGGTGAGGTAATTTTCTTAGGTGATGAATCTAAATCAATTATCTTAATTTCCCTAGGTGTTTTGAGCTTTGGACCTGGTTGTTCAGGCAATTTCATTATCCGTTTTCCTTTTATATCTTCTTCTTCATCACTGCTATCATTCCTTTTCCTCCTATAAATAGGCCAATATTTTGAAGGTTGGTAGGCTGGCCTTCAAGTGGCCTTGCAGCATTTTCTTGCATGCCCAAGTCCAACTCCAGATTTATCTTCTTAGTCATCAGAATGCTCGAGTTCTTTGAAATTGTCCATCAAAAAGTCAATCTTTTTGTGATATGGACTGAATTCTATCAATGGGTCATATTTTGGATCCATCTTGTGCACAATGGTCAATAGATTTTCATAAGCTATACATTTCTCCTTATTCAACTCCTACTTATTTAGATCAGATTCAATTCTGATCAAGTCCTCAAGAAAACTCAACTCATGCATAAATTTTCCCCCTTTTATTCTCTGTTTGAATAGGGCAAAGAAACCCTCAAGATTATTTTGTCACTTAGGACCACAACTCAAATGGTATACTTCAAAAAAAAATTCAAAACAGACCTAGCCTCCCTTTGAAAACACAAAATCAGACACCACTGTATAGTCTGGGTAAGAGGTCCCCTTTCCCTTTTCTATAAGATTATCCTCATGGATACATCCAATCTGCCACATAACTTCAGCAAATCCAGCCCTTGGTGGCACATTATATGGAAATATATGCGGGGTCCCTTGACAGCCATACACCCTCAAAACAGTACTAACCGGGTATGGGATAATGTCACCCCAGTTATGACATTTTTTTGACTCTGGCTTCCTCCCCTTTGGCCTACGGAAGTCATGAAAATCCTCAGGAGCTCTGGGCAAATTTACCATCAGCCTAGCCCTCAATATGGATGCAAAACAGTTGTCAAACTGCACATAACTAGCATTCTCCCTATTATATGATAAGTCAGCAGTCCACACTTGCACTGGCAACTTTTCTCCATTAACAAACTGCTTTAACTTCATCTTCTCAAATAAGAATTCAGAATTCTTAAACAAACACATGTACATTGACATAGAATACCAGAAAAATGGAGTGTATGCATCATTTTGTTGCAACTTCAACAGCCCTTCATGTATCTTTTCAGCCAAAAAAGAAGAAAAATCATATATCACAAAGAAATTGGGGTGTTGTATTTGCACCCCCATGAACATATAGGCAATAGGCATCACTGTGTTGGGGCTAAAACCAAAAATATGACATAAGGAGTAGAAGGTGGCCAAGAAGTGTTTTGCAAAATAGTCCAACCTGAAAGGCTCCTGGTCATTAGGGCTAATATAAAATTTGGAACCTTTTGCCCTAGCTAGATGAGGTGGGAGCATCTTAACTCTGAAAAGTGATTTCATCTTCCCATACTCCTGCCTCAAGATCAATAGGAACCAAGAACTCACTGGGCTCACTCAGATCAAAAACCTGTCGGAACTCTTCCCTGTTAATACTTAACAGAACCTTTCCATTGTTGTCTCTAACTATCTGTGTGATAGGGTCTACCATGCAACCATTGCTTTGAGAAAGTCCACATCAGGGAACACATTCAAAACTATCAGCTTCCCCATATCATACACCCAACCATTTGAAAAATGATCTGGAAAATTCCTCTGTCCAAACCACAGTCTGAACATCTCCAAACCCATAAGGGGAACCCTAGCATTGGCTATGTTGAAGCAATTATTAAAGTCGGATTAATGTATCAATGTATTCCTATCAATCCTGCGGCTTCACCAGATGAAACACGTGGTGCTCTCCCATGATTTCACGATCGACCAAACTTGTGTGGTGGGGTCATCACGGGATAGCGGGGAACGACTGAGATTGAATGGTGATTGATCTACTGTCATGCAAATTTATCCCACTACAAAATATAAAACATTTGTTAACAACACAAGGGGACATCACTAGGCCGATGATAAACAATGACATACATTTGTTTTAAACGGGGAAACACTGGGCCATCCTAGACTTAGGAAATAATAAAATCTAGTGAAGGAAATAAAATGACGGATTAAAAGGGGGCCCAGCCTAGATGAAACGATGGGACTTAAGTTGTTTTAAAACCCTCCCCAAAAAGTAATGGCCAAATAGATCCCACCCAAGGCATAAAATAAAACACTAGGGTTTTACATGAAAACAAAGATAAAACCCCAACCTTAGGCTTTTCCCAAACATCAAGTAGGACCAAGAACATAGGCAAGATCAAATGGAACTTATAGAGCATAAATTTGAAGTTCCATCAGTGGCTCTAGTTGGGGATGTTCATTCCACTCGAATGAAGCGAGATCTCAGAATCTCAAGTTAAGTAGACCAATTACAGAGATGACCGAAAGGGGTTGTCCGGACCAAACAACCCAATAGGAAAGAAACCTTCACACAATTATCATACATGGAAGCTAAAAATGACTCAATTGTTACAATCGAAGGGTCTATGAAAAATGTTAGAAGCACAACAACTTGATTTCACAAGAGTATATGAAAAATATAACCATAAATGTAAAATGGATGAAGCAAAAGGGCTCATTAGCTTACATATATATGATAACTTTTTGTTATATACAAACCTAAACTATTGTTCATGGAAAAAACATACTTTAGGTGAAGTACAACTTCAAGAACTATCCATGAACTAGCAATTCAAGGATATCCCCTATCATCTCTTAGAGGAAGTATGAATCTTCACCCCACTTACTGTTGATCAAAAATGGACCCAACCAGATTGCATCAAATTTTCCATGTTTTCCTTTATCCTCTAATTTGGCATTCCACATAAGGACCAAATCTCCATCTTGGAAGCTCCTTGTAGTTTCCTTTTTCTCATACAAATTCTTTACTTGCAACTGTAATTTTTCATTTTTCATTTTAGCCTCTCTCCTGGTTTCATCCAATTCTATGAGAGCTTCTACTCTCAATTTAATTTCATTATCAATTTTATTGTCATATGTCTGGACAAACTTATACATCTCCATCAGATTATTTTGGGGCAACCTTGCACTTATCCCATAGACCAATCCAAATGGGGCATGACCAATTGCTTTCTTCATAGTTACCCTATTTTCCCAGACTGCTAATCTCAACTTAGAATCACATGCCTTCTTATTTTGATCCAGGATTCTCTTAATGATTTTCATCAAGCTTTTATTGCTTGACTCTGCCTATCCATTTCCCTATGGGTGATATGGTGATGAGTAAGAAATTTGGATCCCATGCTTTTTACAAAATTCTATGTATTCCTCAGATCTGAAACACATTTCATTATCCGACACAATTCTTTCTGGACATCCAAACCTAGTCAATATGTTACTCATTAGGAAGTCAATTACCACTTTACTAGTTGCTCTCTTTGTTGGAATTTCTTCCACCCAATTGGTAAAATAATCAGTGGCCACCAATATCCATGAGTGGCCTCCACTAGACTTACATGCTATCTCTCCCACAAAATCAATACCCCATTGTTGAAATGGAGATTGCATTGCAACTGGTTTTAGAGGCAAGTTACCAGAGAATTTTTACTTACCAGAGAAATGCTGAAAAGCATCACATGTCTTTACTAATTGGTGTGCATCTTTAAAAATAGTAGGCCACCAAAATCCAGCCCTCATTATCTTATGTGAAGTTGTTTTGACCATATAATTCCCTCCACAAAATCCACTGTGCATCTCAATCAGAAGTTCTTGTGCTTGATCTTGATCTACACACTTTAACATGACACCTTATCCATTTCTCCATCAAATCTTACCAACTATAAAAACATAATTGATAGCATGTAATTTCAATGTCCTTTTCTCATTGTCACTCAAGTTATCAGGACATTTCATCTTTTGCAAATAATAGATCACAGCTTTATACCATTCAGAATGTTCCATATCACATATGTGTGATCTATTCTCCTCTTCTTGCAGATTTATCTAATTTGCTTCCAGATTACTTTGGGCCATAAGCTTGTCCAATCCTTGTCCTCTTACCAGCTTAGTAATCTGGATCTCAGTATTGAATTCCTGGATCATATTGATCCACCTACACTGCCTTCCTGATACTTCCTGATGTGTGAAAATATCTTTGATAGTAGCACTAGGTATATATGCAACTACAATAGCTCCCATCAAATAAGGCCCGGAGGCTTTTACTTCCTTCACCAATGCATATGCCTATTTTTTATTTATATCATACTTAAGTTCTGCAGCTTGTAAAGATTTTTTGAAAAATGCTATAGGTTGTTCAAAACCTTCTGCATTCTTTTGCAACAACACAACTGCAGTTGTGTGGAAAGAAGCAAATGAAAAGATCTGTAAGGGCTTTCAAAAATCAGGGGTTTTCAATACATGAGCCTTCTTTATTGCTTGTTTAATGGCCTAGAAGGCCTATACAGACTCCTCTACCCATTCAACATTAGCTCCCTTCTTAAGCATCTTGGAAATTGGGCGAACTGTCTTAGCAAAATTTGTCACAAACCTCCTTAAGAAGTTTATTTTTCCAAATAAATATTGTATACCTTTGACATTGCGGGGTTGTGAGATTTTATCTATTGCAATTACCCTCTCTCGATCAATTTTAACTCCATCCTTGGAAACAATATGTCCCAACAATTTTCCCTCTCTTACCCCAAATGCACATTTCTATGGATTCAAAGAGATACCATACTCCAATGCTCTACTAAATACCTTCTCTAGATGCTCATAATGATCCTCTTCTTTCTTGGAAAATGCTATCAAGTCATCTTGGTATATCACCAAAAATAAGTTAATGAAATCTGAAAATGCCACATCCATGGCTTTTGAAAAGTAGCCCCTACATTTGTTAGACCAAAAGGCATTCTCAATTAAAAATATGTTCCCCAGGGTGTAGTGAACATTGTTTTATATTGCTCAGACTCCTTGACCATGATTTGGTTATAACCAGAGAACCCATCCATCATAGACATTAATTCACAGCCTATCACCCTTTGCAACATGGCTTCCATATTTGGTAATAGATAGTTGTCTTTTAATGAAGAAACATTCAAATTTTTGAAGTCTACATATAATCTGATGTCTCCATTTTTATTTCTTACTGGCACTAAATTTGACACCCAAGATGAATTTCTGATTGGCTTGATGATCCTTGCATCCCTTTACTTCATCAACTCTTCTTGCATTTTAGGGGCCAAGGTAGGATTAATAGGCCTTTGTTTTTACCTAAATGGCTTAGCACCATCACTCAAAGGAATCTCGTGTTGGAACAAGTCCTCCATGTATTCCTTAAGATCATCATAAGACCATGCAAACACATATCTAAACTTCCTTAACAAGTCAATTAGCATCCTTCTCACCTTTGGTGACAATTTATTTCCAATATATACCTTTTTTAGTGATGCTTTTGTTCCAAGGTTTATCTCTTCCAAGTCATTAGGATGTGAAGCAGTATGATTAGCCTTTGTCCTATCTTGATTGTCAAATACTCTTTCTAGTATAACTAAACCCTTAGGAATTGTATTTGTTTTTAACTAAATGACCTCATTTCCAAACATAGTATCTTTACCATCAATTGTTTCCACAAAATCCCCAAAGTCAATTTCTTGACTTTCATAATCATCCACACAATTTAGAAACCTTAGATGTCATCATCATTATCAAAAACCTGACAATTTTTGATATTATCAGGAACTGATGGCTTGGTTTGTACTTCAACCTTTGAGATCCCAGCAAAGGTTATATCTTTTGGTTTTAGTGAAATATTTTCTAATAAGTCTGCCAATTTGTTGTGGCCTCTTTCCATCCAACCTATGTCAAATGCATCAAAGTTCTCCAATTCATCCCAAACAACATTCCTATACTATTTCAACCTCTTATTCTTTGATACATACCTGGATCTAACTTGGGAAACCACAAGCTCAGAATCTCCAATTACCTTGAGCTTCTTGATCCCATGTTTTTTAGCTAATCTTAACCCCAATAACAGGGCCTCATATTCTGCCACATTATTGGTGAATTCAAATGATAGAGTGAAAGAGAACCTGAATGTCTTTCCACTCGGTGACCATAACAAAACACCTACACCAAATCCTTCTTTCAAACTTCTGCCATCAAAGTACATAGTCCACAAGTCGTCACATTTTGACAATTATTTTACTTATGTATCAATCGGTGCAGTGAGCTTATCATAATTGCTAGTAAACTCCTCAATTTTGAATTCATTTATTCCATTGTCAATAAAACATGTCATATTTTCAGTTGGATCATGCTCAATCATATGGGACACTTTTTATTCTCTCAATCTTGACATCTTTACCATCAATGTAGAAAGTAGCAAATGATGGGTCACACTGCATGTTACCCCCCATTGATGCACTCCACTTTCTTGACAATAGCATCCCAAAATGTGGTGGGATGTCTGCAACTAGTACAGTCATGGCTAAGTCCTTCTCAGGATACTGAGTCAGTTTATAAGGCAGTGCTTTGATAGTCCCAATAACTGGCACTTCCCTTGAATCCATTGCAGAACATTTACCTTGAGTATTATCCATTGTCAGGCCCATTGCCTCCATGATCTTGATTGGCATAACATTATTTGATGCCCCTAAATCTATCATACAATTTCATAGAGTCTTCCCATTTATAACAACACTTAAGAAAAATGGGTTTATGTTTTCAAGGCACATATTAATGGAATTCCCTAAATATATAGGGGGAATTTGTGACACAATTCCCTCGACTTCTTTTTCTTTTCTTTCTCCTTCATCCTTTGCTTCTTTACAACTACCTTGTTCAACCCTATTAACAGCAACACCTATGATCAAGGCTATTGTCTTTTCCTTGTGTTCATCTATTCTCATCATTTCTAGCAAAGGTACAGTAACTTTAACCTGAGAAAGCACTTGAAACATATCTATGGGCGAATATTTTGGAAAATTAGACACCATACCTTCATCATTTTATTTCTTCTCTTGTGGCTTGGTTCCCTCAGGTTTCTTCTGCCTCCTATCTTCTGAAGCAGGTTCCACAGACTTTGTAACCACTTTAGTTTTCACCAATGATGAAGTTGTATCTTCTTGAGGTTTTGAGGTTTCATTCTTTTTTGCCCAAATCTTATCACTTTTCACCTCTTTAATTTTTATAGCATCCTTTTTGCTATCAACGTTAACACCCTTATCTTTGTCCTTTTGTTCTTTAATAAACAAGCCAGCAGGTTTACCCTGTTCACCACCCACACTTTTTTTTCTCAATTGAAGTGAGCTTCTCATTTGAGCAGCCATTTCCTCAGTCAACCTTGCAATCTCTTCTTCTGATGGTCTCCTTAAGGACACTGGATCTTTATCTTGTTCCATATTGCAAGCATTGCAATCAAAATCATCTTCCTCATCAGAGAAAACCTATTGATGGTATATCTCACTTCTTTGCCTCCGATTATCTACATCAACTCCCTATGACTCATCATCAGAGGAACACTCTGCCTCATCAATGTATGACCTAGCCATACAAACATCCACATCACCTTCATTTTCAGGAATCTTCACCTGAGTATCCCACTTTATCCCTTCAGCAACAAGTAACTGAGAAATACCACAATAATTATAATCATGTGGATGTTTACAAACCTCACACCATGGTCTATCCTATACCAGATTTACCAAATGCTTCTGCAGGGGGTTTGGTGTATGCTAATCATTCTTGGGATTTTGTCTAGGCAAGATTGGTTTCCCATCTTTCCAATTTATATTATAAGGGTAGTTTTGCAACCTAGGTTGTCTTTCATTCTTATTATACTATTATTTTTTAGTTCCTATACCCTTTTCTTCCTTGGAAACAGTATATTTTATGTCTTTCAAAGTACTCAAGACCTTATCCCATTTCTCATCATCCTTAGGCTATGAAGCAAAAACCTTCTCAACCTTATCCTTAGGATTTCTCAAAAGTGTAGGTTCTTGTCTCCTACCATACTTCCCAAAAGCTCACCTATTACTCTCAATGTTTATAGCCACCCTAAATGTATCCCTCAAAGTCTGAGGATCTTTGTCTCTAAGGAGATATGCCATTTTAGCATCAAAAGAATTGAAATATGTGGTTATACAAACATTTTCATCAAGCCTCAAAACCTAGAACAACTTATACATTCTTTTTGAAATATTAGATTAAACTCTGTCATAGGCTCATTTAATGACTTCTTGATGTTATTGAACTCATTCAGCATGAAACTGGCATTGGTTTTATCACCTTATTGTTACTTGAAACACTTTTCAAATTCATCTCATGAACCAATACTAGCATTAGGTAAACCTCTGTACCAATCCCTTGCATATTCTACCAAGGATTGTACAAACAATTTCATTACAACATCTTCATGCTCTACATCATAATCATTTAGCATATCCATAAAGGCTTTTAAATGTTCCTCTATTGTCACAGCATTGTTACCAACAAACTTACTCATCTTCTCTATCAAACCATCAGGGATGGGATTTGAATAACCTGGAATACCCTCAAAGTATAATTGTCTATATCTTTCCAACTGTATAGGTCTTCTTTGGAATAATCCTTCAATCTTCTTAGAGTCATCCCCAAATCGTATGTTATGTACCCTAGGGTCAGAATTATTTGTATTGGTATCCAGATTTATCTTAGGACCAGATCTTGAGGCATCTTGGTGACTTGACGAGGTTGCGCTTGTGTAGCCTCATCCATGCTTGACATCCTTAAGAAACATTTTTCTTTTCATTTTTGCATTTGCAGCCTCAATTTATGTCCTCTCCAATTCCTCGGCAAGAGCCTTGCCCTCCCTTCTAACCTTTTCTAAGGCAATTTCAGCTTGTAATGGTATACATGGGGGCAAGTCTCATTTATGAGGGTGGGAAGTTAACTTTTCACTTATTTTAATCCCCTCAGCCTTTTCTTTTCCCTTTTCTAAGACAGGTTTAGGATTTGGATCACTTGGCTGAGGCTTGACAGATTCTGAGGGTTTTGGGTCTGAGGGTTTTGATTGGGCATCAACGTGACCTATGAGACCTACCTTAGACATAGGCTTTATCTCCTTATCAACAATTTCACGTACAACAAGTCCCTCAACATTTGGCTCGGGTTTTTCTTGGTTTAGGGCCTTCATTGTTTCCAACTGTCTAATCAACTTATTTCTTTCAATCACAACATGCATCAGTTCTGTTTCTTTTTCCTTTTTCCTCCTAAGCTCAACTTGTTTTTGGATCTCCTGCCTTAAGGATTCAATGTCTTGAAAAACATCATCAAGGTCAGGTAAGGTCGTATTAGAACTCGATGTATCACTTAGATCAATTAGATTCACTTCTTCAAGTACATGTCTAGATAATAAAGGAGTTCCATCATCCTCAACAGGAGGAGGCACATCACTGGTGCTTTCTCTGTGATGGCTTCGACTTCTACTCCTACTTCTTCTCTTTTCAGAGTACTGAAAACTAGCAGGTCCTTTATTTAGACATGTTACATCTTCTTGGTTTAGTGTATTGAATAATGTATCAAAAAATCCACAACTATCCGACTCTAAACTTTTAGATACCTTTTCAAAAACTTTAGGGATAGAATGTAAAGAATTACTTGTACCTTGTTGTATAGGGTTCTGTGATGCAGGAGCAGTATGGCTAGATTCTGGTTTTTTCTTTATCCAGTCCTTCTTCTTTGTTTTAGGAAGTTCATTCTCCAATCTCTGTTTCGGATGATTTTTCATGAATGAACCAATGTTCTTCATTTTGCGTACTTATCCAAAGGATCCTTCAACGTATATTAAATCTTCAAAATAAGATGCACACTAGTGTAGAGACTTCAAAGTCGCCACCCAATTATATTGGCAAAACCAAATATCCAGAGATACTTGGTGAATTTCAAAAGACCTTTGGAACTTTGCATTGACAATGTACAATGTACTTTACCAATGACTCAAAATGCTTTGAACAATAAAATATATGGAAAAACCTAACAAAGAACCACACGCTCAACCTTCAGATCATAGAAATACGATGATAACTCTATGCAAAATGGATAACCGACACACTGACAAGAAATATTGAAATTAACATCCCCAATAGAGTCACCATTTTGTTGGTTTCTTTTACTGTAACCAGGTTGATCTCCTAATCTACCTATGGAAATGCCAATTCCAATCAAGGGAAGCTCAAAGGACATGGACCAACTGATGAGGATTTTAAAAAACCTCCTACACTTTGGGCTCTACAAAACCCAAGAGGGTGATCCCTTAATGTGTTTACAACCTATGCACCATAATTATAAACAACATTAACAAAAATAGATAATCTCACCTAATAGCTCAACAGAATGAGATAATACTGAATACAATCGGTTGTTCATCAATAGTATCAACCATTTGGAGTGTGAGATAGTCACAACAATACTTCACAGTAAAAGATATTCATTGATTTTAAAATTGTAGCAAGCTCCAGGTGAACACAAACAAAATACTGAATCTCACAAATAATTACAACTTAGATGAGTGCCCTATATCCATTGGAGGAGTCAAATTCATTAGAATCTAAGGATTCAAGACAGATTCAACACTCAGCATATAAAATCTTCGATGGCATTGCCTTACAATATCACCAATTTGTATCCTAACTCAGTTCTACTTATCAAATCCTTGTACAGAACATACCGACCTACAATCCCATTTAAGCACTTTAATTAATTCTTTGAATTAAAGTTAAAACAAGAATTATACACACCACAACAGTGAGATGAACGAAATAACCCTTGATCATTCAATTCAAAATTCAGATATGCTTGTACATTACAGAGACATGAGCTCGAATTAATCATTTTAATTCAAATTTCAGTACTGTCATGAAACATTAAAGCACCATGAGTTCAAACTACAATAGAATGACTCAAAACCTAAATTGCATTCTCTCTAAAACTATCAGAATTTACAATTTTCTCTACAACTTCACCTATACTCGACCAAAATTATCTAACTTGCTAACCCATACTTCTGGCCTTGAAATCCTTCTTATAGAAAATTAAGGAGAAAACAAGCATCGAGCCAGAGAGTACACATGTCACCAGCCACTTGGACTGCCTTGTGATATTTCAAAAATTTCTTACAACAACAATCTCCCCCAGAGAATCTTCTTGTTCATCTTGCCCGCTGAGAATAATTTGATGCAGCCAAAAAACCTCAAGAATTTCGTGCCTAAACTGCCATCAAAAACAAAACTGGAATATTTTGTAACTGCAATGGATGATTTGTTAATTGTTATCAACCTACTCCCTTTCTACTCCTCCTTAGTTAAATATACATTTACCCATTGCTGGTACTCTTCATTAGTTGGCCAATTAAAACTGATTACCTCAATGACCTTGACACTATAAGGCGTATACTTAACTCTCACCTGATTTTCTTCTCGTTCAAAAGACTCAAGAAATGAGTTGGTGCTAACAATTTTATCCATACAACTCACCAATAAATCAAAATTTGAGTCATCACAAATTAAAGTGATTTGAGCATTGATGACCTCATTAGCCTGATCTTGCCACTGTCGAAGTGACCTGATATTCCCCTACTCATCAATTATGTCAGGTAGTACTGTGTCACTCCAATCATCAAAATTATTCACCAACTCTTTGATCTTCCTACTCAAATCATTTGATAAGGCCTGGAAACCTTACAATGACTTAACGAACACTTGAGTAGGCCTTAATGACTGGGGCCTATTATTTATATCAAACCTTGAGGCCATATACATTATATCTAAATCATTGGCCCTAGGGATCCACTTCTCAACTAGTGTTATTGCTACCTCCTAATCCCTATCAATGTTATTTATTGCATCTAATAATAAAGAATATGAAGAATACACAGATGACAATCTACCATCAACCTTCTCATTTAAATGCCTCAATATAGTATTAACAATCTCCCTTCACTTTGAAAATACTCCCTCTTCACTCATCTTCAAAGATGCATGTAACTCTGCAATTGTGTGCATCAACTGCTTCTTTGTTGGGTCAACAGAACATTCAAATTCTTCCTCAATTGGTTCCAAAGTAGGGCTGAGGGAAGGATTTTTATTGGGAGACCGTGGTGTAGAAACAATGGGGGAAATAGAAGGCACAAACCCTGATGTGGAAGGAAATATTTTAATCCATGGAGCACTTGATATCTCCCCAATCTGCCTATATTTCAACCTGTCCAACACTGTCTGCAGCACAATATTCTTTTGTCGCACCTTGTTGTATTCTCCAATTATAAAATTGTATTTTTCCATAAGGCTTCTTTTTTCAGCCTCCTCTCTCTCAGCAGTCTTCTGGGCCAATTTGGCCACATTTACATTAAAATTTGTGGCCTTTGTGGTTGAGGTTTCTGAAGCTCTCTTTATTATTAACCCCCCTCTCAAATTTGGGTTAATATCAGTAACATTGGGCTTTCTCCCTTGGGGGTCCAAAGCCCAAATTGCCAAAGTCTCATACTCTTCACTAAAGGCATAATCTTGCAATGCTACCTTGACCTCTTCTTTAGAATTTTGTAGGGGATACTTGGAATTTAGAATAGCATTGAAAGCTACTACATCGACAATGTCCCACTCTGGTAGAATGAAGACACCAACTTGATTGACCAATTTTCTCCCCTCCTCAGGAGTGATGCTCTTGAATTCATTCATTAATTCAGTTTTTACTTCATCATCATTCTCCTAGTCTAACCTATTAGGCCTCAATTCTCTTCTCTTCTTGCATTTCTCCTTATATTCTTCCAATTTAATTCTCCATACCAGTTTCAAGAAGACTGGTGTTTATACAAAGGCATCATCATCTATAAACTCTTTATAGGCCTCCATCCTTGCATCTTGCACACATTTACCCTTCATATCCAAATCTGATAGAACCAATTCAACTGGTCTAGGAGGAGAAGGCATACCCATCTGCATATCCTGATCAGTGACAACAATCTCATCCACCAAGTCTTCTTGTGACTGCTCAATCCTTCGCCTCTTGGGGCTTGGCTCTAATGGTGGTGGTGAGGGAATTTTCTCAGGTGATGACTCTAAATCAATTATCTTAATTTCCCTAGGTGTTTTGAGCTTTGGACCTGGTTGTTCAAATAATTTCATTATCTGTTTTCCATTTTTGTCTTCTTCTTCTTCATCACTGTATCATTCCTTTTTCCTCCTGTAAATAGGCCAATTATCTAAAGGTTGGTAGGTTGGCCTCTCTTCAAGTGGCCTTGCAGCTTTTTCTTGTATGCCCAAGTCCAACTCCAGATTTATCTTCTTAGTCATCAGAATGCTCATGAGTTCTTTGAAGTTGTCCATCAAAAAGTCAATATTTTGTGATATGGATTGAACTCTATCAATGGGTCATATTTTGGATCAATCTTGTGCACAATGGTCAATAGCTTATCATAAGCTATCCATTTCTCCTTATTCAATTCCTACTTATTTAGATCAAATTCATTTCTGATCAAGTCCTCAGGAAAAATCAACTCATGCACAAATTTTCCCCCTTTTATTCTCTATCTGAACAGGGCGCAGAAACCCTCAGGGTCATGTTGTTGCTTAGGACCACAACTCAAATGCTATACTTCAAAAAAAAATTCAAAATGGACTTAGCCTCCCTTTGAAAACACAAAATCAGACACCACTATATAGTCTGGGTAAAAGGTCCCCTTGCCCTTTCCTGTAAGATTAACCTCATGGGTACATCCAATCTACCACATAACTTCAGCAAATCCAACCCTTAGTGGCACATTATATGGCAATATATGTGGGGTCCCCTGAAAGCCATACACCGTCAAAACAATACTGACCGGGTATGGGATAATGTCACCCCAGTTGTGACAAATTTTCAATCTAGCTTCCTCCCCTTTGGCCTAAGGAAGTCATGCAACTCCTCAGGAACTCTGGGAAAATTTACCATCAGCCTGGCCCTCAATCTGGATGCAAAACAGTTGTCAAATTGCACATAACTAGCATTCTCCTTGTTGTATGATAAGTCAGCAGTCCACACTGGCACTGGCAGCTTTTCTCCATTAACAAACTGCTTTAACTTCATCTTCTCAGAGAATAATTTGGCATTCTTAAAAAAAAACATGTACATTAAGAAAGAATACCAAAAAAATGGAGTGTCTACATCATTTTGTTGCAACTTCAACAACCCTTCATGTATCTTTTCAGCCAAAAAAGAAGCAAGATCATATATCACAGAGAAATCAGGGTGTTGTATTTGCACCCTCATGAACATCTAGGCAATAGGCATCACTGTGTTGGGGCTAAAACCCAATATCTGAAATAAGGAGTAGAAAGTGGCCAAAAAGTGTTTTGAAAAATAGTCCAACCTGAAAGGCTCCTGGTCACTAGGGCTAATATAAAATTTGGAACCTCCTGCCCTAGCTAGATGAGGTTGGAGCATCTTAACTTTTAAAAGTGATTTCATCTTCCCATACTCCTGCTTCATTCCCTCAAGATCAATAGGAACCAAGAACTCACTAGGCTCACTTAGATCAAAAACCTGTTGGAACTCTTCCCTGTTAATACTTAACAGAACCTTTCCATTGTTGTCTCTAACTATCCGTGTGATAGGGTCATACCGTGCAACCATTGCTTTGAGAAAGTCCACATTAGGGAACACATTCGGAACTATCAACTTCCCCATATTATACACCCAACTATTTGAAAAAGGATGGGACAAATTCCTCTGTCCAAACCACAGTCTAAACATCTCCAAACATGTAAGGGGAACCCTAGCATCAGCTATGTTGAAGCAATTATATACTAATCCTTCGCCTAGGGTTTTTCCTCGCATTAAGACCAACCCCTTCTTCCTATCATTCGTTGACAAGGGTAATTGATCTAGGAAATCATCATATAGGTTTATGTTTAGATATTCAACCTAGCTAGAATGACTTTTTGATGGTGCCATCCAGATTAACTAGGGCTTCCTTGCTTTTCAGACTTCAAACAAAACTAGGGCTTTACAAAACTACAAAACAAAATCTTGCAATTTCCCACAATTCAATTAACCTATAACCCTAAAACAATTATCAACAAGCCCTCTGACAAGAACACAACAAATTCCCCCAAAATTCAAATTACAAATTAACCAGGAGACACGAAATTCAACTTACAGCTTTGTGTTTGCAGAAACCCTAACCTTCACTACAACTTGTAAATTCGTCCTCGGCTTTGAGACTGCTCCACGAAAAAGTTTGAAAGTTTTGTGATATAATAGAATAGAGAAATGCTCACTTTATTTCAATCAAATCATGCCAAAGAACGTCTCATCTGCCATTAAAGCTCACTTGCGTGCTGCACCAATGGATCCAATCTCATTTGATTCAGATTCAAATACTATTCATCGATCTTTCATTTTGGTTGGATCATCGAACGACTACCTTCAAAACATTCTGACATGACCTCCACCATGGCAACAATGGCCCACCATGCTATATGTCACCAAGGAAATCCATGTGGCACTCGCCCGTGATATTGTAATCAATAAAGACCTTGCAACTTCTGATCACATGATGGCGGGCAACCATGGATCTCAACCATCGACAATCCTGCTCGTCGCCAACTCTATCATTAACCATCGAGCACCTTTCCTACCGAGATTAAAACATCTTCGTTCATTTGAAGCACGTGCATCCTATAACTTCTTTAGTAACCCGCTACATAATGTATTAAAGTCTGATTAATGTATTAATGTAGTCCTATCAATCCTATGGCTTCACTAGATGAAACTCGTGGCGCTTGCCCGTGATTTTGTGATCGACCAAAGTTGTGTGGTGGGGTCATCACGGGATAGCGGGGAACGACTGAGATTGAACAGTGATTGATCTACGGTCATGTAAATTTTTCCCATTGTAAAATATAAAACATTTTTTAAAAGCATGAGGGGACATCACTAGGCCGACGACAAACAATGACATAAGTTTATTTTAAATGGGGAAACATTGGGCCATCCTAGACTTAGGAAATAATAAAATCTAGCGAAGGAAATAAAATGATGGATTAAAAGGGGGCCCAGCCTAGACGAAACGATGGGACTTAAGTTGTTTTAAAGCCCTCCCCAAAAAGTAATGGCCAAATAGATCCCACCCAAGGCATAAAATAAAACACTAGGGTTTTACATGAAAACAAAGATAAAACCCCAACCTTAGGCTTTTCCTAAACATCAAGTAGGACTAGGAACATAGGCAAGATAAAATGGAACTTATAGAGCAGAAATTTGAAGTTCCATCAAGAAGCTTGAAGACCAAACAAGGGTGCAAGCATGAATAAAACTTGTAAAACCCCAACCATAGTGACAAACAAGACAGTGATTATTAGGGTTTAATCACAAAATTTCAGTGGAACCAAGAAATTTTTAGGGGTTCCACCACATAGGGTGAACTAGTAGAGGTTGATTGTATGGGAATAAAGGAACAAAGGGAAAATTAGGAGAAGATAATTGGAAAAGACCAAGAGGGGAGAATGGAACATAGGATGGACTAGTAGATATTAATGGTACAATCTAGGATGGGATAGAAAAGAATAGGGTGAACTATTAGAGGCCAATACAACTGGATTATGAGGGAATAATGAAACTTATGGTGAATTAGGAGGTTTCTATGGTTTGACTATAGGACATCAAGTGGGAACTTGAGGTGTGTGGTCATAATGGATAAGATATTTAGTCAATAAGGAGAAGAATAAGAGGTTTATTATAAGGTATATGTATAGAATGAAATGTGGACAAAGGTGGTATAATATAAAAGGAGGTGTGAAAGGTTGGGTTATGTGATGTTAAATTAGTAAAAAAATTGTTATGGTAGGAATGGAAGAATGAGGTGGGCATTGGATGGTAAATATATTTATGATCTCACAAAGCCAATTAAACATGCCATTGTCTAATGTGTATGTAAAAGAAGACATCAATGTGATAGGTTCCTGAGAACATAAGTCATTCACATCACATGTCGTATTCTCTTCATGTTTGGTTAAAATGTGTGGCGAGGAGGATACAAATGAATTCGTACTAAGGTAATTACATAATAATTATTCAAACTATCAAACTATTAAATATCAAATTTATATAGAAAAGAGGATGTACTTTCATCTCTAGATTTTCAATTTCTTAATTTCACAAAGTTCTACATTTTATGTTCTGTCACAACCTAGAAAAAACATCTCATACCTTGAAATTTGTAAAATCTCCCTAACATCACCATGGCTTCAACTTTACATTAGATCTACTCAAACAAAGGTTAACCAAAAATAGGGATCTCTCACCTCTCTTAACCACAACCATGGCTCTAATGTCACTTGATAGAAAATTATCAAGTTGATCAAACCATTTTTTACATAGCCATATGAAAGAAAACAATGTATGCAAGCTTATAGAATAATCATAATATAAATATATCAAAGACATATCACAAAATTACATAAGATATACCTTGTAAAAAATCTCAAGAGTGAAAGCTATATACTCAACCTCAAAGATTATGATAGCCAACCCAAACCACTAAACACATGCTTGATTTTATAGATTCAATCTCACACCAATACAAGTGTGGTACTAGAAAAACTATGTGTCTCAAAACCATGAGTGCATATTAGTGCTAACCCTAATGTTTACTTTTTGATACCAAGTTTTCTCAATATTAAATATATTTCCAATGTGCAACCCACACATAAAATATCTAACTAATGTTATATACAACTTTGCAAGTAGATTCAGATAAATATTTAATGTGGCTAAATACATCTCTAAAGATTCACCACAAAAAAGTATTTTATATAATTAATATAATATTTTTTGTGCAAAGTGTAGAACACATTTTTCCTAGAAATTTGTAATTGTGATGTAAGTAATTTGTGTTCAATTAATGATATATATTATAAATAATATATAAACATATATAGATTCTAGAAAATGTATTTTAATATAGCTAGTAAAACTTAAATATATAGAAAGCTAAAGCTTAAACAATATTTTTTAGGTACAAAATGTAAGTTTTGATTTACTTTTGATTAATTCAATTATTTCGTGCATTTTTTTTCTAATTTCGATATAATCACATTCATGGTACTTTATAAATATTTATTTGATTTATTTGTATAAAAGAAGCATTTATCAAATCATAAAATTTTAATTCTTTTTATACAACTTGTAAATTCTTAAATATTGAAAATTAAAGGTTAAAAAATATTTTCTAGGTATAAAATACGGGTTTTAATTTATTTCATTTAATTCAATTATTTTGTGCATTTGTGTCTTTCTAATTTTGATATAATCGCATTCATGATATTGTATCATAGAATTTAAGATATGTGAACTCCACTCTATTTGCAAAAACATGAAAATATGAAATTATAAAACTTTAACTTAATATTTATCAATAAATTTATAATAAAGTTTTTTTTAATAACAAATAAGAATTAAAAGTTTAACTTTCATATTTCAAAAAAAATGTAGAAGAAGTATCAATATTATACAATTTCCTTTTGCCTTGCAAATGGTGGAATTCATGAGTTTATTTTGAGAAAAAAACATCCGTTCAACTTCTCAAATGTTTCGCACTTCACCCCTATTATAAAAGACAATTTCCAAAGCTCTGCCATCTAAATAATTATTAAGGATAATTACTAGTATTTACAATTTGATAGATAAATGGTTGGGAAAAATTCAAAGCAATAAATTTATATTACAAGAAGTTTGTTGGTTGTCACCATCTTTTGGTTGTGTAGACTTCATAATACATATACTTTCATTTCTTCAAAAATATAAAATTATAATATTTAAAATTTCATAAATTTTTAAAAAGTTGTTACATTAAAGATGATAAAAGGGATGACAATGATATATGATGTGTAGTAAGAGTGAAGAATATAAATAACTTTATAGTTGTTTTTTAGTCATGTAGTCTCCAAATCATTTTCTCCTTCCTTAATATATACTAAATTATAATATTAAAATTATAGGAAGTGTTTATTAAGTAGTGACAATGGTGATGACTAAATAAATGACAGGGATATGAGATATAATAATGGTGATGAACATTTTTATTTGTAATTATTCGGATGAGAGCTTCAAAACTTACACATAATTATCATACTATTAAAGAAAATCAAATATACAAATAAATCTATCAACACAAAATTAGATAATATATTGTTATTGAAGTTTCAAATTTGACAAATCATCTCTACAAACTTACATTTTCTTTAAGACAATTAAAATAAATATCTCTATTTTTAAATCTAATATATTTGAAAACTTATAAAACTTATATTGAAAATTTTAGCTTTTATTTTCTCAAACCTATAAAAAAAATATTATGTACAATAACTTAGAATAAATTTGAAGTTAAGAATACAAATCATATCACTAGTCTTAAATAAGTCTTTAAAATGCCATATAATAAAGAAAATAATAAATACTTTAATTATTTAATATTATAAAGAATCTTATTATTTAATTAATGATTTAAAATCACAATAAATTATTTAAAAGAAATAAATTTATTATACTTGTAATTGAACAATTTTATTAATGTTTATAAACAATATTGATTAAGCAAATACTATCTAAATATTTTGATTTATCCATCCTAAATTTAAACTTATGTAATAATTATAAAAAAAATTATTGATTTAAAAATAGATATATTGCATTATTGTGACCAATGTTCCAATTTTCCCATTCTCCCTTTCTATCATTAATACTTGGTTTGATTTGCATTTAATGTAATTTTGTTTCTTATATAATTTAGTGGTGTGAGAAAAATCTTATAGCATTATCTCTTAGTTCAATGAGCTTTAAAAATAATTGTATTTATTATTGATATATTATTTTTAAATGTGAAATTTTTTAATTCAAAAATTTATGATATATTAGATGATTTTAATCTTGGTTTTTCTTTCAAGTTTTAAAAAGAAATGGTACATCTAACATAGGATATAAAATAAAAATGTCTATAATTTATGAATTAAATTCTTTTAATTTTGAGAAGAATAATAATATTTTGAAATCTTTATGTAAAATGGTACAGTTTATTCAATCACAATTTTTAAGTAATTTTTTTCTTTTTCAATGTTCTATATTATGAAATATATACAAAGAAATGAACCTAAAAACATTGTTTAGAAGTGTTATTGAATGATCAATAAGTATAAACATTTATAATTTTATCGGTTAAATGTTCTATTTAATTGTTCTTCCAAAAGTCATCAAATATACAATATATAAATAACAAGTACAAATATTTATAATAAAAAATAACTCTATCAAAATACAACAAATATACAATATATAAATAACAGATACAAACATTTATAATAATAAAAATACCTCTATCAAAATTCAACATATATACGAAAACAATAAAAATATAATATTTATATCTTTTAATCATCAGACAATATTTCTAATTATAAAAATGTACATGAGATGCTTGTAACTTGAAAGGACTATAAATCATTAGTACTCTACTTGTCAACCGTCAACCCTCATTGAATAGAGATCTTGTGAATGGAAATGCTAATAAAATGGCAAAATATCTGCAGTACTAAACCTAAGCCATTGCTTGTCTCCAGTTGTGTTACCTAATGAACTAACTATTTGTACAGCAAAAAAATATATAAATGTTAACATAGAAGTAAAATATTCAAAATAAAAACCGAGTATAAAGTCTCCATCCTATCTAACGTTGTATAAATAGTAGAGAAAAAAAGAAAAAGAATGAATAAATGATTTTAATTAAGTTCACGAGATCAACCAATCTATAAAATCCACGAAATGAAATGGAAATCTACCTACATGAATCATGGCAGCCATGCCTCATGTAAGACATACTACCTATATTAACTTCACAATATTGTTATTAGATAATTAGAGCCTCGCACGTGTGGCTTTTGATTCTAATCTGATGTGAAGTATACGTGCACGTATGTAATACATTTAGTGATGGATTACAATTTTTTAAATTAAAATATTCTATATTAATATAGAGAGTGATCTTAGGCTCTAATTTAACATTAAAATGAATTAGTTGATTTGTGATAGATCAGCCTTTTTATAATTTTTAATTAAGAAGACAAAATGATTTTAGTTTTGAGTTAAGCATAGAATATGAATTAATGTTGACCTCCTAACATTTTCGAAATCTTTGAGCTCTTTCTTCAATGCAGCAGCTACCTTTTAGCTGTGATGCTTTTACTTTTACTAGACAAGATTCTTGGTAGAGGGCTAATGTTGTTGAATGAGATAATAATGACAAATGTTATAATGCATTGGTATCTTTCAAAGGTCATACAAATAAATTTATAGTAATCGTGTACAAAAATTATACTTTATTTAAAAAAACAAGAAGCGCATGTGATTGTAAAGAGCTTTTTCTTAAGAAAAGAGAAAAATTGAGAAAAAAGAAAGAGATTGAAAGTAAAGAAAGTGATTGACAAAATTTTGACATAAAGTTTAAGCATGCCTAAACGTAAATTTCAACAAGCAACAAGGACAATTGTAAAGTAAAAATAAAAGTAATCAACTAGGTACTCAAGGAGATTCAGACGGCAATCCAAAGCAGGGGTATTGTCATGGCTTGTAATCTTCCATATAACATATTTAGTGAATAAAAACGGCTTTGGGTCAACAATACATAATTGTTATATATAGAAGTCTATGTAAATAAGGCACCAAATAGCGCGAGTGCCTTATTTTAATAGACTTACTTTTTGTAATAGGAAAACAAAATATAGCCCAAGTTTAGAACAGATTTTAAGAATGGCCATTTGATAGAAATTGTTGAAGCATGTGAATATTCTCCTATGCTTAAACAATTTCATGCAAACTAAACATTTGATTGAATAATTGTACACATTCCTTTGGGAGGTGTGGTGTTGCTATTCTTCTTTCTTTGTAAGGTTGGGTCCTATTCCATTCGATTTTGTAATGGAATTAGCTTCTCTTGAATCCTTAGGATTCCTTGTTCCATTCTTACCATTATTGTTATCAGCTTCTGTTATTCCACTGCCTGGTGAGCTAATGGCTGGTTGAATGCTCATGGAAGAAGCAGATAATGCTGAGTTTGCAGGTTCTAGAAGCTGCCTCTCGGTAGCATTGGATGCTAATAATCCTTGAAGTGAACTAGGATTGGTCACAGCTGACTGAGACCTTGAACCAGAGTTGGATATGGCACTGGCAAGAGATATGGGCATGAGACATAGACCTTTCTGCTGAAGGTATTGCATGGCAGTTCCCATGTCGTCTTCCATTAGCTTTGCTACTTGGCGTTCCGTCAAAGCCAGCCCATCTTGTGAAGAGCCTTGGTTTCCATTTGTCCTCCCCACTTGTGGGTTGTTAGATCCCTGCATCAGAGACATGTAATTAGCCAATTCGCTATAAGGAAAACCTTAAAGAACCAGTATTTTGGGGAAGAAACCCATTAAGAATGTCTATTTTGGGGAAGAAACCCCATAGCTTTGAGGCAGATTAAACTAAGCCACTAAAAATTCTACTTAAAATACTCTTTTGTGCAGTAGTGGTATTGTTTGTTTTACCGGTCTCCCTCCTTGCCTTGAAGGTTGGTTGTTCCTTAATAAAATACGTAGATAGAGACATATTCATGTCAGGATTTATTTCCACTACTTCCAGAACTTATATATCTAATTAACCTTTTAATGTGTTAGGATGGGACAAAAGCCATTTTATTTTTATACCTCTGCGGGAATATCAGCTACAAGTGGAGCAACTGCTCCTGCACCTCCCAACCTGCTCATGCTTAATACCTGCAGCCATGGAGTAAGACTTTTAAAAATTAAGTAAACTGATAAAATTCAAAATGAACTTCAAATATGGTGTAAAAGGTCTAGTATGAAAATAAAATTTGTCTTGAAACTCTAAACTAAAGTATAGACAAAATACACCGTCAAGGGTACAGGCCTTTTCAGTATGATTTGCACGGATGACGTTGTGCCATCAATGTTGGGCATGTATTGGTGCTGTACTACATTTGTATCATGTTTCTGAGAGCAATAAAACATAATGGGATGATTGCAGGATAGTAGGTTGAATGATTCGTCCATGTGAATTGAACTGTTAACTACCATGAGATTCTTACTGTCATGTCAAAGTTTCGTCTCATGAGATTTCTTACATGTTTGTACTGAGATGGAATATTTAGTCTGTCTGAAAGCTGAGAAAAGGAGACCCACAAAAGCTAACGCACATTAGAGAAGGTTAAACAACTCCATGATAGTTATAGATAAATATAATAACCGGTTACATTTTCTTTTGGTTCAAATAAAATAAAAAGGCATGGTTGATGACCGGAAGATAGGGAAGTTGTTAGCTACTCAAAAAAGCTTCTGATAATTTATTAAGCTGAAAGGCATCCAGTTGAAAGCTATTCTAGCAAGAATGTCATTGATGACAGCGAAAACAACTGGTAGGGGCAGGTTAGTTCAGTTAATAAAGGAGATTTTCTGGGATTACAAATGAGAGTAAAGGTCAACTGAGATTCCAAAACAACAAAAAGAAAAGCCAAAAAGATATTGATAATTAAAGTAACAATAATACTTTTCATCAAAATTACAAGCAAATAATTGCTTAATAAGGCAGGAAGATTTGAACTAGTTTTCTGTGTGTGTTCGTGAAGATGGGAATAGTTCACTTTTTGTTAAGTTGCCCACCAAACCAGTATATGTTGATTTTATTTTTTTAATAAATATGATCAACATACTTATTGCTGTAGGTTCTGCCCAGTTCAGTAGCGGTAGCATGAACAATGCTAATTTAATTTCAGGCTTAACGTTTCTTTGGTATCCAAATCGAATTCATCTATGTACAAATGCGACTAAATGAAATAAACAAGTCAGAGTTTCAGACACCCACCTTCACTTGCAGTTGCAGGAATTTTACATAATCGATTATGTCATCTAACATTGAGGCCTTGTCTGTCTGCACAGCAGAGAAAAAGGGTTTAATTAATATAGAAAATTCCAAATGGCAGAAGAATATACAGAAGGCCCAGAAAGAAACCCAAAAAAACAAAACCTTATTGGAGTTTGGAACCAGCTCTTGCAGGGCCTTCATTCTTTCTGCTATTCTTTCTCTTCGTAACTGCAATCAGAAGCAAAAAAATATGTCACAGAAATGAAAGGAAATAAAACTTTACCAGGCACGAAGGAACTCGTCCAATATCGAGCAATATGTGCCAAAATTCTATTCGAAAGATATGTTCAGTAAGTAAAATCATACTCGTTCTGCAATACTGTGAGGATCTGTAGCTTGACCCCGCCGTGCCCTTACACGAGGGCGAGCTGGTGTCACTCCAACTGCATTTGGAGGTGGGTGCTGGTGTTGGTGCTGATGTTGAGGCATACCACCATAGCTTTGCATTGGCACTTGTCCGGGCTAAAGGAAAACACACCCAGAAAAACATCGTCAAACATTAAATGACTCACAGAAATCCAGTTATGTTTAGGCTTCAAAAAGAAAAACTTAAAATAGAATAAGAAAAAAAAAAGCTGTGTAAGGAATTCATTTTTACTTGCAGTTGCAAATCCTTTTTCTAAATTCTGAAATAAATTTCGCACCTGGGGATGGAAGTTTGGTGCTGTAGGTCGAACAGGCCGAGTTGATCCTACAAATGGTGTGAACAATCCTCCCGGGTCCGAGTCTCGTGCCTATTTTATCATTACAAAGAACATTTAATTTTGCATAATATCAAGCCCAAACCTTTCAAGGTGTTCCAGTACTAACAAGACTTTGAACCTGAATGTCTTATGCTATCATGGGAAAGTGTTATGCTGCTAAAAACGCTTCCAGTTTCAATATATAAAGGATCTGACCTATGATTTATGTGGCTTTTGCAAGAAAAGATGAGGCCTGCTTACATTATTTGCAGACTTGAAAGTTGCTTCAATATCCTCCTGCTTTCCTTGGCCAAGGCTGAGAGGGAGAGGGAGCATTCCCCCATCACTTCCCCCGGAGCTGGGCGACCTCGTCATCACCGCAGTGCCTCGGGAGGAATTGGCCATGGAAGCCAGAAGATGTGTTCGATCTCCTGTACTCAGCTGCAAAACCATGCCAGGAGACGTATTGGTTTCATTAATCCTGACAGAATTATTGCCACCCAGTTGATGCTGTCTTAGCCTGGAAGCCAAGATGGATTCATCATATGATGAAAATTGAAGATTTTCTCTGGCATGGTCCTCGTTAGGCAGCAGCGACATAGTGAATAATTTCTGGTTGTTCTGAGTGTTATTGTTGGCTGAGGCACCATTGTATTCCCATGGGGCTTTTCCACTTCCAACATCGGACCAGGTGGGTATTGAGAACATTTGCTCGATAAAATCGTCCATCTGGGGCTGGGTCGTTTGTTCGAATTGCGAAGGAAAATGCTGCTGCTGTTGCTGCTGATGTTGCTGTTGCTGTTGTTGGCTGGTTATTTGCATTGGCTGTTGGTCTTGAAAACCTACTGGACTGCTGCTGCTTAAACAAGCTGTAGCATTGCTCATGCCCTGCCCGGCTGCGGTGCCTAGCAATGACGATGGCTGCATTTTAACAAGCAAGTCTAGTAGACTAGCCAGGATGCCTTCTTTTAGCACTTTCTTTAACCAGGGATTTAAGCTTGCCTGCCTGAATCTATTTCTGTACTAGTCCAAGAACAAGTTCCAAAGTTTGTAGCCTATAAATCCTTAGGTTGATAGCCTTTATCAATCTATTGCTGTGAGGCGGAGACTATGAATTACTCTCTCTCACGCGCTTTTCTGTCAACAAACAAACTCTCAGCATTTTTAGAAATACAATAACAGTTTTATAAGGCCTAAAACGCTACACAATCTTCATCACAAGGCCATGCTTTAAAGAGAGAAATAAATATGCAGACCTGTTACTTGTTCTCGTAAACTTTATGTCCGAATGGAGCAGTAATTACATGTCCCCTGTTAAGCTCCCACGCCTCTGCTTATGCTTCCGCTCCAAAAATCTGCTGAAAGTTCACAGAAAAGGATTTTTAGTCTAGCCTGAAAAATAGCAAAACCATTAATGTGCACATCAGATCGCCAGAATTAAGAATTGAAGCCGAGCTTGGATGTGAATTTTACTGACAGCGATGCTTCTTTCTAGTCTCAGAGTAAAAGCATCGAATCAGATTATCTCAGAAAAGAAAGCATCAGAACCGAATAATTTAACCAGAAACTTCCAGTTTCTGATTCCAAACCTCTTTAACTATCCTCCAAATCTGACAGGAGTAAATGCATTTTAAACCAAAAAGATTCAAATAGCATTAACTAATTTTCTACTGGAACGCTAAAATCATCTACAACATTCACTGCATCAGCGAGCTCGTCAGGCGATCCAAACTTGACGGCTCTTCATGAGCATAATTAATAGAGCTCCAAATAATTAATGAAACTAAAACCAAAATCAAAGAGTAGAACTAACTAATCACTAAAAAGCATGGACGTTCTTAAATTTATTTTTCTTCTTGAGATGTGAAAAACGCGATCTTTGGCGCAAAGGTTGCTAATTCACGTGAGGCATGTTTAATTACACAGAAATGTCTGCAATTCTTATTATACCGCGTGCTTTCATGGATGCGGCGACTCAGGAAATAGGGCGTAAAAATTGCTCTACATAAAGGCAAAACCAAAAAACAATTATTTCAAAAGTCTGTACTACCCAAGAAACGCACCGAGTCATCTATAATTTATTATGGAAAAATTCAAGTATCTACCGTATTGTCTCGTCTTAAAAGCTCGTCACATCTTCTGCAAATTTCAATGAAAAAAATAAAAATAAAAATATTCAAAAAACAATCTTTCTAACTCCAGAGAGAACACTGAAACCACAGAGCACCGAAGATCCAGAAAAATCACAAAAGCCAGAAGATATTATTTACAGTCCGATTCAAGCCAAACCTAACCAAAACCGTTCACAGACTTCAAAAAATCACCTCAAGAAATGGCAGAAAAAAAATCTCTCACGACCACAACAGATGCTGTCCTTGCAAGTTCTGAGTATTTGTTTGGATTCCCGCTGTGAGTTAATTTTGCGAAATGAGAAAGCATGGCACTATATATATGCATAGGTTTTGGGAATGTAGAAAAGAAACTATTTTCCGCTATATAAAATGTTGTGGGTTTGGATAAACTCCAGAGACTCGATATCAGCTTCAACATTCTGCCAGAAAATATGTAACTACAATTCTACTCTGGTTTGAAATTTAACTCGTGCGGTCAAATCGATGTCCCCAGTTCGAACCACCCCACACCTCGGACAGGAAGAAAATATTTCCGGGTCAAACCCGCGACCGGCTGCACCGTCAAATTAGGTGCGTTGCGACGGAAACCTTTTTCTCGAAATTTAAATTTACCCCGGCAAGTTAAATATATAGTACCTTTTGCATTGTTTCAAAAGGTGTGGAGCCAAGACAGAATTATTTAACCGAGTAGTCACCGACGGAGTCAGTCAGTTGTTGGGCGTCGTAGTCTGGACAATCCAAGGAAAACTTTTTTGTTGGCTTTGGGCCAATGTCTAATCTGGTTGAGATTTGACCTCACCGGTGAAATTATTAGGCTTGTATTATTTGTTTGTTTGGGTCGCTTCATTCTTCTTGTAATTAAGTATGAATGCCCTATAATTATCACCTCTCGGACAATGTGTCACTGTTTTCAACATGGACAAAAGGTATGCTTCTTTGTGGAAGGCCAAATTTTGGGCTGTTTAGAACCTCTTTTCTTCTTATTCCTAGTGATAACTTTAAATAATGAATGTAAAGCCATAAATGATTATTAGTCCTTGTTCATCTATGGCAGAGATTTATGTGTTTTTAATATTATTTCATGTTGAAATTTGTATAAGGGAGAGGATCCAGTATCGTAGTATCGTATTTGAGCATGTTTCAAAAGTTGTTATAGTATTTGTTGGTTTAATGTCTAATATTTTCAATAATATTGGACCAATAGTTGTGTCTTTTTAGGGGAGAGGATCTAGTACCGTACCTAAGCATGTTCCAATAATTGTTATAGTATTTGTTGGTTTAATGTCTAATATTTTCAACAATATTAGACCAATAGCTGTGACTTTAAAGTTGTTATTGTCGATGATAACTACCCATAATTGAATGCAATGTATTCATTAGATCTAAAAAGTAACAAATCATGTGATGCCATATCAACGCACCAATAAAACATGACTTAGTGAACAACTATCGATCTCACTTTTTTAAAGGGCTTTTTTTAACACCTCGACAAAAAGCATGTTGATGTGGCCCTAAAACCTTACTTATAAGCAAGGGACTTGTCAAGTAAGTTGCTATAAAAAATTAGGAGTGATTTAAAATTTCCATGTAAAATTTTGAAAAGCACAAAGTTTATGTGCTCAACTACCCCTAAATGTTTAAAAAAATTAATTAGATTTCTAAATTTACATCTTTAAAAAAAAATTAAAATTAAAAACAAAATGTCTTCTAATTAGAAATTGCATCTAATAGAATAGAAAATGATTTTTTAATATTCTTAAATTCATTATTTTTTAAAAGCTTATTGATGGAGTATAGTTTCACAAAGGGAAGTGTTTTAAAAAATAGTATAATTTTTAAATATTTTTGTTTCATTAACCTTTCCAATTATTTAACAACTTTGTTCATGGCATGTTAGATTATAGGTAGCTATTGTCCAAGTTTCCTAATGGATACGTGTGTTGTTTCTTGTGATATGCAACTCTTGAGGAATATTATGTTATTAGCTTTGCACCAAAAGTTGATAGGTAACCCTTGTAGTTTAGTGTTTTTTTTGCATAGGTAATGTTGGTCGCATATATATCTTTGTTGATAATGTTGCATTTAGAGACTTATTGTTCAATTGTGTTCATGTGGCCTTTTTGGATGAAGGAGGTGCATCCATAACACTTGTTAATATGTTATTTTTTTTGGGGTCTTTCTATATTAACACTAATAAAATAGGATCAACATAAATCACTTGGTGGACCTTATTAGGATTTTAGGTATTATATTGAAAATGAACGTTTAAAGGCTTATTTGATTTGATTGAGATGACAAGTAAAATATTTGGCCTATGTCTAGTTTGTTGGGTTCTCATTGCAAAGCATTAGTAACTCATGAGGCATTCACGAGGCAAGCCAATATACCATTGTGGAATCCCAAGTAACTCCTATAATAGAATGATTTTATTGTGTTATTCTAGCCTCTAAAGAAAGTTCCTATTTTTCAAGATTCTATGGAGAAAAAAAAAATTGTCTTACAAATTTATGTGCAAAGAAAAAAGCTTAGTTCTCAAGTTTTTGTGGGAAAAAATATTTTCTTTCTGAATATTTGTGTGAGAGAAAATTTAAACACGTGAAAAAATATCTTATGATATTATGTCATGGATCTTTTGCTTTTATATGGACATTTATCCTAATAGGATGACTATTATATCATAGCTAACATCGTTATGGTTTTTTAACTTTAGATAAAAAAATGATTGTAAAGATTTCCATTCACATGTGAATTATCAAGATATTATGATGTACATTAACATCATGCATACCAAAAATAGAAAGTTGACCAAATGCCATTATAGGGTAGCAAATCCATTCCATTAGCATTGTATGGTAATGTAATCATTGATACTGTTGGAGAATTTAATAGTAGTTTATTTGGATAAATTGTTGATACTTAAACCAAATATTACAAAAATGTTATAAACATGTTGAGGAGTTTAAGGTGCTTTAATAGCTTTAATTTTTTAGTACAATGTGTTAAACAAGTGCATGTTCGATTTCTTAAATCTATACTTTAGGTTCAAATATTTTGACTATTTAAAATATAGTTTAGGGTTATGATTTTGGTAGAATATCTAATTAATAATCATTACTAACGTTGAAGGTATTTGTTGCTATATTTTTATATTAATTGAATGTTTCATTATAAAAAATATGATCAGCTAAGTGTAAATTTGGTGTTTTCCCATTCTCTTGCATCTAAACAATGCAAAACATGCTTGGGCCTAAGTGTAGGTTTGTAAACTTGGATTTGTAGCTTGATCTCAAATGCATAAAATATAATAGTGTTTTGAATATTAACAATACATTTTATTGCAATTATTTTGAATATTTGTAATACATTTATTACTCAAAAAGTTCTAGTAAAAACCTAAATCTACTAATTTGTAATTTATAGTAAGTCTATCTCTTGAATTATGATTTATTTATTGGTATGAGCTAATGATTCTTCTAACACAAAATATTAAAAGTCTATTAAAATAATTTTTTGTATAAATAAGTGTTCTTAAGTGTTGTTCCTTGAGTTATAACTACCTTTTTTGGTTGGATTGATCAAACAAGATCTCGTGTTTGTGCTTATTCTTCTAGATTTAATGTTCCCCATTCTTCCAACCTTTGGCAAAGACTCTGGAATTGCACCATAGTTCTTGTCCAAAACATCATTATATTCCTTTATTACATTAATAATAGAGAGATAATGTTATTTTTCTAAGTTATAGAATATAAATATAATTAAACTATTTGTACTTAATTTATTAATGGATAAAAGATTAAGTTGAATAAATGGTTCAAAAATGTAAATTTTGTCGTATATAGATTTAGGTTAATTTGATGAATGTAAAGTGATTTATGTAAGTGTCGAACGAAATCATGTAGGAAAATCTAAACTTTGGTGTGTGGATTTGATCTCCTATTGAATTACAATATCTAGGAATATTCACCATGCAAATACATTTGCACCCCTAGTGCTAGTATCTAGACATAGGTGTGTCCCTTAACATTGCTATCCATAATTATATTTTAAAAATTGGAGATTATTGCCCCTTCATTCCCTAACCATTGATCTTAGAGACAAATCTAAATCATTTATATCTCCTTTCCCTCCGTTGAAAGTCCCTTTTTTATTTCCATATTCTTTTGTCTCTATCATATCACACAAAACTTGTTGGTAGCTCTTTCTATAGGATTTTGTGTAAAACTTGTTTGAATATTTTCTATAGAGCTATGTGGAGGTTAGAATATATCCAACATGGTCCACTTATTGATATAGTGTCTTATACAACACAACAAATTTCCATAGTGTACCCTATACTCAATTTGGATTAGGGTGTGTACAAAAAGATGGGGGACCAAAAAGTGGCCACCCTACTTTTAGGCCCCCATACAAGTATAATGCACTCACGTTATGCCTCATTTAAACAATAAAACCAAAAACCATGTTTTATTTTGTATTTTTTCTTCAACCTGTGACCTGAGAACCCTTCCAAACATGTTTGTGTTATTATAGACCTGATTTTTCACCCAAAGCTTTGCCAAATCATCACCAAAATATTATAGAGATGTCAAAGATGTCAAAGAAGTAAGTATTTTGTTTTTTGGCACATCAAATTTGGATTAAATAGGTAGATTGAATTAGTTTTGAATTAAAATTTGTTTAGTTTTTAGGAGTTGATAATTTACTCCCAAATATTCAAAATCCCAATTCACCTCTTCATGAAAACCCTCTTGAAGAACAACCACAACAAATAGCTTCTACAATTCCTCATCATCCTCTAAGAACACAAAAAAACATATAAGGGAAAATTAAAAACAATAGAAAATAATTTGAGGAGTTAATTGCAAGGTTGAAATATACTATAGGAACAAACTCCCATAAGACCACCCTTGCTCAATCATTGTAATCCATTGTATCTCATGTAGAATCAGTTAGTGGGAAAATAAATAGATGGTATGACAAGAGGGAACAACAAAAACTATTTTATGTAGAAAAATTATCATATGAACAAGATAAAGAAAAAAATTGATATCTAACTTGTATGCACTCTTCATAGACCAACGAACCAACCAAACCTTACATGATACATGCAAGATGTTCCCTATCTATTGGTGACACCACCAAGGGATACATTTTTTTTAAAAATTACAATAGGTGGTGGATGGTTTTTTCAACCATCATCCATGCAATATGAGGTACCACAATAATTTTTTAGGAAACTATATTTTGAGTTTTTCCTCAATCGAATCACAAATTACTTAAGCAAGCAAGAGTTCTAGGGTAGAGGCAGGGGCTCTACACAAGACTTGAAGTGGGGGAACAACGTGACCCAAATCAAGCACCACGACCACTAGCTAGACCAAAGTATGAGCATGTGACTATCGCTTCCATTGTGAAGGAGGGTGTTGAGGTGGAGACCTTAGAGTCAATTAGCTTTCTCACTTAGACCCTTATACAAAATACTAGGCCTCTAGCATAGGGTGATTCTAGTGAGCCTTTTAGGTGTCGAGTTCCACCACATATATGGTGGTCTTGTGGGTCTCTCTATGTTTATGATCTTGAGAATAGTTAGGAATCATGTACCCATGATACAACTACATTAGATTAGATGAGGATCCAAAGGTGGGTCCAACTGATTGTGATGATGTTGTTGACATAGTTGGCATGGCTTGTGACATAGTTGGTGTCCCTCCAACAGAGGTTGCATTAATTGTATTGGAATTGTTTTGATTGGAGGAATCATTGGAGGTGGCATTGATAGTGCTTGTGGTGACTTGTGAGGTGGCACTAACAAAAGCATTGCTTGTATTGTTTTGAGGTTGACTAGTGTTGGGGATGTTGTTTATATTGTTGATATTATGATTAGGTGATGTTGGTCTCAATGTGTTAATTTCAAAGTCCCATGGTAATTTAGCTCCTTGACTTAGAAGTATCGCCAGATATCTTTCTCTATCATGGGCATGTGCAGGATCATGAGGGGCCAAAAAGTGGCAATAGGAAAAAGTAGCATTTTTCACTCGCCAAAAAATGCATAAATCCCAAGTTGACTTTCTTTTGGGTTGGGTGTCAGTACATTGCTCCATAACAATGCCCAAGCCTAATTTTTACAAATCGGATATCCGATTTTTAAAAGTATAAAAAATTGGGGTTGGGCAATATTTGAAAACATTTAAAAATGTATTGTGGCAGTAAAATTTTGGTGCCACTAATCAGATATCCGATTTGAAATGGATATATGATTTGTGGCACACATAAACCCAAGAGTAATTAGGAGGTGTAGGGTGGACGAGAGAGAGAGAGAGAGAGAGAGAGAGAGAGAGAGAGAGAGAGAGAGAGAGAGAGAGAGAGAGAGAGAGAGAGAGAGAGAGAGAGAGAAGGAGGAAGGGGAAGGGGATGGGAAGAGGGGAAGAAGGAGAGAGAGAGAGAGGGAAAGACCTAAGAGGGAGAGATAGAGTGGGAGAGAGAGAGGGGGAGAGTCGGAGAGAGGAGAGAGGGAGAGACCGAAGAGGGAGGGAGAGAGAGATGGGGAAGGGAGAGGGGAGAGAGAGAGAGAGAGAGGGGGAGGGAGGGAGAGAGAGAGAGGAAAAGAGAGGGGGGGCGGAGAGGGAAGGGGGAGAAAGGGGAGAGAGAGAGAATTTGGAGGCAGAAGGGAGAGGGGAAGGAGGGGGAAGGGAGAGGGGAGGAGGGGAAGGAGAGAGAGAGGGGGGAAGAAGGGTCTGAGAGAGGGAGAGAGAATTAGGGGGGAAGGGAGAGAGGAAGAGGGGAAGAGGAGGAGAGAGAGAAAGAGAGAGAGACAAACAAATAGAGAGAGAGAAAAAGATAGAAATAATTAGGAGTGGGAAGGGTGAGGGGAAGGGGAGAAGAAGGGGAGAGAGAGAGAGAGAGAGAGAGAGAGAGAGAGAGAGAGAGAGAGGATAATTTGGGAGGCGAAGAGAGGAGGAAGGAGGGGAAGGAGAGGAGGAGGGATGGAGAGAGCGGAGAGGTAGAGGGGAAGATAGGAAGGAGGGGAAGGAGAGGAGGAGGGGAAGGAGAGAGAGAGAGGGGAGAGAGGGAAGAGGGAACAGTTGCCTTGAGAGGGAGAGAGAGAATTAGGGAGAGAGAGGTGAGAGGGGAAGAGGAGATTAGAGAGAGAGAAGATACAAAAAAAAGAGAGAGAGAGAAAGATAGGAGAGAACTAGGAGGGGAAATGCAGGAAGGGGTGGAAATAAGGTATAACGAGGGAGACAAAAGGAGAGAGAGGAGGGAAGAGGGAAGAAGTGCAGAGAACAGACAGAATTAGAGTGGGGAAGGGAGAGGTAGAAGGGAGAGAGAGGGAGAGAGTAGGGAGGGGAAGTGAGAGGGAAGAGGAAGAAGAGAGAGAGAATTAGGAGGGGGAAGGGAGAAGGGAAGAGGTAAGAGGGGAGAGAGAGAGAGAATTAGAGGGGTCCAAGGGAGAGGGTAAGAGAGAGAGAGAGAGAGAGAGAGAGAGGGAGGGGAAGAAGGGGAGGGAGAGGGGAAGAAGGGGAGAGAGAGAGAGAGAAAGAGAAGGGAGAGAGGAAGAACGGGAGATAGAGGGAGAGAGGGAGAGATAGATAGTGGGATTTGAATTACGAATAAAGTCCTGATTGATAGGCTGATTGAAAAACATCTATATCTTTCAAACCGTATCACATTTTTTGAATCCAAAACATGCGTCACATTCTATGCTTCACATACTATAGGATTAAAAAAATAAAATTGAATTTCATGAAGTTTTGACCAAGTTAAGGTGGTCAGACATACAAGTTTTTATATTTTTTAAAAGTTGTAAAAAATAATTCATAATTAATTATTTACTTGGGAAAAAAATACAAAAAAATATGCATCACATTGGGACATGATTCATTTACTTATATATAAAATATTATTAAAAAATATTATCATTTTATTGTGGTTAGGGTGGTCAGACAGACACCTACTTCTTATTTTTTCCCTGAAATTTAGGTACTACTGCATTGAAATTTCAAATTTTCACCAAATAGATTTTTTTTTTAAAAATATATCTAGTAGTTTAGAAAATACATTCAATTTGCTATAGATTCTATTCTTACATATTTTTGAAATAATATATATAAATTATTCAAATTTTTACGTCAAGTTGCCTAACTCTGATTTTTCTGAATTTTCATTGCCACTTACGGGCCTGTATTTTCCATGATGATCCTGCACATACCCTCATGTAAAACCATTTCTTCCACAAAGGAAGTTGCTTCTAGATTTTGGGTTGCGGCTTCTAGGTCTTCCTCAAACACTTGTCCATGTTCATCCCTACGTATGAATGATTCAAAGGGATTATGTGATGAAGATGGTATGTTCATGTTGCTAAAAGGATTGATGAAAGATGTGTCTTGGTTCATGTTTTGATTCAAGTCGTTCGAAAAGATATAAGTGTTATTGTCTTGTCCAAAGTTAGCCATTTGTCTTCTTTTTCTTTGAAGCCTAGTCTCAACCATATAAGGAATTTCTCAAATTAGGAAGAGGATGGAAATGACAACTAAATGACACTATGTTTTTGGATTTTTGGAATAAAATATGCCAATGCAAGACTATGTTTTTGGGATTTTTGATAATAAGGAATGCAATATGATAATGTTTTCTAAAGGAAATGACTAATGTCAAAGGACAATGAGGACTAAGATGACAAGTTATGACACTAATAATTTTTTTTTGTTTTTTGTATTTTTGGAATAAAGTATGTCAATTGAAGGTGATAATGATGTTTTCCTAAGGAAGATGACTAATGCAAGCTGATTAAAGTTTTCAAGAGAAGATATCAAATGCCAAGGTGAAAATGAGGACTAATATGAGAAAAATGTTGACTAAGGTAATGACCAATGCAAAGTCTAGATGTCAAATGAGGACTAAGATGACAATATTTTTGGATTTTCAAGGATAAAATATGCAAGATGAGGATTAAAATGACTTGAATGTCTAAAGTAAGCAAATGAAAAGGTCTAAATGATTTGGAAAAGGGAGCTACTCAACCACCCTAAGCATGATCTATGTCTCAATTTTGGAATATCAAAGGACTTGTTTAAAGGACTAAATGACAATGACAAGATGACTAAGTGAGGTTTCCTAACTTGACTTATGAGTTGGAAAGATCTCACAAAAGGACAATGACTAAAGAAGATAATGGTGACTAAGTCCAATGATAACCTACTCTTGAAGGCGATGATTTTGCTAAGTATGATAGGGTTTTCCTAATCCAAAATCTGAAAATGAAATGAAGATGCAAGGACTAGTTTATGAAGATGATGATGTTCAAGGATGACACTAAATTTTGCAAGGATGAACCTATGGGTGAATGCAAATGATGAATTTTTTTAGCAATTTCTGATTTGGTTTTTTGATAGAATCTTCTAGAAAAGGATGTTTGATGATAGTTTGGACAGATTTGAATTTGATTTTCGGTATGTGAAATGGTGTTTGTTTGTTGAATATCTCATAAAACACTTGGAAAAAACAATATTTTGGCTTTGATCAAGCACAATAAAGACAAGCACAATCCTAGGTTAGGCAAGGACAATATTCGGTAGATTCCACATGGGTTTCCCCAACCACACTTATTCTTAGCGTGTGAATCCATAAGCTTGGCCGCACGAGCTCCCCCTTACATTGCACTCACTTCTTAGGCCAACCAAGCTTCCAACCCCCATAAAAATCCCATGGTAGGTTGATCACCTCTACTAAGGATTGTGAGAATGTGGATTCCTTCACAACGATCGTTGCTGCACTAGCAAATAGAAGGATTTTGGCTACTACACAAAGGTGTTTAGTTAGGGATCCCCATTCGAGTGGCCATACATGGGGCACAAGATTAAGCTCCATTTAGGAGGCACTCTAGCCTGAAGAGGTTAAGCTCCACAAGGTTTTGGGGAGAACTACTTGGTCCGTATGACACATCCACACTCATAATCCTAGGCTTTCCCTTATGATTCACATTTATATACCAGTCGGGGGTAGCTCGGCTAAAGAGTTTCGTCGCCAGTTTGAGTCGCCTTGGGGTGAGTAAATTTCCCACCAAGGAAGGCCCAATTCCTAGAATCAATAATTGTTTCTCTTACACTTAGGATCACACAAAGTGCACAAGGGGAGATGATACTTCGATTATTGAATCGGGGTAAACACAAAAATGGATGGATATGGTTTTCTGATCACCTAGTTTGCACAAGGTGAGAGCATAATCACCTACCACCCCAAACACAATCAAGCAAAGTTATTTAACCCCCTAATTAAATCTAAGTGAGACAAGCAAAGACTCTTTTTAAAGCACCAATGAAAGTATTTGCTAATCTAAGACAAGCACAAATGGTTTCAAAATAAAAGTCTTGGACAATCAAAATTGCAAAACCAGTTGTTAGTAGTCTAAAAAGATGTCTTGGACCCACAAAAAATTTAGAGCATTTTTTTTTTCTTGATTTAGTTTGCCCTTTTAAGTTCCTGTACATTCACAAAATCAACAACCAAGCCAAAACCCTAACAAGATAATTGATCACTAATATTAGAGGGTTAGCTAGTCAAAATAAATCTGATTTTTGGAACTATTTTTTACATCAAAAGTAAAAACATAGAGAACAAGCCCTTACTGAAATTCAGAGAGATTTCCAAAAATATAAAGAAATCCAAAGACTTCTCTGTTTTGCATCCAAAATTATTTTTTTATGAAAAATCATAAACAAATTATTAAAAATTAATAACAGGTCCAAAAAATCTAATTTTTTTATTGAAGGTGTCTTCCATCATTCCCAATCTACAAAAAAAATTTGTGAAGAGATCTGCAACTGTTTGTGAGATATAAGTAAATCTTTCTGAAACCCTAATTTTGAAAGATCTATTTTTTGTCTAATTATTTTGCATCCAAATTAAAAACATAAAGAATAGAACCCTACTAAAATTTAGAGAGATTTCCAAAAATATAAAAATATCTGAAAAATTCGCTAATTTGCTCTCAAAATATATTTTTCATGAAAAATAACAAAAAACATTATAGAAAATTAAAAACAGGTCCAAAAATTCTGATTTTCAAACTGGAAGCTTTTGATATTGTTCCCAACCCGCAAAATTTTTTTTGTCAAAAAATATGAAGCCATTTGAGAGATATGGTTGAATCTTTGAAAACTAAGGTTTTGTCTCCAAAATGATGCAAAACTTGCAATGAAAATGCTAACAAAACCTGCAACAAAAAAGATCCAACTCCAAAATTCTTTAAAATTTGTCAAAATACGTTAGGTTCACCAATGTAACTAAGATAATTTTTCTAAGGTTAGCAAATCAAATTCAAAACATGAAAACCCCAAAGTGATAATGAAGTGCAAAGGAATAAAATGAAAACAAATAAAATAATCTTACCAAAATGTCTTCATCCTCCATGGATGACCTTCATTATACCTTCTCAACTTGCTGAAAATATGATGTTTCCCTCAAATTTATAATGAGCAATCTAATGACAATGACAAGCCCTAAGCAAATGTTGAAGGATTTGAGTAACTACATGCAATACTATGCTATAATGCAACTAGTAAGCCTCTAAATATGTCTAAATTGTGCCAAATGAAATGAAAATATGCCTATGACAAAATGAAAAGAGTGCAAGAGTATGAGATTACAAGATCATGAGGTTGCAAAGTGACAAAATGAGACCAAAATTGTCATTTTATAGAAAATGCAATTTTGTGTGAATGGCCAAGATTAAAAGTTGACAAGTGCCCTAGAATCAATGAACGAGATTCAATATGACAACCCACAATTAGGGTTAGGGAAACATTAGGTCAAATTTGAAATGAATGGACAAGATTGATTTTTAGAAAATCAAATCAAGGGTTGATAATGCATGTGACAAGAAGATATTGGGCACATAAAACGAAGCTGTTGGAGAATCAAATAAGAATTTAAAATTATTTGATTCAAGAAATGATGTTGACCTTTTGAATTAAAAATTAATTTAATTCAAAAGGTGGGGTCACATGACAGTAAATAATTAATTTGAATTATTTACTAAAAAGAGGGAAATTAGAAAGTGGGACTATTTTAAATAAATAATTTTATTTAAAATGAGGGAAATGTGAAGGTGGCAATAATTAAATAAATTAAAGAATTTATTTAATTATAAGAGGACTTTTTAAGAATTAGTGACATATTAAATAAATAAATAAAATTTATTTATTTAATAATCAGGAAGACATAATGGACAAAAATAATTAAATAAATTAAGAATTTTTTTTTTAATTATAGGAAGACATTAGACAATTAGTGACACATTAAATAAATAAATAAAATTTATTTATTTAATAATCAATAAGAATAAAGAGGACATGAATTAATTAAATAATTATGAATTATTTAATTAATAGCCGAAAGTGAATCAAGGACATAATTAAAATGTCTTAATTATGCTAGGAAGAAAAAGATTAAAAATAGAGCTTGCAGGCCTAGTTCATTTTTATGTGTCTACACCCTCAACCCAATACTCAAGCCCTCAATCCCTCAACCCTCAACCCTCTACCCTATACACTATACTCTCAATCCTATACTTCAAGCCTAATCCTTCAACCCTCACCCTATACCTTAAACCCTAAACCCTAAAAACTCAACCCTCATCCCTACACCCTATACTCACAACACTTAAAACTATACCCTATGCCATAAACACTTAACACTATACCCTAAACCCTCTAACCTCATCCCTCTACCCTATGCCCTCAACACTTAACACTATACCCTATACCCTCGACACTTAACACTATACCCTATACCCTATTCCTTCACCCTGTGCCTTACACCCTCAACACTCAAAACTATACCCTATACCCTCAACCCAATACTTAAGCCCTAATCCCTAAACCCTGCAACATCAATCATCATCCCTATACCCTATACCCTCACCCTAGACCTTGCATATTGTCCCTCAACCCTATACTTAAATCCTAAACCATACACTCTCAACCCTTCATCCTATGCCTTATACCCTCAATCCAAACCCTAAACCCTATACCCAACATCTTAAACCCTAATCCCTATACCTTATACACTTAACCTTAGACCCTCAACCTTGAACATTATCTCTCAATTATAAACCCTCAACCCTCTACTTTATACCCTATACACTCAACCCTATAATTAAGCCCTAATCCCTCAACCCTCAACCCTATGCCTTAAACACTAAACCCTACAACCTCAACCCTCAACCCTCAACCCTATACCCTATACCCTATACCCTATACCCTATACCCTCACCCTTATACCCTCACCCTTATACCCTAAACATTGAATATTATCCCTCAATCCTATACTTAAACCCTAAACCATACACTCTCAACCCTTTAACTTATGCCTTGTACCCTCAATCCAAACCCTAAACCCTATACCCAGTATCTTAAACCCTAATCCCTATACCTTATACACTTAACCTTAGACACTCAACCCTGAACATTATTCCTCAACTGTAAACCCTCAACCCTATACCCTCGACCCTATACTTAATCCCTAATCCCTCAACCCTAAACCTTAAACCATAAATCCTACAACCTCAAACCTCATCCCTATACCCTATACCCTCAACACTATACTTAAAACCTAAACTATTCACTCTCATCCCTTCACCCTATGCCTTATACCCTCAATCCCTCAACCCTCAACCCTATACCCAATATACTAAACTATAATCCCTTGCCTTAAAGCCTAAACCCTACACCCTCAACCCTCATCCCTATACCCTATACCCTCAACCTTATAGCTCAAATATTGAACATTTCCCCTCAACCCTATACTTAAAACCTAAACCATACAATCTCAACCTTTAAACCTATGCCCTATTCCCTCAACATATACCCCAAACCCTAAACCCAATATGCTAAACTATAATACCTATACTTAACATATTTAATATTATATGCTCAAAGAGATGAACATTATCTCACAACTGTAAACCCTCAACCCTCAAGCCTCAAGCCTCAACCCTATACCTTAAACCCTAAACCCTACACCATCGACCCTCATCCCTATACCCTATACCCTTAATATTATACCCTAAATCTTGAACGTTGTCCCTCAACCCTCAATCCTATACTTAAACCCTATGCCCTACACTCTCAACCCTTAACCATATGTCGTATACCCTCAACCCATACCCTAAACCCTATACCCAACATCGTTAACCTTGATCCCTATAGCCTATACACTTAACCTTATACCCTCAATCATAAACCATCAACCCCATGCTTAAACCCTAAACCATACATTCAACCTTATACCCTAAAATCTCAACCCTCAACCCTCAACCCTCAACCCTCAACCCTCAACCCTATACCAAATATCCTAAACACTAATCCCTATACCCTACACAACTGACCCTATAACCTCAACCCTAAACATACAGTCATACATACATATATACATTAATACATACATACATACATGCATACATACATCCATTCATACATACATACATACAAGCATACATTCACACATACAAACATACATGCATTCAAACACACAAACACACTTACACACATACATAGATAAAAGCATACATACATACATATATATACAAACATACATACATGTAAAACATACATTTATAGAAAAACACACAAAATATAAAGCGATCCATATGTTATGTTAAATACAAACATGCTTACACAAAGCACACATTTATACAAGCACAAAAAAAAAACATAAATCAAGGGATAACACAAGCACATTATAACACACTCACGTTATGTCAAAATTGTGACATAACATGAGCACATTCTAACACACTCACATTATGCCTTAATTTGGGAATTTCCAAGCCTTTAGCTTAGATTTTCTTTGTATTTTCAACCCAAAGGCTTGGAGTGCCTTTCCAATGTCTAAAAACATGTTTTTGAATATTCTACAAAATATCACATAATCTCGTTTGTGCTAATCATCAAGTTTGCACATGTTTCAAAGTTGAGTAAATAAAACACCTGGGTAATGTTAAGCTCTCTCTTAGCTATTTAATGATGTATTTTTTTACTATGTTAAGGCTTTCATCTTTAAATTTTTTTTGTTTGTGTGTCCATTTTTTGTCAAAAACCATTGTTTAGTATTTTTTACTTTATTTTTTAATCGTTCATTGAAATTAAATAAATTATTTTTTTATAAACTAGACTCCATTCTACACATATTAGAAACAATGATTTTCGATTATTTTTCAAAAATTATAGGGGTAGCAAGGCTAAATTTATGTCTTTCAAGATGTGTCCACTTTCAAAATTAGAAAAAAATAATATATTCATTAAAAAACTATCAAAAAAATCGAGCATAAACTACATGTTGTTAGCTAATTTCTCACCAAAGTGATTTTAAAAATACCAACCTTTTGAGGGAGCCACACCACATGTTATGCTACATTTTTTTGATAAAAACAACACCAATTTATATGGCTCCCTTTTTTGAACCCCTTAATCTCTATCATTTAAAAAAATAGTAATTTAGAAAGAAGACTCGGAGCACTATGACCGTTATTTTTGTTGCATCTTAAAATTTTGAGTGTAACTATCCTCAATTTCTCACCCAAGATCAGTATTTCTTGATTTTAGAAAAAAAGTGGCCACTTAAGACCCCTTTTTGGCCCCTCCTCTTTGTGTAGTAATATATAACTTATAATTTTATCTCGGTTATCCTCTAATTACCAAAAAATGTGGGTGAGGTACATTTGTACACACTAGTCTATCATAAATTTATTTTGGGAACTTGTAGATGGAAAGATTAGACCAAACTTAGACCTCTTGTCATGGAATCACTAGACATGACACACTTAGATTAGGGTAAATAATTTATTCTCCCCCCTTCTTATACCCCACTAGTTCACGTGGTTGAGGTCATCCTTTGGGGTGATAAAATCCTTAAGCAGGCCTCCTAAATGGAAATAATTTGTTGGGTGTTTTTTATCCCTAAGATCGCACTAGATGTGAGGGAAGAGCATGCACACAAACTAACAATCCATAGGATCTAATCTAAACAAAAATACATAAATGTGAGATTTATGATCTTGAAGATTGCACTAAGCACAAGGAGAGAGAATACAACTACACACCCTTTCAAACATAGAAAACAATATTCATTTACCCACTAATCTAACTCTAGTTCCTAATTTAGAGGAAAATAAAAACCTTGGAAAAATGAATCTATGAAAAAGGATTAGCAGGTTTCTTTAATTCCATTTGATAGGTGGAAACAAGCTACACCACTCCATTAGGCTATAAAAATCTAGGTTAGCCAAAATAAAACCCTAAAAATTCATGACTAAAATAAAATTAGTAAAAAGTGTTGTTCTGGGATATAGATGTGCAATGTTACAGAATTGAGGCAGAACAATATGAATGAGAAGTGCCACTATGTAGGAAATAAGCACACATTTTTCTTATAGAGACACTATAATAGCAAATAAAGGCATTGAAACATAAAACCTAGGCACAAAACATATTATTTTTTATACCTTACAAACAAAAGCATTGTTTTATCCAATAGAGGTATTGCTTTAGGTGAAATAAAAAAGCCTAAAAAACAAAAGCATAAAATAAAGAAAAAAAAAAACCTACAACCACAAATTAGCAGAGTATTACAAAAACCTAGAATGGCCCTGCAAACAATAGATTAGAACAAAACCTTAAAGAGCCACTAAAGGAAAACCCTAAAGAACCACTAAAGCTTGCAAAAATATGAAAACCCTAAGAAATACCCTAATATTAACCCTATTATCTACAAAAAATGATTAGAGAACTTGAAAAATAGAATCTTAAGGAACATAAACATGCGCAATAGTACACTAAAAGTAAAAAATAGATGTTCGGATTAATAGTGCTACTATGTCAGATAAATGTTTCACAATAGAAAATAAAAAAGAACTAAACTATAAGAAGAAGGTGCCACAATAGTAAGAAAGAGCATTGAACCATAAGAAATTTGTGCCAATTTAGAATATGTAAGCATCAAATCATAGTTAGAGCCACCATTATAGAAACTCACACAAAAATTTAGAAAAAAACATCAAAAAACCAATGATTAATAGGGATGTATTTCCCACCATGCATGGAAAAATGAAGACACTTGGAAAATTGTTAAAAGAATAAATCAAAAGATTAATAAATAAATACAAAAACTTTACCTCAAAACCATCTTTTTTCTCCTTGATTGAGCTTGAATTAGAGTGCACCCTAACTCTATTTGATGTGTTCTAGTGTCATAACCTCTTTTCACATCGATAAATATTGTTTTAAATACATTGTTTACTTATTTAAAAATAAGTAGATATTATTATGAATGAATTAACAAAATATACCATAAGTTTAAACCATTAGTAATTATAACTGATTTGTTCTATTTAAAATACTTAAGAACCATGAAATGCATGCATTGACTAAAATCAAACCATAAATTAGTCACAAATTTTGATGGGAGAAAACTAAGAGTCAATTTCTAGTCACCAAGTGACCAAGGGTGCATAAAAGTTAGGTTACAATTAAACTTATTCCCTCAATCATAAACCATCAACCCCATGCTTAAACCATAAACCATACATTCAACCTTGTACCCTAAACCCTAAATCCTCAACCTAATACCAAATATCCTAAAATCTAATCCCTATACCCTACACACTTAACCCTATAACCTCAACCATGAACATACACTCATACACACACACATACATACATACATGCATACATACATACATACATTCATACATACATACATACATACATACATTCATAGATGCATACAAGCATACATTCACACATATAAATATACATGCATTCAAACACACAAACACACAAACATACATACACACATACACACATACAAACATAAAAGCATACATACATACATATATATACAAATATACAAACATACAAACATACAAACATACAAACATACACAAAAAGTTAAAGCGATCCATACATTATGTTAAATATAAAAATTCTTACACAAAACACACACACAAAAACATAAAGAAAGGGATAACGCGAGTGTGTTATAACACACTCACGTTATGTCAAAATTATGACATAACGCAAGCCTTTTATAACACGCTCACATTATGCCTTGATTTGGGAATCCCCAAGCCTTTGGCTTGAATTTTCTTTGGATTTCTAGCCCAAAGGCTTGGAGTGCCTTTCCAACATCTAAAAATGTGTTTTTGCATATTCTACAAAATTTCACATAATGTAGTTTGTGCTAACTGTTAGGTTTGCGTGTGTTTCAAGGTTGAGTAAATAAAACACCTGGGTAATATTAAGCTCTCTCTTAGCTATTTAACAATGTACTTTTTTACTATGTTAAGGCTTTCATCTTTAATTTCTTTTGTTTGTGTCCATTTTTTATCAAAAACTATTTTTTAGTATTTTTTACTTTATTTTTTTAACCGTTCATTGGAATTTTAAATAAATTAATTTTTTATAAACTAGAATCCATTCTACATATATTAGATTTTTTTTATTTTTTATTAGTTTTCAAAAATTATATGGGTAGCATGGCCAAATTAATGTTTTACAAGATGTGTCCACTTTCAAAATTAGTAAAAAATCATACATTCATTAAAAAATTATCAGAAAAATTGAGCATAAACTACATGTTGTGAGCTAATTTTTCACCAAAGCAATTTTAAAAGTACTAACCTTTTGAGGGAGCCACAATAGACGCTATGTTGTATTTTTTTGACAAAAACAACACCAATTTCTATGAATCCCTTTTTTAAACCCCTTAATCTCTACCATTTAAAAAAAAAATAGTTTAGAAAGTAAACTCAGAGCACTATGACCCTTGTTTATTTGCATCTTAAAATTTTGAGTGTAACTATACTCAATTTCTCACCCAAGGTCAATATTTTCTTATTTCAAAAAAAAGTGTCCACTTAAGACCCCTTTTTGACCCCTCATCTTTGTGTAGTTACCCCTTAATATAGAAATTATAATGCTATCTAGGGTATCCTCTAATTACCAAAAGTGTGCATGAGGTGCATTTGTATACACCAGTCTATCATAAATTTATTTTGGGAACTTGTAAATGGAAAGATTAGACCAAACTTACACCTCTTGTCATGGAATCACCCAAACATCAAATGAACCAGACATCAAGACATCACTAGAAACGACACACTTTGATTGGGGTAAACAATTTATTCTCCCCCTTTCTTATACCCCAGTAGTTCACGTGGTTGAGGTCATCCCTTGGGGTGATAAAATCCCCAAGTAGGCCTCCTAAATGGAAATAATTTGATAGGTGGTTTTTATCCTCAAGATCACACTAGACATGAGGGAAGAGCATGCACACAAAGTAAAAATCCATAGGATCTAATCTAAATAAAAATAAATAAATGTGAGATTTATGATCTTGAAGATTGCAGTAAGCATAGAGAGAGAATACATCTACACACCATTTCAAACATAAAAAACAATATGCATTTACCCACTAATCTAACTTTAGTTCCTGATTTAGTGGAAAACAAAAACCTTGGAAAAATGAATCTACAAAAAAGGATTAGTAGTTTTCTTTAATTCCATTTGATATGTGAAAACAAGCTACCCCACTCCATTAGTTGATAAAAAACTAGGCTAGAAAAAATAAAACCCTAAAAATTTATGAAGGAAATAGAAGTAGTAAAAAGTGTTGTTTTGTGGTGCAGTCACGGTAGGAGGGTCCTCAGGGAGAACAATACGGACTGTGCAACAGGAGTAACACAACAAAAGAAACAAAAAATATGGAGGCAAATGCAGTTGAAAAATTTATTATTATAAAAAATGTCAATTACAAATAGTCGGCCACATCCGAGCTTACAGATTCGGCTCATAGGCTTGATTACAACATGTTCCAAATACAATGCTCTTACATGCGAGCGAAAATCCTATAGATCAAACTTTATATACAAAATAATCTAATTGATCTTGATTCGCACCCACTCTGTTGATTCATTACAAGATTTATATCACATCTGTGGGTCGAGAAACATCTGCGTCGGCCAAAGATCATTACAATCTCCAATGAAGAAAATGTAACGTGCGCAAGAACAGGTCAGCCTCAAATTTGGATTTCTTCCACAATAGATGCATATGAAGAAGTGTGGACCTAAAGGTAAGGTCGGGGATAGTCCAAGGAAAAAATCTAAACACACTGTGAGGATCTGCAAGCGTCGGGCGAGATTCACGATTGATCCAACTAGTTATTAGGTTTGCGATCATTCTGGGGCCAGTACCAAAAATTGTCACTCAATCCAAAAGCAATAACTTGTTGGAAAAGGATCCAATCAAGCTGAAAAATTGGAATAAGGAAATTGAACATGTCCACAATGAAACCTTAGGTATGTGAGATCTGGTGAGCAAACATGAAGAAATACAAGATCTACCAACTTGAACTGGAAAAGAACTGAACAAGAACAAAAACTGAATGAAAATATTTTTGGTTGGTGCAAGATTTCCAAGAACCAAGGATCCTCCTGCATCAGACATCTGGGATTAATGAAAAGTGAGTCTCTCACTTTTGTGGGGCTAAAGGAAAACCAAGATGGTCTACCTCAGCTTGAGAAATCCAAGAATAATCCTCCACTGGTCTACCCTTCCATTTCACAAGATATTCTTTGTATTGTCTTCCACGAGTCTTTCTTCCATCTCTGAAATCCAAAAACTTCTTTTATCCCATATGATTGTTGTTTAGGAAGTTGTTCTTCTAATTCTGCCTTACGGTCTTCACTGAATTCTACTTCATGGTACTGATGATGGTATGCAATATTGAATATAGGTGAAATACCCATGTCTTCTAGTAACTCCATTTCATATGTATTTCCTGAATCAAATTTCCTCAAAATCCTACAGGGTCCAAACTTCCTCATCTTGATCTTACTGTATGTGCCAACTGGAAACCTTTCCTTCCTTAGATACACCATCACGTCTTCTCCAATTTCAAATTCCTTATGTCTCCTCTTTTCATCTGCTTTCTCCTTATACTTCCATTTCATATCTTCCAATTGCTGCTTCACTTGAATATGCAGTTTCTTCATGTACTCTACAAATTCCTCTTCTTCTGCACTCATTTTATCCTCCTTATTGATGTCTTGCAATTCTGATATACATCTAGGGTGAACTCCAGTAACAATCTCAAAAGGTTTTTTTCCAGTACTCATGTTCACTGAATTATTATAGGAAAACTCTTCTTGTGCAAGGGCTAAATCCCAACTTCTTGTCTTCTATCCAACCAAACATCTCAAATTTTTTCCTAAAATCCTATTTACTACCTTTGTCTATCCATCTGTCTGTAGGTGAAAAGTAGAACTGAACTTCAAATTTTTCTTCAACTTCTTCCAAAGTGCTCTCCAAAAGTAACCAACAAATTTTGTATCTTTGTCTGAAACAATACTCCTAGGTAATCCATGCAATTTGACCACTTCTCCTAAAATCAAGTCATTTACATGTATTGTATATGTTGTCTTCTTACAGGGTATGAAATGTGCCATCTTTGAAATTATTTCAACCACCACAAATACTGAATCATTTCCTCTCCGTGTTTTCGGCAAACCGAGTATGAAATACATGTTGATATCCTCCCAAGGTCTTCATGGTACTTCCAAAGGCTTATACAATCCAACATTCTGACTACTCCCTTTTCCAACTTGGCAAAATCTACAACTCTGCACAAATTTCTTAACATCCTTATGAATCTGTGGCCAAAATTAATTCTCTCTCACCAATGCTATTGTCTTATCAATTCCAAAGTGTCCTACCAATCCTCCACTATGTTTCTCTTTTATTAAGTTGTGTCTCATTGAACTTCAGGGTATACACAACTAGTTTCCTCTGAACAACATATCCTCTTGAATAAAATAATCCAACCACTGACTCCTATCCTCCAAGGCTAGTTCTTTACATGCTCTCCAAGGTTATGCAAAATCCGGGTCTTCCTCATACAAGTTCTTCAATTCTTCAAAGCCTAATACTTCCACTCTCATCTGTGTTAAAAAATTACTTCTCCTACTTAAAGCGTCAACAACTCTATTTGATTTTCCACTCCTATGCTTCAAAATAAAAGTATAACTCTGCAAGAACTCTACCCATCTCATGTGTTTTTGATTCAACTTACCTTGACTATTCAAATACTACAAAGCTTGATGATCTGTATACAACAAAAACTCCTTAGATAACAAGTAATGTCTCCACTTCTTCAAAGCTTGAACTATGGCATAGAACTCCTGATGATACACTGAATATCTTCTCCTAGCATCATTCAACTTCTCACTAAAATAGGCTACTGGTCTTCCTTCTTGACTTAATACTGCTCCAATTGTATTTCCACTTGCATCACAATCCACTTGAAATACCTTGTTGAAATCTGGTAAAGCCAACAAAGGCTGGTCAGTCACCTTCTGCTTCAAAAACTCAAAGCTTCTGTCTACTCTGGATGTCCATCTGAAATCCTTCCTATCTCCTCTCATTTTTTTTCTCATAGGGCTGCAAATAGAATTGAAATTCCTAATGAACTTTTAGTAGAAACTAGCCAATCCATGAAATGATCTTACCTCTCCAATGCTTTCATGTGTAGGCCATTCAACAATAGCTCTTACCTTCTCAGGATCCATCTTCAATCCATCCACCGATATCACAAATCCTAGATATACCAACTCTTCCTTCATGAAACTACACTTCTTAATGTTTATCAGCAACTGTTCTTCCCTCAACCTATGCAAAAATTGTCTTATGTGCAACAAATGTTCTTCTCTAGTCTTATTGAAAATCAAAATGTCATCCAAATAGACAATCACAAACTTACCCAAGAATTTCTTCAATACCTCATTCATCAACCTCATGAAAGTACTCGGTGTATTTGTTAGTCGAAAAGGAATCACCAACCACTCATACAATCCTTCATTTGTCTTGAATGTTGTTTTCCACTCATCTCCTTCTCTGATTCTGATTTGATGATATCCACTCTTCAAGTCTATCTTTGTAAATTACTTGGCTCTACTCAAACATTGCATAATGTCATCCATTTGGGGAAAAGGAAATCTATACTTCACTATGATTTTGTTTATGGCTCTAGAGTCTATACACATCATCCATTCTCCATCCTTCTTAGGTTCCAATACAGGAGGTACTGCACAAGGACTTAAGCTTTCTTTGATCAAACCTTTTCTCAACAATTCTTGCACTTGTCTATTCAATTCTTCATTTTCTACTGATGTCATGGTGTGTGCTTCTTTTTTAGGTAAACTAGCTCCAGGAATCAGATCCATGCAGTGACTAATACTCCTCACAGGTGGCAATCCATAAGGTACATTGTCTGAAATGATAGCCTCATATTTTGTTAGCAACTCTTTTATCTCCTCAGGTTGTTCTTCTACATGCTTCAAATCTTCAACTTTCTTAGGAACTAGGGCATAGCACATGTTCTCATGTCTCATTCCATCCAAGAATCTCCTTCCATCAACCAAATAGATTCTAGCACTTGTACAGACTTCAGTTATAGGAACATCTTCCAAGGTCAACAAAGTCTGTTTCATCCTATTAGCAACAATAGTATATATGTTCTTCTTTCCATCATGAATAGCTTGTCTATCATACTGCCAAGGTCTTCCCAACAAAATATGGCATACATCCATAGGCATAATATCACACAAAACTTCATCATGGTAATTCCCTATCTTCAATTTCACCAAACATTGTTAACTTATCATAATCTTATGCTCATCTTGAATCCATGCTATCAAGTAGGGCTTTGGGTGTTTCAATCTTTCCAACTTCAACTTAGTCACCATTTCTTTAGAAGCCAGGTTCTCTAAACTTCCACTATCTATGATCACTTTGCAACATTTACCAGCTACTTTGCATCTGGTCCGAAACAAATTCTTTCTCTGCAATGGTTCCTGCTCCATCTCACTTTGACACAATACCATTCTATTCACCAACACTTCTCCTTCTTTTGGTTTGTTAGGTGATCCATCATGATCTTCTTCAGCAAAGGCTGCTCTCCTATTGTTCTTTGTTCTTTTGCTTGTTTCTCCTCGATTACATTAAAATGATCTATGTCCTTCTCCACCACACTTGTAATAAGTTCCTCTGAATGTTCTTTTCTCTTGTCCTCTGTCACATTTTCTATATCCTTCATTCCTGTAACCACCACATCCTCCTCTTCTATAGGAGTTTCTATCATATCTATAGTATGCACTATCATTCTTTCTGACCTCCTTATCTTTGTTTTGATCTGAAAAAGGTCCTCTTCCTCCTCCAGTAAATATTCTTCCTCTCTGTCTTTGCTTATATCTTTTATTCAGCTTCTCTTCTGCCTTTAGGGCACACTGATATGCCTCTTCCACACTCAACAACTTAATCAAACTGATCTCATCTTGTATAGATGACCTCAAACCATTCATATATATAGCTACTTGTTCGGTCTCATCTTATGAATGTCCAGATCTGATATTCAACTTATAGAACTCCCCAGTATACTCTGTTTCAGATTCTACAATTTTTTGAATAAACTGATCTGATAGTATGCAGGCATGAACTTTGTCTTCAACTTATTCACCATCTAATCCCATGATCTTATCTTCTCCTTTCCGTTTCTTTTCCTATCTTTCTGCAAATGTTCCCACCAAAGGGATGCATGTCCTTTCAACTTTTATACAAGAAAAATTTACCTTCTTATCTTTTGTGGTTCCTTCAAAATCAAAGTGCTTTTCTATCTCTGTTATCCAATCAAGCAATTCATCTGAATCCAATTACTATTATAATCCAGTGGATTGAGATGGGGTTTAGTGTTCACTCTAGTTAGGGCTCTTATGAACCTTTCTTCTCCTTGATCAAGACCATGTTGCTCTTCTCTTGCAACTTCTTCTTGCTCTTCTACTTCTTCATCACTTACATCATCAACTGGTCGACCTCTTCTTTGGGCCATTTCAACTGCTTCTAATCTGGTAGCAATTCATTTCAACATTTCCATCATAGCTGGCTCTACATTTCCATGTGCTCCATTTCCTCTACCATTTATTCTTCCCACCATCTTTACACAAATCCTCTATAGCTGCAGGTTTGATCCTCAATCCGCCACCCTATATCAAATCTTCAACAGGATTGCGTAAACTCTAACGATCTTGCAAGGAACAAATCTTGCTCTAATACCAATTCGGTGCAGTCACGGTAGGAGGGTCCTCGGGGAGAACAATCCAAACGTGCAACAGGAGTAACACAACATAAGAAACAAAAAATATGGAGGCAAATGCAGTTGAAAATTTTATTATTATCAGAAATCTTGATTACAAATAGTCAGCCACATCTGGGCTTACAGATTTGGCTCACAGGCCTAATTACATATTCCAAATACAGTGCTCTTACATGCGAGCAAAAATCCTACATATTGAACTTCATTTACAACCTAATCTACTTGATCTTGATTCGCCCCCACTCTGTTGATCCATTACAAGCTTTATATCACATCCGCAGGTCGAGAAACATCCGCGTCGGCCAAAGATCATTATAATCTCTAATGAAGAAAATGTAACGTGCACAAGAATAGGTCAGCCTCAAATATGGATTTCTTCCATGGTAGATGCATATGATGAAGTGTGGACCTAAAGGTAAGGTCGGGGACACTCCAGGGAACAAATCTAAGTACATTGTGAGGATCTGCAAGCATTGGTCGAGATCCGCAATCAATCCAACTAGCCGTTAGGTTTGAGATCATTCCGGGGCAAGTACCAAAAAATGTCACTCAATCCAAAAGTGATAACTTGTCAAAAAAAGATCCAATTGAGCTAAAAAATTGGAATAAGGAAATTGAACATGTCCACAATGAAACCTTAGGTACGCGAGATCTGGTGAGCAAACATGAAGAAACACCGGATCTACCAACTTGAACTAGAAAAGAACTGAACAAGAACAAAAATTGAATGAAAATATTTTTGCTTGATACAAGATTGCCAAGAACCAAGGATGCTCCTACATCATTTTGGGATATAGATGTGCAATGTTACAAAATTGAGGCACACCAATATGAATGAGAAATGTCATTGTGTAGGACGTAAGCACATATTTTTCCTATAGAGACACTATAATAGTAAATAGAGGCATTAAAACATAAAACCTAGGAACAAAACACATTATTTTTGTATACCTTACAAACAAATGCATTGTTTCCTCCAATAGAGGTATTGCTTTAGCTAAAATAAAAAAGCCTACAAAACAAAAGCATAAAAATAAATTAAAAAATAAAAACCTATAACTAAAGATTAGCAAAGGATTACAAAAAACTAGAATGGCCTTGCAAACAATAGATTAGAAGAAAACCTTAAAGAGCCTCTAAAGAAAAACCCTAAAGAACCACTAAAGCTTGCAAAATATGAAAACCCTAAGAAATAACCTAAGAATAACCCTAATATCTACATAAAATGATTAGAGAACTTGAAAAATAGAATATTAAGGAACATAAACATGCACAACAATATACTAAAAGTAAAAAATAGATGTTCGAATTAAAAGTGCTACTACATCAGATAAATGTTCCACAATAGAAAACAAAAAAAAACACTAAACTATAAGATGCAGGTGCCACAATAGTAATCAAGAGTGTTGAATCATAAGAAATTGGTGCCAATGTAGAATATGTAAGCATCAAATCATAGTTAGAGCCACCATTCTAGAAACTCACACAAAAATTTAGAAAAAATCATCGAAAAACCAATGATTAATAGGGATGTAGTTCCCACCATGCATGACAAAATGAAGACGAGGAAAATGATTAAAAGAAGAAATCAAAAGATAAATAAATAAATACAAAACCTTTATCACGAAACCATCTTCTTTCTCTTTGATTGAACTTAAAGTAGAGTGCACTCTAACTCTATTTGATGTGCTCTAGTGTCATAACCTCTTTTCACATCGATAAATATTGTTTTAAATACATTGCTTACTTATTTAAAAATAGATGGATATTATTATGAATGAATTAACAAAATCTGCCATAAGTTTAAACCATTAATAATTATAACTAATTTGTTCTATTTAAAATACTTAAAAACCATGGAATGCATGCATTGAATGAAATCACACCATAAACTAGTCACATCTTATGATGGGAGAAAAGTAAGAGTCAGTTTCTAATCACCAAGTGACCAAGGGTGTATAGAAGGTAGGTTACTTCCATGCCACTTAAGGAGGAGTAGTTTAACTCCACATACCACCCATGAATCATAGTCATCTGAGCACAAATGGTAGAGAAAAATATTACAAATTTGAATTCATCGCAGCTAGGGAGGGGATATTCTTTCTTCCTGCATTTTTATTTCATTCGCTGATAATATTTTTGTTTATGAAAAGAGGAGGAAACTGAAGCATTGTTACAGAATTACAAAGTGGATTGAGTGGAGCGACTAAGGGGGTGTGGTTTGGTGTCAGTGATCTGAGCAAGTCGACCTGTCCAAGTTCTTCAAAGTAGACCAAAGATCAATTGGTATGTTTAATTTCTAATTTATCTTTCTACAATACTTCTCAATTTAGTTATTCTTAATCTGGGTCTGATTTTTTTGAGTAGATGATTTAGGGTTTTATGCAAATTCACCGTCAACAATTCACTGTCGAAAAATTCACCACCAACAATTCACCGTTAAAAAATTCACCATCATGACAAATTCACCTCGTGAAAAATTCACCACCATGAATTGTTGGTGGTGAATTTTCCATGAGATGAATTTTCCTAAAACCATGATTTAAATCATATTAATATAATACTCATTCTAATATTATCAAATTTTATTGAGATCATGTTTTAGAAATCTAAGAAAAAATAATAAATCTCTAAGCATATATAAATATATTCTGCACCATATCTTAAACTAGAAAACCGTATGCTAAGATTGAATGATGACAATTAAAGTCTCAAATCATTCTTAAATGTGATCTGTAGGCATGGATGGGATGCTTCGTCCAAATCAAAGTTCATATATAGACCGAATCTTCACGTTGATATCCAAAGGTTTTGGTTTAGGTGTAAATAAGGAGGTCACAAAATTTATTTATTTTCCTGTAAATTTAGTTTGACTGAAGTTTCTTAAGCTTCATCAATTAACCTACCTGTGTATGTATTTATGGACGTCCCTATCTTACTCGATGGAAAGATTCTAGAAAGATGATTGATTTTTCTTTTAAAGATAGTTAAGTTCATTGCTTGAACTTTTCAACAAACTGTCTGTGCATATCCTCCTTTGACCTCATTTCTCCAGTCATTTTGTTAAACAATTTATACTTGGTTTAGTCTTCATATTCACTGAAAATAATATGTTAATATATTTTATTCTAAGATCTTAAATATTGTTTAAGCAATGCATTTAATGTAAGAAAAAAAAAATTTAGTTATAGATGTACATTTAATGTGGGGACTCTTATTTACTCTCTCAGATATTCTATAACTATTCCTTTAGAACTAGTAAGATTCTTCAATTCTGTCATTTTTCGACTCTAATGAATAGCCAAAAACCCAAGTTTTATTTATTTTTATTAAAGAATCACAATGAAACATTTGGTTTATATAAAAGTTTTTTATTAAATTCATTTTAAAGATGGTATTTGTAAATTTGAATGGTGGATAAGCTTTCATTGCTTTTTTTATAAATAATTAATCAAATGATATATATGGAAAATAATTAACATTGTCTCAAACTTTCTAATTCAACACTTTGAATTATTGAGACTTATTAGATTATGAGATTATTCTTTCTTTATTGATTTGTAAACTTGAGTGTTTCATATCATAGTTTCACAACCACAATGCATGATTTATTTGAACAAAAAAAATATAACTATATAGATAAATAAAGAACATAAATTAGATTATGAAAAATTGTTAAAAAACATAATATTGATTTCAAAGCAATATTCTAGTTTCATTTAAAATTGATTGAATTCATCATATTGTCTCTTTTATAGAATTGATTATTTTCAATAGATTGAAATCAATTTTATCGAGTTAGATAATTTACTAGTTAAATATAAGAGAGAAATTAATCATTGTTTTTTTTTTTTATTACTAGGATTTACTTTAAGATTTAATCTTTGTTTCAATGATGAGATGGGAACTTCAATGTTTTACAATTTAGAATTTGACTTAGTAAGAAGTTATTTTTCAAAGATTTTGCAATTATGTTCAAATATGAATTAGGATTTTTATGTAATCAATAGAGATATGGAAAACCTTACAAAAAAGGGGCGACTTAAAATTTGTTAGTTCAAGAATTTAAAATGTTACAAACCTCAATTATACAAAGAGTCTAATGCAGGAGCATATAAGTGGACTGGAAATCAACATCAACCAAAAATAGGTTTCAGGTTTGGGTTTCAATTTTGGCATGGTTAGGATTACAAAAATTATAGTTTGTCTGATTTCAGTTTCTGACACATGATAGGGTAGTTTTAGTGAAACAATTATTCGAAGAAATGGATAAGGTTTGGAAAAAATTGCTCCGATAGGTAGATGGTTAAAGATATTTGCATGAATTAATGACAAATATTTTGTGGTCATAGTATACATCCTTTGGGAGATATTAAAACATTTTGTTCTAGCCTATCTATTTATGGAAAGTTTAATATCTTGAAATACTTGAAGGCTAGAGAAAAACCCTTCTGCAAGGGACCATGGGACATAAATCCAAACCTACTTGAAAATTTTCACATGAATCGAAGAACTTTCATTTTTTTCACTCGTCGACACTTGACTTTGTCAATTTGCATAATTGAACGAATGAAATATTCTCTAATCATTTAGACAATCATTTGAGGTGTGATTTTTGGTCTCTAACCAAGTTAAAAATAAAATGAATAATAAGTATTCCCTTTCGAATTAATGCCTTTGTTTATAGAGACCAATGGTATTCATATGCTCATTCACATTCCTTTTGGAATCTAAAAAGCTAGAAGGTTCACAAGGTGGATAAAAACAACAAGGAAGATTTGTATGAAGAGGGGGCAAGAGGTAGGAGTGAGAAATATATCTTCATGGAGCCACGTGAGAGAAGCTCACATGAAGGAAGAGAAGGCTTGGTTAGCGAATTGTTGAATAAGAGAAAAAAACAACATTAAGAAGAAATCAGACATGGCTTAAGGGATGACTTCAAGATTTTACTTGTTTGAATGCCTATATATAATGAGAAAAAATAGAGGTCATTGAATTATTGTTGAATTTGTGTTACAAATAAAATTGTTTGAATTCATTGTAAATTAATAAATAAAATTATCAATTTGATGGGACTTGACTGTGAACTTTAATAGTCTAGTAAGACTCTCAAGTTCATCATGCACCAATTGGTATCAAAGCTAGAGGTTTTGAGTGTATAGGTAGAGTGTTGAATGTGAGGCAACCTATTCCAAGACCGGTGGGTGGATAAAGGAAGTGCAATGAAGAAGAAGGGCTCATATGGACTATTGAACGTATAAGAGAAAATTCCTGAACAACGAGAGTTGAAGCCATGAAGATTGCAAAGCATGGGATGTGAATGGTGAGATATTTCACCAAGGAAGATATCTTCAAAGAAGAGGATGAGGAAGGTCATAGAGATAGGTCAAAGAGAATTAGGTTTGTTGAAGACTAGACAAGAAGATTTAGAAAAAGTATCTATGAAGAGTTGGAAAGAGTCCAAGATAGGTTGGAAACATTCAAATTTGAGCAATGTAAGAAAATTGAATAAGATTTAAAAAGATATGAGAAGGGGCTATTTGAAAATGTCATGGCACAAATACATGAATTATAATGGAAAGAAGAAAGGATAAATTGTTAGATCCTCAAGGAAAAGAAGTAGGTATCTCTCATTAAATAGAGAGGTCTAGAAAGAAGAAAATCCTCTTGGAAGAGGATGAGGAATACAAAAATGAAGAAAATTGTTGTAGTTATTTGGTAGAAGTTGTAAAGAGGAAGGGGGATATGGGAGCAACCCATACAAACATACATGAAGAAGAAAAGAACAGGGGAAATGACAAGTATCTTATTTTATTCAATTTGATTTGTTTGTAGGTAACATAGAAGAAAATAAGGCAAGAGACTAAAAAAATTTCATGTGGAAGGATAGTGAAAGGTGAAGAACATGGTGATAGAGGGGATGAAAATTCATGATTGTATGCTAGTTTAAGAACAAAATGAAGAACTACATAATGATAAATTGTAGCAGAGACATGTCTTCTTTAAGGCATGAAAGTGATAGAGGATAATGTTATAATGGAAGAACGGGGTAATATTGAAACTTCTGTTATTTCTAATACTATTTTGTTCTCAAAAAATAAAGAAATTAATTAGATTTGGAAGGTGAAATTATAGACTTGGAGAGTCCTAAATTTTGACAAGAAAATTGGTGAAGATGGGGATAATATCTTATTAAAAGAAGAGATGAAAAGGATAAATAAATTGTTGGAAGGGGAATTGATAGATGAACTTGAAGAAGGGCTTGCAAAACTTGTTGTTGGAGGTGAGAAGACGAATGTTGCAATGAAGGAAAAAGAAAAAGATGTTGGGACAAAAAATATAATGCGGTAAATTTTGATTTTGAATTTAGTTGTGATGATTATTTCCCTTCTTTCGTGAGAGTAGAAGAGGATGTAGAGTAAGAAAAAAACATGTAGATGGAAAATTTTAATTTTGATGGAGTAGTAAATGCAAATTTGTATAAGGATGCAATATATTTTGATATAGTTGCATATTAGTGTTTGTATAATATGTATTTTCATGTAGAAGTTGTAGTGGATGTTGTAGGTCAAAACCCATGAAAGAGGAGAAGAGTATAGAGATTTTTTGGTGGAGGAGGTTGGATAATTGTGGGTTGGACCCATGAAGAAATAGAAGAGAAGAGGAAGCCTTTGATAGAGGAGGATGGTTCATGGTGGACATGAGTCCACAAGAGGAAGAAAGAAGAGGATGCAAAGTTGTTGGAAGAGAATGGTGAATATTCTAAAAAGATACTGGAAGAGAAGAAGGAAGAAAAAATTTCATGTGCACCTATCATAGCAATGGAGTTCGTTTTATATTGCTTGCAATTTGAAAAAAATGGCTCTACCCTTCAACTCCATTTTTGTGAGCCTATGCTCACAAAATTTCTACCTAGCGTGTTTGATGCAAGAGCATCCAAGTGGACTAGTAATAAACATTATCCAAAAATAGGTTTCATGTTTGGGTTTCATTTTTGGTGTGTTCTTGTTTTTATTTGGCATTTTATTTCGACACATGATAGGACAGTTTCAGTGAAACAATTTTTTGGAGCAATCTATGAGGTTTGGTGATAAATCCTCTAACAAGTATATGGTTGAAGGCATTTTTGAATTAATGGAAAAAATTTTGTGGTCATGATATGCATCATTTGGGAGATAATAAAACTTTTTTTTTGAGCCTATAGGTTTACAAAAGTTTAATATATTAAAATCCTTGAAGGCTAGAGAAAAAACCCTTTGTAAGGTACCATGGGACATCAATTTGAGCCTACTCACCAATTTTAACATGAATTGGAGAAATTTTAGTTTTTCACCTATCAACACCCGACTCCGTTAATTGACATAGTTGAATGAATGAAATATTCTCTAGTCATTTAGATAATTATTTGAGGTGTGAATTTTGGTCTTTGACCAATTCAAAAATGAAATGATTAATAAGTATTTCCTTTTGACTTAATGCCTTTTTATGGAGACTAAAGGTATTCATATGCTCATTCACATTCCTTTTGGAATCCAAAAAGATATAAGGTTCATAAGGTGGATAAAAACAACGAGGAATATTGGTATGAATAGATGGAAGAGGTAGGGGTGAGAAAGACATTTTCTTAGAGCCACATGAGATAAACTCACGTGAAGGAAGAGAAGGCTTGGTTAGTGAATTTATGAACAAAAGAAAAACAACATTAAGAAGAAGCCAGGCATGGCTTAAGGGAAGACTTAAAGATTGTACTTGTTTGAATGCCTGTAGACAATAGAAAAAAATAAAGGTCATTGAATTATTATTGAATTTGTGTTAATTTTTTTTTTTTTTAATTGGTTGTAAATTGACAAATGAAATTGTCAATTTTAATGGGGACTTGGCTGTGAATTTTTATAGTTTAATAAGACTCTAAAGCTCATCTCTTGTCAAAGTATACTTATAAAACTTGTATTCATTAGATTTATGCCTTGATGGACAATTAATTTTTACTTGAATGGTAATTCTAAACTAGGAGAAAGTAAACTCAAAATATTATGACGACTCATCTCAAATTAAGAGAACAAAGTTTACTTGGACTTAAAACTTTAAGTAATATAGAATCAATTTTTGCAATATTTAGATATGATAGGGGATATACTAGCAAAACAAACAAGAAAGAGAGCTAGAAAAATGAAAATTTCATATATTCTCAAAATTATGCTTAAAAAGAAACCACCTACACAGGTAAGATTTGGTTATCTGATATTGAGACCCTGGAATTGGCCCTAAAACAATTGAAGAATAGTAAGAAGGAATCCACTAATGACATAAAGGATTAATGTATAACTCTAGTTATGAGTACTCACTTTTTCAAGTATTTTCTTGGAGATAAATGGTTATCATAAGTCATTTATATTGTAAAAGAAACTTGTACTATTTTAAAGATAAATAATAACTATAATGAATAGATATTTTATGATATAGTATTAGTACATGATGTTAGATGATTTTTTTTTACAATTCTTTTCATTGATAAATTAACAATGCTTTTCTTAAATTTATTGAATTTATCTTTAATAATATTTAATAGATGAATGAAACTATTTTTGTTATGCAATTTGATTTCTAAAAAGTTATTATGATGTATTTCTCTTTGAAAAAGTTTTATTTCATGTTAGAAACTATTAGACAATCTAATCTAGAATGAAAAGCTAAATGAGAATCATTGGGTATTAATGGTGTCTTTGGCTCATGTTTACAAGTAGTGTCATTGTGCTTGAGCTACTGCATATATCCTAACACAACTATATAATAATAGTGTATGTGGAATCGTCCCTATAAACCATCAAGGAGAAATAAGGACTATATTGTTGTTTTAAATATAAAGGATGGGAAATACATTTTGGATCGATAATTAGAAAGATAAAAAGAAATGAACCAAAGCCATTAGTATCTATTAAATGAACAAGAAAACTGAGAGGGGAGGTGTGTTGGAAATATGTCTTAAGTTGTCATTGATTTCACCATGTTGGTTTGGTACCCTGTACCAGTGTGCAGAACCAATTTATCCCATCCGGTATTTGATCCAATAATTCTAGTATTTTTTGGTCCACATATGCTCTTTGGTATTTGGTATGATCTAAGGTTTTTGGAAAATGTTTATATCGGTTGGAAGCGTGTATCTATGCATTCTCAAATGTTTGGGGGATTTGCTGGCATCGTTTTTTGTATTTGCATTTTGGTATTAAGTTTTGGCCGAACTAATATCTAGTCAATTGGATTGAAAATTCTATGTGAAGACCTAGCCTTGGTCCCAATTGACTTCATGATGTTTTGAAACGATTGAATTATCTTTTGATGTCGACCTATCTATTGCATACGGGTATATATACAAGATGTTTAGAAGATCCAAATATAGAGAAGAAGAGAAGAAACAAAGATGTGCAAGGTTTTATGATGTGTGATGCGAATGCGAAAAATAAAAGAAGTATAAGTGTGTGAATTGGAGATCAGTCTGCGAGTGAACAATATAAGCATATAGGGAACTAAATCAACACTTGAGGTGTATCTTCATAAGTTCAACTTTGGCGGTTAGCCAAATTTTGTTTATATATTTCGGTAGGCAGTGAGCCTCCCTTTTAGACAACAAGTCCTCTATAAGAAGTGAGCTTTTGTATCTGGAAATGAGCCAATCCTTTTGATATAACTATATACTATGAGCTAATCCTCACTGTGGTTTTTTTCTCATTGGTTTTTCCACGTAAAATCTGGTGTTTCAGTGTTATGAATGTCATAGTGTGTTATTGCTCTTTTCTGTTCTATAATGAAATTAATTAATGGTAATTGTTCAATAAGAGTTAGTGGATACTGATTCACCCCCCCCCCCCTTCTCAGTATCTGGTTTATTTAATAATTGGTATCAGAGCTTTCTGGTTCCTCTAAAGAAGTTTAACAACTTGAGGAAGATCCTCCAAATTGAACAATGGATTCTACTATTCTAGAATGGAAGAAATCACTTCCAATGATCAAAGAAAGGTACAAAAAGGTATTTGAAGTAAAAAAAGTTTTTCTAGTTTGAAGAATTGGATGTTTTAAAGTTTCTAGAATTTTGAATGTCACCATGTCATTTGTCTCTTTTTTTTGGTGCCCTTTTCCATTGATGTCAAAGGGGGAGAGATATGGAGTTTTGAGGAGATATATGGATAAGGGGAGATGAAGTCTTTTTTGGGGAGAGATATTGGAGAGATAAATTTTTGAATTGGATTTTTTTTTTATGTTGCCATTAATGACAAAGGGGAAGATTTTTGGAGATGTGTCTTAAGTTGTCATTGATGTCACCATGTTGGTCTGGTACCTTGTACTGGTGTGTAGAACTAGCTTATCCCATTCGGTATTTGATCTAGTAATTCTGGTATTTTTTGGTCCACATATGCTCTCCAGTATTCGATATGATCTAAGGTTCTGGGAAAAGGTTTATATCGGTTGGAAGTGTGTATGTATGCATTCTTAGGTGTTTGGAGGATGTGCTAGCATTAGTTTTTGTATTTGCATTTTGGTATTAAGTTTTGGCTGACCTAATATCAAGTCGATTGGATTGCGAATTATATGTGAAGAACTAGCCTTGGTCCCAACCTACTTCATGATATTTTGAAACGATTGAATTATCTTTTGATGTCGACCTATCTATTACATATGGGTATATATACAAGATGTTTAGAAGATCCGAATATAGAGAAGAAGAGAAGTGACAGAGATGTGCAAGGTTTTATGATGTGTGATGCGAATGTGAAAAAGAGAAGTGTAAGTGTGCGAATTGGAGATTAGTATTCAAGAGAACACTCTAAGCATATAGGGATCTAAATCAACACTTGAGGTGTATCTTCATCAGTTCAACTTTGGCGGTTAGCCAAAAAAAAATTATACATTTCGGTAGGCCCAGTGAGCCTCCCTTTTGGACAACAAGTCTGCTGTAAGTAGTGAGATTTTGTATCTGATAGTGAGCCAGTCCTTTTAATATAACTATATACTATGAGCTAATCCTGACCATTCTTTTTCCCTCATTGGGTTTTCCACGTAAAAATTGGTGTTTCAGTGTTATGAATGTCATACTGTATTATTACTCTTTTATGTTCTATAATGAAATGAATTAATGGTAATTGTTCAATAAGAGTTAGTGGATACCAATTCAACCCCCCTCTCAATATCTGGTTTATTCAACATGGTGAATCAATTTTAGGTGAGATTAAAACATCAAAACCCTCAATAATAATATGATCCACATGCATTCATTAAACCCTTAATCTATTATAATGTTTAACCATGAAAAGTAGATAAAAAACTTGAAATAACAACACCATACATAAGAGAACACCAAATTTATGTGGAAAACCTAATGAGGGAAAAACCATGGTGAGGATTAGCTCACGATATAAGTAATTACAAAAATAGTACAAGGGATTACTACTAGAATAGGATGCACTATCCAAAAAGGCTCACAGCTAGGGCTCACTACCACAAAAGGAAAAATAAGAGAGAAAAGAAATATTACCCAAAGAACAACTTCTCAATGCAACAGATAATCCACCAAAATAGCTTCAACACCTTTACAATATTGTTTGAATGATTGCAGACACCTTCATCTCACTATATTTAGAAGTCCAACAGTTTAAATTTTTCCCTACTTTGCTCAAACTCACACTCTACTCTTCAAAAATTCACATCACTTGCATCACACACACCCATCATTTCTATCTTTTCAACCTTCATCTCAACTCATACTTATACTATCCTCAACCTCAAAAATTTTCTCCAAGGTTGGAAATACACAATTCACACTTTTGTGATTTCAAATTAGGTCGATAGTAAACAATCCCATAGTGGATAGGAACACAAGTGGTCCAAAACAATACTTAATTGGGACCCAAATTGAATCTCACATTCCATGCTATGCCTTTATTATCACTTAAACATCTTTGAATGTAGCGTAAACACTAGGTCGGCTATTACCCGTGAAAACACATTAGACTTTGAATTACATGCTTCCTTTGATCAATCCAAAAATTTCAGACAACAAATTTCACCTGAATGTGATCTAAGAACATCCTAGAAACTAAAAAACTCCTTTGTAACAAATCTCACTTGAAGATTATAAACATATTGTTTATCTAGAAAATACTACCATACACTGCACTACTATGTAACTTAGAAGACCTTCTTTCAATATGTCTAACCATGAATACTCTTGACATAGACAAGAGAACAACATCATAAACTCTCCTTTAGAACCACAAGTCTTGAGAAACAACTATGGAGAAATGCATAGAAAATACATTTCTCCCAGACACCTTTGTACACAACACTACAAAACTAGTTCATACACTGGTGAACACAACTTCCTTTGACCAACAATCTAGAAGCCAAATTTCTAGATATAGAAACTCTAAACATCTCTAACCACCATATACAAGCCACAAAAGAATATCTTCACCCTAGAAGAAATGCAAAGAAAAACTAGAACACCTCTGCTAACCATAACACCTCTACAACACCTTGTTTCCTTATTTGATCAATTTTGTTAGTATCCTCGACATCTGGACCATAAATAGAATCTTATGAAAGCAACAATCCCTTCTCAACCATTTTACTACTATCATACATGAAAACACATGATTGTTAACAATAGTGAAAAAACCTTCATACTTTCAACAATCTCCCCCTTTATCATTGATGGAAACACACAAGATGTGAAAAACTATCAAATACAACATACAAACATTCTCCTCTTTTATTAGATTAGATAGCCTACACAAAATTCCTACACTCTCTCTCTTTTTACAAGATTCTCTCTCCCCCTGAGGAGATAAAAAAATTCACATGATACTTTCTCTCCCTTTGACATCAATGGAAAATGACAATTTTTTTTGCATTTTTCTCCCCCTTTAGCACATAACCAAAATACCTGCTCTGAATACTCCCCCTTAGGAGTACACACAAATAAATCAAAAACTCAATGAAAACACATGACACTACCTACTCACCTTGAGAGGTATCCACCAACATCAATCCAAAAAATAGATAGATCCATAGGTCCATTGGATTGATGCATCTCTATACACATATAGTTCAAACAAGGAGAGGAAATAACTCCCAACTTTTCTCAAAGATACTCAAAATTATTCTTAGGAAGAGCCTTAGTAAATATGTTAACAATTTGATCCTTTGTAGGTACATACTCATGCTTCACCTCATTCTCCATAATCTTCTCTCTCAAAAAGTGATACCTAATTGACATATGCTTTGTTCTTGAATGCATCACAAGATTATTTAAAATGTTACTTGCCCTTGTATTATCATACAAGATATAAATAGGCTCATCATACACTTCTTTGTTATCCTTCAATGCATGTCTCATCCATAAAACTTTTGTACAACAAGATGTTGCTACAATATACTCAACCTTTGTAGTGGATAAGGAAACCGAATCTTGCTTCTTACTCAACCATGGCACCAATCTACATCCAAGAAAGAATGCACCACAACTAGCCCAATCTTCATCTGTATAATCACTTAATGTGAAATCGATATCCTTAGGATACCACAAGCCATACTCTAGAGTGCCTCTTAAATATTTGAATATCCTCTTTACTGTTGCAACATGTGTTTCTTTAGGATATTCTTGAACTCTAGCCATAAGATAGACTACCTGCATGATATCTAGTCTAGTAGTAGTTAGATATAGCAATCCATCAATCATAGATCTATATTTTCTCTGATCACCCTTAGATGGATCATTATCCTTACTTAATTTAAAACCAGCCACCATAGGAGTGAATACCGTTTTGGAGTCATCCATTCCAAACCTCTTCAACATCTCTTTGACATACTTATACTATGAAATGAAAATACCTTTATCTTTTTGATTAATTTGTAGCCTAAGGAAGAAATTCTTCTCCCCAAACATTGACATTTCAAACTCTTTCTGCATCTCAAAATAAGTCAGTGTACCAATCAGCTCATCTCTAGAATTATTAAAATTTTCAACTTCCTCAATAGTAGATACCTTTTCACTATAAGAATCAGGAAGGGTTCTAAGAACTTTTTTACCACCCTAGGCTCTTTAATTTGTGCGCCAAGACCTCTCATAAAACTTACCAATTCATCAACTCTCTACATGTAGGTTGTAATTGTCTCATCTTTATAAATTCACATAGTCTTAGCAAATTGTGCCTTTAGATTCTGTAACTTTTCTTGTTTAACCTTTTCATCTCCTTCATAAATACTTTCAAGCTTATCCCAAACTTCTTTAGCATACTTAAGATTCATAACTTTAAACAATTCAAAATTTGAAAGACTATTTGTAATAATAATTTTTTCCTTAGAATTTACCTCATGTTCCTTGATCTCATCACTTGTGCTCAGACCATTTGCAGGTGAAGTGTATGTAATATTATATTCCTTTTCAATCTCATATCCTTGACAAGCCAAATATCCTTCCATCTTTTTCTTCTAGAATGCATAATCTGTTCCATCAAATCTAGGGTAATCAGTTTTCTTCCCCATCCTAGATCTGCCTTAAGTGGTTAAGCTCTTCTCCAAGGAACCTTGCTTTGATAATAATTGTTAAATGAACAAGACAACTAAGAGGGGAGGGGGTGAATCATTTGTAGCAAAGTAAAACTTCAAAAACCTCAACAATAATTAGATCCACATGTATATTCTGTTAATGTGATTAATCATGAAATATAGATAATATAAATTGAAATAAAAACACCATACACAAAAAGCCACCAAATTTACATGGAAAACCAAATGAGGGAAAAACCATGGTGAGGATTAGCACACAATATAAGTAATTGTAAAACTAGTACAAGGTCTCACTGTTAGAATAGGACACACTATCCAAAAAGGATCATAGCTAGGGTACAAGAAGACATAAGAGAAATGTTACACAAAGAACACTTTCTAAGTGCAACAAGGAATCCACCACAATGCTCCAACAATACCACATCTTTGCTTGAATGATTTCAGACACCTTCAACTCACTACTTTTAGGAATCCAAACACTTGAAATTTGTACTGATCTACTCAAATTATCATCACACACATCAATGAAATTAATCTCACATCTATCTTCCTTCTCTCTTGCATCTCACAACATCACCAATCTTATTTATATCAACCTCAACCTTGAAAAACTTCTCCAATGTCAACAACTATCTGTTACACTTACAAATTCAAAATAGGTCAAAACCTAAACATTCCCGTGGTGGATAGGAATGAAGGTGACCTATATAAATCCTTAATTAGGACTCAAATAGACCCCAACACACCTCAACATGCTTCCATAGACTTTGCATGTAGTGCTAACATATGTTCAGCCAATACCCATGTTAAAACCATAAACATTAAGTGCAAGATTCCTTAAATCATTCCAAAACTTCTAGACAAACAATTTCACAAGAACACAATCTAGAATAATCCACGAACTACTTAAGATTCATCAAACACTTCATCCAAGCTCACATCATACAAACACTTCATCTCAGAACAACTAGTAAACCTTATTTACACATTGAAAAATGAAACTCAATCTGTACTGCACCAAATCCAATCAAACTTTGAATACAAAAAGATAAAAAAATTATAAGCAACTCCCCAAATATTCACAACCTGAATCCAAATAGCGAAGAAACACAAAACAAATACATTTCTCCCAGGCCACAAAAAACATCACTGAACAATTGGTTCACACATTGGTGAAAATATCTCACATTATACAATGATCCAAAAAACCAAATTCTAAACATAGCAACCTCTGACAACCATGAAAAACATATTGAAAATCCATACAAGCATAGCATCAACATAAAAGAAATGTGGAGCATAATATCAAAGCACATTCTAAACACTTGCACAACATAAATTTCTTTGTTTATCAAATTTTCTTAAAAGAACTTGGAAACAAATTACCAAAGACATCATCTCAGCTCATTAATTCATTCTAATTCATCTCTAAACACTGCAACATAAAGATAGCTCCATGTACTCACAACACATCCATAATATCTCAAATACACATGCACAACCTGAAACAACATCTTTTCCTCTTTTTCATAATTTTCTCATATCCACGACATGCAAAAGCCTTCCTTAACACATAGTTGACATCAATGAAAATACCTTCATACTCTCAAAAAATAATAATTAGAAATTTTTATATAATTCTTACTGCACCTCCCACTAATTAGGTTGGTAAGAGAGCATATGAAAAAAATTCCCAGGAAAAAAATTCTATTCTTTGTGGATTGTCTAACTCAGATTTTTTCAAATTAATGCACTTTCAAACTATACGTGATGTTTGGGAAAAGTTGAAGAACATCTATGAAGGTGATGATAAGGTAAATTAAGCCAAGATAAAAACTTACAAAGGAAAGTTTGGAAGTCTTAAGATGAGTGAAGAAGAGAAAATCGTAGACTATCTCCTAAGGGTAGATGAAATAGTCAATGCAATTATATGGCTTGGAGAAGATATAAAAGAATTAGTGATTGTAAAAAAGGTTCTAAGATCCTTTCCATCTATATATGACAAATTTCTACAATAGAAGAAGAAAGAGATCTGGATAAAATCACTATGGATGTGTTACATGGCACCTTCACTGCCTATGAGATGAGAATAGGATATGTAAACACCTCCAAGAGAGAAGCCGCATTCAAAGTAGCCAAGAAGGAAAAATTAAAAATATCTACATCTGGATTTGAGAAGATTGATGAAGAAGAAGCTAACTTTGTCAGAAGATTAAGAAGAGGATTTGGAAATTATAAAGGTAATTTACCCTTCAAGTGTTTTAATTGTGGAAAGGTAGGACATTTTTCTACTAAATCTCCTTATAATAAAAAAAGATAATACTATGAAAGAAGAAGATAGTAAAAAGATGAATCCCTACTACTCTAAGAAAGGAAACTTCTTTAGAAACAAGAAGAGTTTGTATACAAAAGAAGAGAGTGAGTCATCTGATGAAAGTGGTAGTTCAGATGGAGATCATGATTATGTTGCAAGTATGAGAAGTTGGTACATTTTCATTGATGTTAACAAGATTGTGTTGTCATTGATGTCTATTATTGGGTAAGATTGTTGTAAGAGTATGAGCAGTTGATACTTTGATTAGTTGCATTATGTTATCACTAGTAAAGCTATTGGTGTCAACCTCTAGTGTTTCTTTGATAAGATTTTGTCTATGGATGTGTGGTTGAGTTACTATGTTGCAGTTGGCTTGGTGATGATGACGATGTGTCTCTAGTGCTTTTGAGAAAATTTGATAAAAAGAGGTAACCGCATGTTGCAGTGGTGTTCTAGGTTACAGAGGTGTGTTCTTGTGTTGCTTCACATTTCTTCTAGGTTGAAGACCTACCTGTGCAATTAAGGTATGTTGGTGAGAGGTTTTTAGAGGTATTTTATTGAAGATTTGGTGTGTTGGATCATTGTGCAGAAGAAGATGTGTTCACCAATGTGTGAACCATGCATTGCAAAAGTGTATAGGAGAAATTTATTTGCTCTGCATTTCTCTGTAGCTATTTTTCAGGTCTCATAGCTCAAAAGGTGTGTTTATTGTGTTAGTATCTTTGTTTAGTCAAGATGGTTTGAGGTTTGGTTCTTAAAAAGTCATTTTCTCAAGTCATAGTGTATGGTAGAGTTGTTTGATTGTAATAGGTGTGTACATTCTTTATGTGGAAGTTCTTTCAAAGGAATTTGTTGGATTTCAAAGTGTTTGAGGAATATTCTAGATCATGTTCAAGCATGGTGTGTGGTTTGAAAGTCATCCTTGGATTTGAGGAAGCATGTACTTAAAATTTTAATGGTGTTTGCATGGGTAACGATCGACCTAGTGTTTACACTACCTACAATGGATAATTATATTTGTAGAAGCATTTTGTAGCGTAGTGTTCTTGATTTGGGTCCCAAATAAGGAATGATGTGGTTTGCTTTCACTTCTATCTATCATGAAAGTATTTTGGTTCTGACCTAATTTGAATTTGTATGGTTGTTGTACATAGTCGACCTTGGAGAAGGGTTTCTGTAATGACCCAATCTATTAACCCGGAAATTACCACTAATTTTTTTCTTTCCCATTTCTTGATTATTATCTTATTATGTGTTCATAACTTGCATATTCACGTGCTTCTATCCATATGGGATAGAAATCCATCCATCTAGGACAAGCTTCCAACCATACAGGTTAGGCATTTGTCCATATAGGACAATAATTCATCTATCCATTTAGGACAGGTATCCATTCATACAGATTAGGCATCTACCTAAATGAGGTAGGAATCTATCCATAAAGGATAGGAATGTGCTATGTCCAAAGACTTAGACTCATCGAGACCACTCGAGTCCTGAGTCACTCACTAAACACTACACTCCCCTTGGAAGTGTATTGAGGTCATTGTCTTTAGGAGTATGTAAAAAAATAAATATATAGCTTGATTCTTGCCTCAGAATTCAGCCTAAGGCCTCGAGGAGTCAAGAAAATCCATTCGGGATTCCTTCTGAGTATACAAAGAATATATTTTATCTTATCTTTATGTTAGATATTTTTAGCCCCTTTTGACCAAGCAATTCTCTAGAATTATTAAATTATATTTTAATTTATCATTATCATAAACTTTCCCTAAGCCTCATCCCTGAATGCTTGAAGTACTGGGAGCATCTTTCATTTCTTAGACTGCCTACATACCCTGCTTCCAAATGGGGTCAAGGTGTAAAATATGTAGTTATGTTTTCTAATCTAAGTTTGATGTGAACTATTATGTGGGTACATAGCCCTTTCTAGGGCCCCTTTTCCCCAAATAATTCCTCTACGACTGCTACCTATGAAGGGAAGCAATAAAAATAAGTAAATAGTCTCCATGACTATTACTTGTTTCCCAAACATCTAAAACGTAGTTCCTAAAATAACATATTCCTTGAACCAATTTGAAATAAAATTACCTCTAATTGACATATAACAAGATTAAATAAATTCCATCTAATCATATAATGGGGTTTTGACTAGGTTTGAACTAGTAATTTTTTTGTTCATTTGAAACTATCTTATTAGATTATTGATCCAAGAAAGATTACCCGTCTCTTGGATTTTAATACCACCAATGTTCCTTATTTCTCCTGAATGATTTAAAGTTACAGTTCCATAGACACCATTATTGCAGTTGTGTTAGGTTGTGGATATAGTAGCTCAAGCACAACATTATTACCCATAAACATGAGCCATAGGCAGTGTCGTTGATATCGAATGCTACTAGTTTTTGGTGTCAACTCTTGATTAAAGGTTTCTATCTAAAAAAAGTAAGAATCATACTAATTATATAAGAATAAATGCCGAAGTAAATTTTTCTAATACCAAAGTAAATGCTAATTACTTTTTCATAGATAAACTTATCTAATTCTATTTTCCTTTAAAAAGCAATTACTTTTGGAAGTAAGTTAAACTAGCACTAATTACCAAAATATAACATAAGATAATTATTTTGTAATATAATGTAATACTAATTGAAAAATAAATTTATCCAATACTATACTGATTAATTTGAAAATTACCTTTCTAAATTTATCACCTTATACTTTTGCAAACATAAAGTTTAACTATTACTATTTGTCTTTGCAAATAAACTCAAACTATCTAAAACTCTTCTAGAATTTATTTTCAAGTATAACATAAATAAATTTATTTTCAGAAAACTAAAACCATTCTAAACATTTAAAGATCAATTTTTATAATTGCACATAAATTACTCTATAAATATTTAATAATTTATTTGGAAAATATAAATTTAATAATACTTAATCTATTTGAAGATAAATACTAATTCTAATTACATTTTTTGAAAATAGATTAAATCAATACCTATTATTTGGAGAGTAAATAGTAATTAATCTTATATAATCATTACATGGAATATAAATAAATTCAAATTAAATTAACCCCAAGGACCAAAATCCTCAAGGGCAAGGTGAGAGCATACAATGATTATATGTAATCCTATTTATTATTTTAAAGTTAATGAATTCTATTAATACTTTACTCTTGATCAATTTAGTTCTTATCAATAATAAATAGACCAATTAACCACATTTCTTATCGAATTAAGTCCTAGAAAAGTATCCATAACTATTATTAAGTTTACATACACCAATTATTCCTTTTGATATTAATTTAATTAATAGTAGATTTGACTAAGTTCTTTTTTCTTTTGATAAATCAGACTATCTTTCATGAAGCCTACTTTTGTAATATAGAATCCCTTACTATTGCATTATATTAATTATTTAAGTTTCCTTAAATTATTACTAATTACTATTAATACTGGTTACTTTGTAGTATCTTAACTATTTGGGCTTACTCTTAAAAATAAATAAATCTACTTGCTTTCTTTTGTCATATTCACTCCGAATTAATTCCAATGCTTTGAGGAAATAACTAGCTTTAAAATATAAGTCAAATTGAGGTAGTAAATCTAACAAATTTGGTTTGACTTTGAAATTAAACTAACTCTAATTACTTGGTGATGACTTGTCTTAATCTAATTAAACCGATTTTAAGTGACTGTTTACTATTTTTATTTACTTTTGGAAACAAATTAATTCTAACTAACTTGAAAGTCAATTATGAAATATAAACTTAATTGAATGTCTTCTTTAAAAATAATTACTACTAAATTTACTATGAAATAAAATTTTAACTAGATAAACTAATTATAATTATCTTATAAACTAATGCTAATCATCTTGTAAATAATATATCCTTTGTAATACCCCTCCGTTTTGCTCTTTGCTTCAGATAGTGTCCTACCTTGCTTGGTTTTATTTTCTGGTTGCATCTATACTTTGATATACTCTATGATGTTGTTTATTATTTGATCGCTATTTATAGAGCGATGTGGATTATATGTTGTGATGTGATGTTACTCTACTTTTATGTTATCATTTAACATGCCTTTGATTAGCATTATGATTATTTGGAATAACATGGTTATTGCACTTGAGTAGCTTATATATGTTAGAGCTGCCAGTTTCGTGATAGTGTTTTGGTGAAGGGGATGAAATTGAATCACTCACTTGCAAGTGCCCTATGATTCCGCGATTTCCTCTTCACGGTGTGTTTTATTATGATGTTTATATATATGTTCTATTTATGTCTTGTTTATAGGTTTGCAGGTATAGAACATTGACTCCACCTGGCTTCACAGGTTTGAGCATGTCGACCCAACGATAATGTTGATTGGGAGATAGTAGCTAGGATACTTATGTCAAGCCTTTATCCTAGTCTCGTGTGTCGTCTGGTCTAGTTAGTTTTGCTTGTTTAAATTTGTTTATTATTGCTTTGAATTATTATATTAAAATGATTTAAAAGGGAATTTAATGAATTTAGTCATTTAAAATTGATTATTAGATTAATCATATTTTAATGTTAGAAGCTTTGAATTAATAAATTAAATAATTTAATTTAATTTAATTGATAAATAGTTTAATCCTAGGATTATATTGTTTATTGATTAATTAAATTAGTTAATTAAGTAAATTTGAAAAGGGAAATGTTTTGTAATTATTAAATATTTTAATTTTGAATTTTGAAGGATTTTGTGCAAAATGGGTTGTTAGAGATATTTTATGATTTTTACCATGTGTTAGAAGAAATTAATGAGTTGGTTAGAAAATTAATTCACAGGAGAAGATTTTGGCTTGGAGAGAGGAAGTGGAAAGCTTCTTCACGGTAGAAGCATGAGATATTTTGGGTGTTGGGATATTATTTGAAAATAAGTCTTGCTGTGATTGGTATGGGATCTTGATTTTTTTTGGAAAAATTTGCTGTAGAAAGAATTGTTGTATTCTCGCATCTTTAGAAAAATTGTTCTTGAAAATTATTGTCATGTTCGGGATTGTTGTTGTGTTCGGGAAATCATATTACTTTGGACTAGGAAGCCATTGTCTATCTAGAAAAGTTGCTTGGAGCTATGGAGAAGGCACTGCTTCAAAAATTCACATTCACAAGCATTGGACTACAGGTTCTTTCTGTAGATTCTATTAAGTTTTTAATTGAAAAGCTTCTAGATTATATCTTCTCTGTAGAAGATTGCCTGAGCAAACTTTTGAGTTTGTATTTTGTGTTAAAAATTGTATTATCGTAAATAAATTTCACTTTAAAATAAATTTCTTCTCTGTAAAATCATTTCCTCTGTAGGTTGAAATTATTTGTGGGAAAATTTAGCAAATGGCAATTTGGTATTATAGTGAATTTAGGGAAATTCAGAAGGAAATGCTTAGGGATTTGGAAGAAATTTTATTTTCTGTAGAAAAAGTTTTCCTGTAGGGAAAGTTCTTGTGAAATTAATCTATGAGAAATTATTTCATTCTTTCTTCCTAAAATTATTATTTGATCAAAGTTAAAAGATCCCCTATATTTTGGTTGAGAAGTTTCACCTGTAAAATATCCTCTGTGAAATTTGGTTTTATGTGGTGTTTGTAAAATTTTGCCTATAGAACTTATTCTGAGAATTATTTTCCCAATTACAATATTTATTTACCAAATTTATAAATATATATATATACATACATATATATATATATATATATATATATATATATATATATATATATAAATTACTATTGGAAATTATTAAAAGCTTCTGTTAATATATATTGAAATCATCGTACGATGAATTGAGGGCTTAATCTGCTAAAATTTTAAATTGTTTAAAGTTTAATGGTTTTAAGTTTGTTGTATTGTAAGTATGGGAGGAGAGGTTGCCTTGGCAGTGCCGGGAGTGTTGCCAAGGGAAGCAGAACCCTCCCACACAAGGGCCGCCCTCATGGGAGAAGGGGGTCGGCTGTGTTATGTCGCCCCCTCTCCATTATTATTATGTTTCCCTTATCAATTCAAAACCTGCGAACTTTCATTTAATTCGCCTGCCCAAAAAGTATCTTGAATGTAATTCGGGTATTGGTATATAATATAATTTTTGGTATATATATTATGTATATATTATATATGTATATATGCATATATATATATATTGTTTTATTTTTTTATTAAAAAAAGGGAAAATAATTTTGTTGAATAGTTTGGTAATATATATAACTATATATATATTTTATAATTTGTTATTTAGAATAATCAGAGTATGAATAAATATATTTAAATATTTAATTTGATTATATATATATTTTTGGTATATATATAAATATATTTTATATTTAAATGTTTTATTTTAATTAATGCATGTATAGGTTCATTGAAGATAATTTTAGATGTAATTTATTACGCCTCAGTTGTATTCGGGATGGTTGATTGTATTATGTAACACACTTGTATGAACTACCTCATTCAGGGAATGAGTGATGTAATCTTATTTGATGAGTTAATGTTAGAATTCTTGATGTATATCTTATCTTGATGATGTAATTTCATGTATGGAATGTATGTACATTTATTTCCTTAATTAGTTAATCATGATATGGATGTACTTATGATTTATGTTATGGGTTTAGACGTAACCTTAGTCTCGTAGCTTTAGAGGATGTTGGCGATAGATAGTGAACTTACATGTTTATTATACTTTTAAATAAATAAAAATTTGTACATTTTCGTAGATTATTGCAACTTCCTCTAAGATTATGTGGTGGAGCATTACATCCTTAATATATTAATATAAATTACCTCATAAATTACTTTTGAAAATACATTCTAAACTAACACTTTTTGCAAAAAAAATTTTAAACTATAATACTTTTTACTTTTTGATCACTAATTTATTCAAGAATTTATAAATATCTACAATAAATTACAAACTTCTATGTAAAATAAATTTCCTAACACTAATTCCTTTTGAAATTTAAACTAACTTTATTTTCTAACAATTGAATTAAGGTAACATTCACTATGTGTTAATAAAATTAATTACTTTTGTGAAACATGTGTTATTTTTGATAATCATTACCTCCACAATATTCTTATTTTTTTTTTATTAAAACCATTTAAACTCAAGATGAATAGTTTATGAATTTATTAATCCACATTTGTGAAGAAAGGTAAGACTCAAAATTCTCAATTTATTACTAAAAGAATCCTTGAGTGAAATTTGAAGCTCCTATTTATTTAAAAGAAAACTATTGACTAATCCAAAATTTGGTTAGGGAAATAAATAAATAAAATCAGGATATATATTTTTTTTGTTGCTTTTAAACTTAAAGGAGATTTAGTTAAAGAAAGAAGAATTAAATTACTAAAACAAATCTCTTGAATTATTGCTTTTAAAATCTTCTAATCATTTTGGAATCTTCAAATTATTTACTGAATTTCTAACCCATCTTAACAGATTACTTGTAGTTATTTGAGAAGTAAAAATTAGAATGTCTATCAATGTCTATACATTTAATTTTTGAAATAATTCACAATATTATATATATATATATTCATTGACAAATAAGTTGATATAAATAAAGTTAAAATAATTGTTACAAAACTACTAATTTGGTTTCCTTTTTGTTTTCTTAATACTAACTTTATTGCTTTAAAATCTTAAGTAAATGTAATGCCCCGTCAAGTAACCTTAAAGGAAGTTGCAATTAACATCATAAGCGAACCAATTTTTTTTTATAAAGTGCATTTAATATACACATTCACTTACTAATTAACAACAACCTCTAAGACTACAAGGTTAGGATTACTTTAACCCACACATACATTTTACATATAACCATAGCCTTATGAACTTTATGATATAAACATCATACATCATAAGATTACCACATAACATAATAAAGTAATCATCCAAAATACAATCTCATAAACATTATCTTAATCCAATAGTTACATCACTCATTCCCAGAATGAGACAATAGTACATAAGATTACAATTACAGAATTCCACCTCATAAACATAAGAGGGATAAAATAACCTATACAAGTTAAAATATTACAATGCAAGTAATTACAACAAGAACCATGAGGTGTCCATCTGGATGTCTCGCCACCAAGTATTGAAGATAGATGGGGACCAACGGTTTTGGTGCATGTTCCACCCTACCAATGTGGTACCCGAAGGCCCACCCCCCATGCTAGAAGATAGTAACAAAGTAACATGGACAAAGATTCTACTACCTCTAACCAAAGGCAGACTCAAATTGACTCATACTGTTATAACCAACCAAATGAATTAACAAGTACAACTCATTCACCATACAAGTACGAATCAAGTACAACTCAAATACAATACAAGTACAAATCAAGTACAATACAAGTACAACTCCAACATCACTGACATAGGTCACATTGCTTCCAGACATAAAATAGATCAAGTATGTTCACAAAACCATACATATAAAATAATTAACAACAGTTGTCATAGATAGAGTGTCATCGCAAGGTTTGTCATGAGATCTCCTCTGGGCATTCTTCATAGGCTCCGGCACAAGTAATCTTAGTGACCTCAACTGAATCCTGGCCCTCATACTCACTCATGCGGAATCAACTATCTCTCGTACGGACAAGATAATTGATCTTGCCATTCCAAGCCTTCCCACTCATCCCAAGTCTAAACAAGCTCTTGTGTCTATGAGTGAGGTAAAATTATCTTGATTAGTGAGAAGTTAGTCCTAATCTTCTAAGTACATTATTTTAATTATCACTTGTTTAAATCACTCCTGAAGGTTATCCAGTTTACCTCTTTGGGCTCTGGCGCCTAACAGAAGCCACTCTTCTAATCGACAACATACTCACAACCAATCACTAAGGGAAACACAAGTGCATACAAACTAGGCATCATAACCACTCCAACACAAAGAGGATACAAATAATAGAAACTCACTCCAAACATCTTGGATGCAACAATCACATAGTCCACTCCTTTCAAGGAGACACGGATCCCATAATCCGCTCCTAAACCAAGGAGGTGCAAACATCCCCGTTCGTGAAAATCGAGTACAACTGAAAAGATGCCATGCACTACCCAAGGAAAAACAACTGGATGGCATAAAGATTCAACAACCCTTATCCTCTAAGTTCTTTTGGAAGACTTATAATTTAGGACTAACACTAAATCCCAAAACCAACAATGCAACTTGACGACATTGCAACAAAAGCATTCAATTCATCAATCAAATCTAATATTTGGATTTCCTAAATCCATACTCATTCAATAGGTAGTGTTGAAAAAGTCAAAGACATGATAACTAGATCATCTAAAATAATCATAACCCTTATTTCCCTTTTCATTATAGGAAATCTAAAATAATTAAACTTACTTCCCTTTACTAAATACAGAGAATTAAATCCTTTAAGATAATCATGAGTAAGATACTACTTTTGGATATAGTAAATCCATATCTCTTTCATAATTCAATCACAATGATTCAATTAATCTAAATATAAATTAATAAATAAAATAATTGATTGCCTCATCAATAAAACAACTTCTTAATTTACTTTTAAATCAACACAAATCCATGCAAGTAATCTCTTTCCATTTCCTAACCAACTCTTACATTTCATTCAATTTCCTATTTAGAACATGCAATCACTTTAATATAATAAAATATTTTTCTCTATACATTTTCTACACAAACTAATCATTTCTTTTAAAACACTAATAATACCCAATTTGCAACCAACAAAATAAAATAATATAAAATATTATTTATTCTCTCAAATGGATATATATACCTTCAATATATATATACTAAATATAAATTAATATATTTAAATATATTTAATCATTAACATATCTTCTATTCTTTACAGAATATCAAACTGATTAATTCAAAATAAAATATCTTTTATCATCAATATTCCAAAATATAAATATATTTTTCCAATTAAATCAAATTAATAATTGGACCTTTTACATATGAATTTAAATTCCACAATTCAATTTTAAATTATGCATTCTTTAAATCAAATATTTAACTCCTTCAATTAAACTTTAACATGTCATTTTAAAATAAACAATAATTTCCCCATATGTTTAAAATTTTAATTCCACTAATCTAATATACAAATTTTATTTAAAATAATATAAATAAATATAATACTTTAGTATTATAAATTATAATATAAAATATTATAAAATAATATTTTAATATTATAATAACAATACATAAAATATTAATATTTATAAATATTAATTTATTATTATTTTATTTTCAGAATAGCCATGGGAAAAATAACTTAACAGCAGTCTCATGTTTCAAACGTAACTCAAAAACTATGATCTGGGTATTTACGATTTTTTGATAAAGGTAAGAAAATTTCAAAATACAAAAACCCTTTAAATTTCCTGACAACCCAGTTTGTGAAAGTGGAGTTATAGGTGGCGCAACTAGACTATTTTACCATGAAAATATAACTATACTGCAGATTTTAAAATCCGATTTTTAATAATAAACAGAGGGTTTTATTTTCTAAAAACATTCTAAATGCATTGTTCAATCTCTATGTTTGATTTCAATAACAACAAAATCAATTTCTCCAAATAATTTAAATTCAACTAAAGTTTTCACAATTTTCACTCAAGAATTTTCACAAGCAAAGGCTATAAATTTGTTTAATTCTTTTCTTCTAATATCAAATTTATTTTCTAAACCAGATTTAACAAACAAATCTTTAATCATTACTATTTTTAAAGAAAAACAATCAAGAACAATAAAACACAAAGAGGAAAACCTGGTACTAGAAGCTATAGGAAGAGATGAATTTCTGATGCAAGCCTCCTCCAAAAATTTCTAGAATTTTCTTCAATCTTCCAATGAATCCAATCCAAAACCAAACAAATACAAACAATCTTTCCTTCAATCAATTCTACAATCAAAACTTTCTTCAAACCCTTGTGCAAATTTTCCAAAATTTCTTTCCTCCTGTAAAAATGTAATTTCAATTTCACTTTCAATTTCAAATAATAAATTAATTTCCAAAGTTGCAACCAATTTTCCAAATAAACATTTAATTACAATTTCTAATTTAATTCCCACACGTTGGAATTAAATTCCAAAATTAATTCTAATTCTTTTATTTCCTTTTATTCTCTTGCATCACGTTTAATTAATTAATTTAATTATTTAATAACTAAACTCAATCCCCTTGGATTAAATTTAATTAATTAAATAATTTAAATTTAATTAATTAAATAATTTAAATTTAATTAATTAAATAATTTAAATATAATTAATTAATTTAAATATAAACTTTTATCCACATTGCATTATTTAAATTAAATAACCATCAACATGATTTAAATGCGATTATTCTAAATATCTATTTTCAAATCAAGAATGCTTCAGAATTAAATAACATCAAAGCAAGACAGACAATGACTCGACACACACAACTGACGACACACTAAGGCTAAGGTGTAAACTTGACATATGTTACCTAGCTACTATCTCCCGTTCAACTTAACCATTGGATCGACACGCTCAAACCTGTGAAACCAGGTGGAGTCGATGTCATGTACTTGCAATCCTGCAACCAAGTAAACAACATCATACAATATATCCAACATATAATACACACCGTGAAGAAGGAATTATGGATTCGCACGACGCTCGCAAGCGAGTGATGCGAACTCGTCCTTTTCACCCATACACTCATCAAAACTGACACTTCCATCATAATTCCAATAATCTCATAATAATATCTCATGCTAACTCTACAACATCATTAATCCATAATGCATGTGAAACAGTAATCAGATAACTACATCCCACAATAATAGTTGTCGCTCAATAGTAGTGATCAAATCATCATAACAAAATGTATCCAGTATAAAAGTAACTGCAACCAAACATAGCATAAAGCAAACCAAACAAGAAACAAAATGGAGGGGTATTATAGTAAATAAGAAATTTCTACTTAAGTGATTGTTGAGGAAAAAATCTTAAGTAAATAAAAAATTCTATTTAATTCTTTGAAGATAATTTTCAACCTCCTAATTGAAGAAATTCAAAATGATTTGATCTTCTAATTCATTTGCTAATATATTTTTTTGAAAATAAATTTTAATTATACACTTATAAATCATGATTAAGATAAATTATTCTAAGAAAAAATATTATCCCTAAAATAATTAAATTTATTATTATTATAAATTAAATTAAATAATTTATAAATTTTATATCATTATAAACTATTATTGATAGATGCATTTTTAAAATATTTAAGGCGAAATGGTTGCTACCTCTTAAAAATTGTTTCAAGCTAAATTATGATGGGGCTTCAAGGGGAAACCCTAGTAAATCTGGGGTAGGTGTTGTTATATTGGATTCAAATGCAAATATAGTTAAAGCAGCCTGTAAGATGTTGCCTAAGGGTACTAACAATAAGGCTGAATTAGAAGCCTTGAGTTTGGGATTGGATCTAGTAAGGTGTCTTTGAATTAACTCTTTAATCATTGAAGGAGATTCAATGGTTATCTTTCATGTAGTCTCAAATAAAAAAAATTATGTGTGACAATTGCAATATTTACTTGATAGAGTTCTTCTTCAGTTGAAATGGTTTAATTACTACTCAATCTCCCATTGTTATAGGGAAGAAAATTCTATTGCAGATTTTTTGACAAATAAGGCCATAGATGAACAAATAACATTCAAAGGATTCAATAAGGATGACCTTCGCCTCTTAAAATAAGCTTATTTCAGATTCCTCATCGATCCCTTAGAGCTAATATTTGTTTCCAAATTTCTTTCTTAGCTTACATACTGGCTTTAAGGTTTTTATTCATAGGTTTGGCATTCTTGTGACAATTTTGGGTTGTATTCGTCTTTTTGTCAAGCTTTCTCCTAAGGTTTTGGCTATGAGGGTGAATTTTTTTTTGGCACTACATTTTCTGTTTGATGTGGCAACAAGGTCTTATAATAAAGCTTCTTCTTCACTTACAAAGTCAAAGAAAAAGTTCTCATTGGATCACTTGCTACCTTCTTCATATTATGAAGCTAGTTCCAGTTCTCGTGCTGAGGTGGAGAAATGATTTGTTCTAGTTTTTGGTCCATTGATTTTGCATAATTTTTCTAGTTCTTTATTTTGGGGGATTTTGGGTGGTTGGGTGATATTTTTTATCTAGGCCCTTTGATATGGGTTTTTTGTAAAATCGGGGAACTGTGGTTGGTTTTTGGTGGGACCTTGTATCTCAAATTTTGAATATGTATTCATGGTACTGAGCTATAACTAGAGGTTTTCTTCTCGGTTTTTTCATGTTGGTATGCTCTTTTGAACCAAATTTTTGTAAATTTTTTATTATAATTCAATAAAATAGTTTAGTGGCTTAGCTACTTTTATAAAAAAAACACACATATATATATAGTTATTTAAATATGAATTTTTAAATAAAAATAATATTAATATATTGATATATATTATTTTATTTATATCTGCTATACAGATATTTTATTATTATTATTTATTTATTTTTAAGAATTGTAATTTTTGTTTTTTAATTTATAAATTTAAAGAGAGTAAAATGGGATTATCAATGAACATGAATTTTTGATATGATAAAAGAAAAACCAAAAGATCAATTTAGAATATGGATTTTTTTTGAGACAATCTATTTCATACCTCTTAAATAATTCTAATTAATTAAAAAATATGAGATTTTCTTTGAACCAAACTTAATTTTGAGGTTTATTTCTAAATCAACTATTTTTCAATAAACAGATAAATACAAATTTCTTAAGCTAGATTTAAGATTATGGTGTTTGAATAAAAATATTATTTATTCAAAATTATTAGATGAGAACTATTTTAATATTTTACAGATGAAAGGACATGAATTTAATCTAGTTTAGATTAATGAAGAAGATTCATATATATTTCAAGAAGTAATTATTTATCTTTTTTTGCAAGAGATTTTTGAGAATAACTTACCTCTATGACATCTAATCTTCAATCCTTTTGTTGACAATACCCTCTTAAATCCCTTCTCAATCAACTTGAAGCCTTCTTCTTCTTCTTCTTCTTCTATTCCCTATCTTTCCTAAGAAATTGCTAGTCTTAAAATTACATGCAGAGAGAAATCTCAAAAGATGAAAAATAATGACTTCAAAGAATTCTAAATTTCACCCCCCCTTTGAAAGAGGTTGAAGAGTTGTATCTCTATGAAAATTATGCTTGATTGATGAACGAGATTTAATGGAAAAATTAATGGAAAAGATCAAAGAAGAGAATAGGAAATTTTCCATTCTAACTCATGAGAGGATAATAAATTTTTAATTTAAAAATGTGGATAAAGATGCACATGAAGTTTCCCATTTTATGCATAGTTATAAAATGAAGTTTCTAAAAGGATGAATAGTTAATTGATAAGGAAAGATTTTGATTCTAAAATGAGATGGAGTTAATTGATAAGAGACGAGGTGTTGGCTGAAAGAGAAATTAGAAAGTTGAAGTAGAGAAATAATACAACTTTTAAATAATAAAATTTGTTTATTTATTTAAATTTAAAAAAGATTCATGTCTCCATAAATAATTTTTTTTTGCATCATAATTTTATTTATCTATTTATCAAGGTATCTATTTGATTTTCTAATTATTTTAAATTTATTTTTCCCTTGGTTTTAACTTTATAAAGTATCCCTAAAATAATAATTATTCAAACTAACTTATCTTAATAATAATAAAGACTTTTCCAAATGTTCTAAGAAAGAGGGTCATGAAAGTTTCAAGGTTGAAGATGGTATAAATAAGATTTGAGTTGTTGAGGGATGATAAGATAGATGTGAGAGATGCGAATGATGTGAATTGTAGAGTTGTAGAGTGCAAAAATGAGAATTACAAGGTGAGCTTTCATGTGTTAGATTATTGTATGCATTGAGTAGAAGGTGTCTACAATTCTTCAATCATCTTAAAAATGTGTTGGTGACATTGTGGTGGATTCTTTGTTGCATTGAAATGCTTTTCTCTATGTAACATTTCTTCTCAATCTTCTTTTCTATTTTGATAGTGAGTTTTTCTTCTTTAGGCAGTGAGCCTTATCATATTTGGTGTTGATATTACTTATATTGTGAGCTAATCCTCACCATAATTTTTCTCTTCTTAGATTTTCCGCTTAAATATGACATTCTCTTTTGTATGGTGTTGAGTTGTTTTAGTTTTTTTATCTAATTTCAATGCTAAATCATCATAACAAAATTAAGGGTTTAATGAGTGAATGTGGATTTGAATGTGTATGAGGGTTTTGAAGTTTTAAGGTATAATTAATTCACCCCCCTCTTTGTTGTCTTGTGTATTCAAAAATTGGTATTAGATCATGGTTCCTTGGAAGAAAGATTAACTACTTAAGGTAGATATGGGATGGTGCACAATAAGGAGATCCCTATATTTGATGGAACAAACAATGCATTTTGGGAAAAAAGGATGAAATTCTTTCTGGATTATTTGGGATATGATGTTTGTAAATTAGTTAAGAATGAACATACTATACCTATAAATGGCCCGAGCACCGAAGCTAAGCTTAAGGCCTATGAAATAAATATTAAAGAAAGGTATGCTCTTTTGAGTAGTCTTACAAATTTTGAATTAGTGAAAGTTATGAATTTGAAAACTACTAATGAAATTTGGAAAAATTTGGAAAGTATTTATGAAGGAGATGATAAGGTCAAATAAGCTAAGCTCTAGAATTTAAAGATCACATTTGAGAACTTATGGATGTCTGAAGTGTAGAGTCTAAGTTAATGTTTTGTAAACTTGGTGAAATTCACTCAATTTAGAGGGTCAAGTAACTTGTAATACCCCTCCATTTTGCTTCTTGTTTGGTTTACTTTATGCTATGTTTGGTTGCAGTTACTTTGATATTGGATACATTTTGTTATGATGTTTTGATCGCTACTATTGAGCGACAACATTATTGTGGGATGTAGTTATCTGATTATTGTTTCACATGTATTATGGATTAATGATGCTATAGAGTTAACATGAGATATTATTATGAGATTACTGGATTATGATGGAAGTGTCAGTTTCGATGAGTGTATTGGTGAAAAAGACGAATTCACATCACTCGCTTGCGAGCGCCCTGCGAATCCGTAATTCCTTCTTCACGGTGTGTATTATATGTTGGATATATTGTATGATGTTTACTTGGTTGCAGTATTGCAGGTACATGACATCGACTCCACCTGGTTTCACAGGTTTGAGCGTGTCGATCCAACGGTTAAGTTGAACGAGAGATAGTAGCTAGGTAACATGTGTCAAGTCTATACCCTAGCCTTAGGGTGTCATCAGTTGTGTGTGTCGAGTCATTGTCTGTCTTGCTTTGATGTTATTTAATTCTGAAGCATTTTTGAGTTGGAAATAGATATTTAGAATAATTGCATTTAAATCATGTTGATGGTTATTTAATTTAAATAATGCAATGTGGATAAAAGTTTATATTTAAATTAATTAATTATATTTAGTTTATTTAATTAATTAAATTTAATCCAAGGGGGTTGAATTTAGTTATTAAATAATTAAATTAATTAATTAAACGTGATGCAAGAGAATGAAAGGAAATAAAAGAATTAGAATTAATTTTGGAATTTAATTCCAACGTGTGGGAATTAAATTAGAAATTGTAATTAAATGTTTATTTGAGAAATTGGTTGCAACTTTGGAAATTAATTTATTATTTGAAATTGCATTTTAAATTGAAAGTGGGTTTTTGAAAAGTGAAATTGAAATTGAAATTGAAATTGAAATATCTAATTTGCATGTAATGTGAATTAGGGTTGTAAATATTGAAATTGAAATATCTAATTTGCATGTAATGTGAATTAGGGTTGAATTAGGTGTTTTTGATTTATAAAGAATACATGTTTTAATTTTAGGGCAGAAAAAATCTTTTAGAACGAAAAAAAAAATATTTTTAGAGCAAGGAAGAAATCTTGGAAAATTTGCACAGGGGTTTGAAGAAAGTTTGATGGTAGAATTGATTGAAGGAAAGATTGTTTGCATTTGTTGGATTTTGGATTGGATTCATTGGAGGATTGAAGAAAATTCAGGAAATCTTTGGAGGAGGCTTGCATTAGAAATTCATCTCTTCTAGCTTCTTGTACTAGGTTTTCCTCTTTGTGTTTTATTGTTCTTGATTGTTTTCTTTAAAATAGTAATGATTAAAGATTTGTTTGTTAAATCTGTTTTAGAAAACAAACTTGATATTAGAAGAAAAGAATTAAATAAATTTACAGCCTTTGCTTGTGAAAATTCTTGAGTGAAAATTGTGAAAACCTTAGTTGAATTTAAATTATTTGGAGAAATTGATTTTATTATTATTGAAATCAAACATAGAGATCGAACAATGCATTTAGAATTTTTTTTAAAAATGAAACTTTCTGTTTATTATCAAAAAACGGATTTTAAAATCTGCAGTATAGTTATATTTTCATGGTAAAATGGTCTGATTGCGTCGCCTATAACTTCACTTTTACAAACTGGGTTTTCAGAAAATTTAAAGGGTTTTTTCATTTTGCAATTTTCTAACCGTTGTCCAAAAATCTCAAATACCCAAATCGTAGTTTTTTAGTTATGCTTGAAACATGAGACTGCTATTAAATTATTTTTCCATGGCTGTTCTGAAAATAAAATAATAATAAATTGATATTTATAAATATTAATATTTTATGTATTGTTATTATAATATTAAAATATTATTTAATAATATTTTATATTATAATTTATAATACCAAAGTATTATATTTATTTATATTATTTTAAATAAAATTTGTATATTAGATTAGTGAAATTAAAATTATAAACATATGGGGAAATTATTGTTTATTTTAAAATGGCATGTTAAAGTTTAATTGAAGGAGTTAAATATTTGATTTAAAGAATGCATAATTTAAAATTGAATTGTGAAATTTAAATCCATATGTAAAAGGTCCAATTATTAATTTGATTTAATCGGAAAAATATATTTATATTTTGGAATATTGATGATGAAGGATATTTTTATTTTGAATTAATCAATTTGATATTTTGTAAAGGATAGAAGATATGTTAAGGATTAAATATATTTAAATATATTAATTTATACTTAGTATATGTATATTGAAGGTATTTATCCATTTGAGAGAATAAATAATATTTTATATTATTTTATTCTTTTGTTTGCAAATTGGGTATTATTAGTGTTCTAAAAGAAATAATTAGTATGTGTAGAAAATGTATAGAGAAATATATTTAAATATATTGAAGAATAATAGAAATATTTATATTTAAATGTTTGTTTTATTTAATGAGATTTAATTAGAAACAATATGAATGCGTGGCCAAATAGACAAGCCAAAAGATATTTTTATACATTGATGAAATTGCATGTTTTTTTAAATGGATGGTTGATGAGACATAGACTCCGGATAGAAAATTGGAAAAGATTGTTTGCAATAGTGTTAAGTTGCATTAGAATTAAATTTAGGAACTATCTCTATTGAAAAAGGCAAATAGTTATTATGTTTTATTTCCATAGAACAAATTAATTGTTGTGATTAGAATATTAAAGAATCTATATAATTGAGTTTATTAATATATATGTTTGGTGTATATATAATATGGAGCATGTAAAATATGTTAAGGGTAAATTCATTATCGTATTTCGTTTTTATAAGATGTATGCAATATATTATTGAATAGAGATTTTAAAATGGATTGATCAGTGTATATGGAAAATGGATAGAGAAACAATATGTTATTAAGATTAAAGTGATTGAATGTGTTAAATAGAAAATTGAATGATAAGATTTGGTTAGAAATAGAAAGAGTTTTACTTGCATGGATTTGTGTCGATTTATAGTGCAAATTAAGAAGTTATTTTGTTGATGAGGCAATCAATTATGTTATATTTATTAATAATTTCTATTTAAGATTAATTTGAATCATTGTGATTTGATTATGAAAGAGATATGGATTTAGTATATCCAAAGTAGTATTCTCCTCATGCTTATCTTAAATGATTTAATTCTCTGCATTCAAAAAAGGGAAGTAAGTTTAAGTGTTTTAGATTTTCAACAATGAAAAGGGAAATAGGGGTTATGATTATTTTAGATGGTCTACTTATCATGTCTTTGAATTTGTCAACACTACCTATTGAATGAGTATGGATTTAGGAAATCCAAATATTAGATTTGATTGATGACTTGAATGCTTTTGTTGCTATGTTGTCAAGTTGCATTGTTGGTTTTTGGATTTAGTGTTAGTCCTAAATTATAAGTCTTCCAAAAGAACTTAGAGGATAAGAGTTGTTGAATCTTTGTGCCATCCAGTTGTTTTCCCTTGGGTAGTGCATGGCGTCTTTTCAATTTTACCCGGTTTTTATGAACAGGGATGTTTACACCTCCTTGGTTTAGGAGCGGATTATGGGATTCGTGTCTCCTTGTATGGAGTGACCTTGTTATGTGGTTTCATCTTGTTGCCTCCTGTGAAAGGAGTGGACTATGTGTTGTTGCCTCCAAGATG
>CM021101.1:514998702-515026731 GCA_007115665.2 Sequoiadendron giganteum
AAGGAAAAACAACTGGATGGCATAAAGATTCAACAACCCTTATCCTCTAAGTTCTTTTGGAAGACTTATAATTTAGGACTAACACTAAATCCCAAAACCAACAATGCAACTTGACGACATTGCAACAAAAGCATTCAATTCATCAATCAAATCTAATATTTGGATTTCCTAAATCCATACTCATTCAATAGGTAGTGTTGAAAAAGTCAAAGACATGATAACTAGATCATCTAAAATAATCATAACCCTTATTTCCCTTTTCATTATAGGAAATCTAAAATAATTAAACTTACTTCCCTTTACTAAATACAGAGAATTAAATCCTTTAAGATAATCATGAGTAAGATACTACTTTTGGATATAGTAAATCCATATCTCTTTCATAATTCAATCACAATGATTCAATTAATCTAAATATAAATTAATAAATAAAATAATTGATTGCCTCATCAATAAAACAACTTCTTAATTTACTTTTAAATCAACACAAATCCATGCAAGTAATCTCTTTCCATTTCCTAACCAACTCTTACATTTCATTCAATTTCCTATTTAGAACATGCAATCACTTTAATATAATAAAATATTTTTCTCTATACATTTTCTACACAAACTAATCATTTCTTTTAAAACACTAATAATACCCAATTTGCAACCAACAAAATAAAATAATATAAAATATTATTTATTCTCTCAAATGGATATATATACCTTCAATATATATATACTAAATATAAATTAATATATTTAAATATATTTAATCATTAACATATCTTCTATTCTTTACAGAATATCAAACTGATTAATTCAAAATAAAATATCTTTTATCATCAATATTCCAAAATATAAATATATTTTTCCAATTAAATCAAATTAATAATTGGACCTTTTACATATGAATTTAAATTCCACAATTCAATTTTAAATTATGCATTCTTTAAATCAAATATTTAACTCCTTCAATTAAACTTTAACATGTCATTTTAAAATAAACAATAATTTCCCCATATGTTTAAAATTTTAATTCCACTAATCTAATATACAAATTTTATTTAAAATAATATAAATAAATATAATACTTTAGTATTATAAATTATAATATAAAATATTATAAAATAATATTTTAATATTATAATAACAATACATAAAATATTAATATTTATAAATATTAATTTATTATTATTTTATTTTCAGAATAGCCATGGGAAAAATAACTTAACAGCAGTCTCATGTTTCAAACGTAACTCAAAAACTATGATCTGGGTATTTACGATTTTTTGATAAAGGTAAGAAAATTTCAAAATACAAAAACCCTTTAAATTTCCTGACAACCCAGTTTGTGAAAGTGGAGTTATAGGTGGCGCAACTAGACTATTTTACCATGAAAATATAACTATACTGCAGATTTTAAAATCCGATTTTTAATAATAAACAGAGGGTTTTATTTTCTAAAAACATTCTAAATGCATTGTTCAATCTCTATGTTTGATTTCAATAACAACAAAATCAATTTCTCCAAATAATTTAAATTCAACTAAAGTTTTCACAATTTTCACTCAAGAATTTTCACAAGCAAAGGCTATAAATTTGTTTAATTCTTTTCTTCTAATATCAAATTTATTTTCTAAACCAGATTTAACAAACAAATCTTTAATCATTACTATTTTTAAAGAAAAACAATCAAGAACAATAAAACACAAAGAGGAAAACCTGGTACTAGAAGCTATAGGAAGAGATGAATTTCTGATGCAAGCCTCCTCCAAAAATTTCTAGAATTTTCTTCAATCTTCCAATGAATCCAATCCAAAACCAAACAAATACAAACAATCTTTCCTTCAATCAATTCTACAATCAAAACTTTCTTCAAACCCTTGTGCAAATTTTCCAAAATTTCTTTCCTCCTGTAAAAATGTAATTTCAATTTCACTTTCAATTTCAAATAATAAATTAATTTCCAAAGTTGCAACCAATTTTCCAAATAAACATTTAATTACAATTTCTAATTTAATTCCCACACGTTGGAATTAAATTCCAAAATTAATTCTAATTCTTTTATTTCCTTTTATTCTCTTGCATCACGTTTAATTAATTAATTTAATTATTTAATAACTAAACTCAACCCCCTTGGATTAAATTTAATTAATTAAATAATTAATTAAATAATTTAAATTTAATTAATTAAATAATTTAAATATAATTAATTAATTTAAATATAAACTTTTATCCACATTGCATTATTTAAATTAAATAACCATCAACATGATTTAAATGCGATTATTCTAAATATCTATTTTCAAATCAAGAATGCTTCAGAATTAAATAACATCAAAGCAAGACAGACAATGACTCGACACACACAACTGACGACACACTAAGGCTAAGGTGTAAACTTGACATATGTTACCTAGCTACTATCTCCCGTTCAACTTAACCATTGGATCGACACGCTCAAACCTGTGAAACCAGGTGGAGTCGATGTCATGTACTTGCAATCCTGCAACCAAGTAAACAACATCATACAATATATCCAACATATAATACACACCGTGAAGAAGGAATTATGGATTCGCACGACGCTCGCAAGCGAGTGATGCGAACTCGTCCTTTTCACCCATACACTCATCAAAACTGACACTTCCATCATAATTCCAATAATCTCATAATAATATCTCATGCTAACTCTACAACATCATTAATCCATAATGCATGTGAAACAGTAATCAGATAACTACATCCCACAATAATAGTTGTCGCTCAATAGTAGTGATCAAATCATCATAACAAAATGTATCCAGTATAAAAGTAACTGCAACCAAACATAGCATAAAGCAAACCAAACAAGAAACAAAATGGAGGGGTATTATAGTAAATAAGAAATTTCTACTTAAGTGATTGTTGAGGAAAAAATCTTAAGTAAATAAAAAATTCTATTTAATTCTTTGAAGATAATTTTCAACCTCCTAATTGAAGAAATTCAAAATGATTTGATCTTCTAATTCATTTGCTAATATATTTTTTTGAAAATAAATTTTAATTATACACTTATAAATCATGATTAAGATAAATTATTCTAAGAAAAAATATTATCCCTAAAATAATTAAATTTATTATTATTATAAATTAAATTAAATAATTTATAAATTTTATATCATTATAAACTATTATTGATAGATGCATTTTTAAAATATTTAAGGCGAAATGGTTGCTACCTCTTAAAAATTGTTTCAAGCTAAATTATGATGGGGCTTCAAGGGGAAACCCTAGTAAATCTGGGGTAGGTGTTGTTATATTGGATTCAAATGCAAATATAGTTAAAGCAGCCTGTAAGATGTTGCCTAAGGGTACTAACAATAAGGCTGAATTAGAAGCCTTGAGTTTGGGATTGGATCTAGTAAGGTGTCTTTGAATTAACTCTTTAATCATTGAAGGAGATTCAATGGTTATCTTTCATGTAGTCTCAAATAAAAAAAATTATGTGTGACAATTGCAATATTTACTTGATAGAGTTCTTCTTCAGTTGAAATGGTTTAATTACTACTCAATCTCCCATTGTTATAGGGAAGAAAATTCTATTGCAGATTTTTTGACAAATAAGGCCATAGATGAACAAATAACATTCAAAGGATTCAATAAGGATGACCTTCGCCTCTTAAAATAAGCTTATTTCAGATTCCTCATCGATCCCTTAGAGCTAATATTTGTTTCCAAATTTCTTTCTTAGCTTACATACTGGCTTTAAGGTTTTTATTCATAGGTTTGGCATTCTTGTGACAATTTTGGGTTGTATTCGTCTTTTTGTCAAGCTTTCTCCTAAGGTTTTGGCTATGAGGGTGAATTTTTTTTTGGCACTACATTTTCTGTTTGATGTGGCAACAAGGTCTTATAATAAAGCTTCTTCTTCACTTACAAAGTCAAAGAAAAAGTTCTCATTGGATCACTTGCTACCTTCTTCATATTATGAAGCTAGTTCCAGTTCTCGTGCTGAGGTGGAGAAATGATTTGTTCTAGTTTTTGGTCCATTGATTTTGCATAATTTTTCTAGTTCTTTATTTTGGGGGATTTTGGGTGGTTGGGTGATATTTTTTATCTAGGCCCTTTGATATGGGTTTTTTGTAAAATCGGGGAACTGTGGTTGGTTTTTGGTGGGACCTTGTATCTCAAATTTTGAATATGTATTCATGGTACTGAGCTATAACTAGAGGTTTTCTTCTCGGTTTTTTCATGTTGGTATGCTCTTTTGAACCAAATTTTTGTAAATTTTTTATTATAATTCAATAAAATAGTTTAGTGGCTTAGCTACTTTTATAAAAAAAACACACATATATATATAGTTATTTAAATATGAATTTTTAAATAAAAATAATATTAATATATTGATATATATTATTTTATTTATATCTGCTATACAGATATTTTATTATTATTATTTATTTATTTTTAAGAATTGTAATTTTTGTTTTTTAATTTATAAATTTAAAGAGAGTAAAATGGGATTATCAATGAACATGAATTTTTGATATGATAAAAGAAAAACCAAAAGATCAATTTAGAATATGGATTTTTTTTGAGACAATCTATTTCATACCTCTTAAATAATTCTAATTAATTAAAAAATATGAGATTTTCTTTGAACCAAACTTAATTTTGAGGTTTATTTCTAAATCAACTATTTTTCAATAAACAGATAAATACAAATTTCTTAAGCTAGATTTAAGATTATGGTGTTTGAATAAAAATATTATTTATTCAAAATTATTAGATGAGAACTATTTTAATATTTTACAGATGAAAGGACATGAATTTAATCTAGTTTAGATTAATGAAGAAGATTCATATATATTTCAAGAAGTAATTATTTATCTTTTTTTGCAAGAGATTTTTGAGAATAACTTACCTCTATGACATCTAATCTTCAATCCTTTTGTTGACAATACCCTCTTAAATCCCTTCTCAATCAACTTGAAGCCTTCTTCTTCTTCTTCTTCTTCTATTCCCTATCTTTCCTAAGAAATTGCTAGTCTTAAAATTACATGCAGAGAGAAATCTCAAAAGATGAAAAATAATGACTTCAAAGAATTCTAAATTTCACCCCCCCTTTGAAAGAGGTTGAAGAGTTGTATCTCTATGAAAATTATGCTTGATTGATGAACGAGATTTAATGGAAAAATTAATGGAAAAGATCAAAGAAGAGAATAGGAAATTTTCCATTCTAACTCATGAGAGGATAATAAATTTTTAATTTAAAAATGTGGATAAAGATGCACATGAAGTTTCCCATTTTATGCATAGTTATAAAATGAAGTTTCTAAAAGGATGAATAGTTAATTGATAAGGAAAGATTTTGATTCTAAAATGAGATGGAGTTAATTGATAAGAGACGAGGTGTTGGCTGAAAGAGAAATTAGAAAGTTGAAGTAGAGAAATAATACAACTTTTAAATAATAAAATTTGTTTATTTATTTAAATTTAAAAAAGATTCATGTCTCCATAAATAATTTTTTTTTGCATCATAATTTTATTTATCTATTTATCAAGGTATCTATTTGATTTTCTAATTATTTTAAATTTATTTTTCCCTTGGTTTTAACTTTATAAAGTATCCCTAAAATAATAATTATTCAAACTAACTTATCTTAATAATAATAAAGACTTTTCCAAATGTTCTAAGAAAGAGGGTCATGAAAGTTTCAAGGTTGAAGATGGTATAAATAAGATTTGAGTTGTTGAGGGATGATAAGATAGATGTGAGAGATGCGAATGATGTGAATTGTAGAGTTGTAGAGTGCAAAAATGAGAATTACAAGGTGAGCTTTCATGTGTTAGATTATTGTATGCATTGAGTAGAAGGTGTCTACAATTCTTCAATCATCTTAAAAATGTGTTGGTGACATTGTGGTGGATTCTTTGTTGCATTGAAATGCTTTTCTCTATGTAACATTTCTTCTCAATCTTCTTTTCTATTTTGATAGTGAGTTTTTCTTCTTTAGGCAGTGAGCCTTATCATATTTGGTGTTGATATTACTTATATTGTGAGCTAATCCTCACCATAATTTTTCTCTTCTTAGATTTTCCGCTTAAATATGACATTCTCTTTTGTATGGTGTTGAGTTGTTTTAGTTTTTTTATCTAATTTCAATGCTAAATCATCATAACAAAATTAAGGGTTTAATGAGTGAATGTGGATTTGAATGTGTATGAGGGTTTTGAAGTTTTAAGGTATAATTAATTCACCCCCCTCTTTGTTGTCTTGTGTATTCAAAAATTGGTATTAGATCATGGTTCCTTGGAAGAAAGATTAACTACTTAAGGTAGATATGGGATGGTGCACAATAAGGAGATCCCTATATTTGATGGAACAAACAATGCATTTTGGGAAAAAAGGATGAAATTCTTTCTGGATTATTTGGGATATGATGTTTGTAAATTAGTTAAGAATGAACATACTATACCTATAAATGGCCCGAGCACCGAAGCTAAGCTTAAGGCCTATGAAATAAATATTAAAGAAAGGTATGCTCTTTTGAGTAGTCTTACAAATTTTGAATTAGTGAAAGTTATGAATTTGAAAACTACTAATGAAATTTGGAAAAATTTGGAAAGTATTTATGAAGGAGATGATAAGGTCAAATAAGCTAAGCTCTAGAATTTAAAGATCACATTTGAGAACTTATGGATGTCTGAAGTGTAGAGTCTAAGTTAATGTTTTGTAAACTTGGTGAAATTCACTCAATTTAGAGGGTCAAGTAACTTGTAATACCCCTCCATTTTGCTTCTTGTTTGGTTTACTTTATGCTATGTTTGGTTGCAGTTACTTTGATATTGGATACATTTTGTTATGATGTTTTGATCGCTACTATTGAGCGACAACATTATTGTGGGATGTAGTTATCTGATTATTGTTTCACATGTATTATGGATTAATGATGCTATAGAGTTAACATGAGATATTATTATGAGATTACTGGATTATGATGGAAGTGTCAGTTTCGATGAGTGTATTGGTGAAAAAGACGAATTCACATCACTCGCTTGCGAGCGCCCTGCGAATCCGTAATTCCTTCTTCACGGTGTGTATTATATGTTGGATATATTGTATGATGTTTACTTGGTTGCAGTATTGCAGGTACATGACATCGACTCCACCTGGTTTCACAGGTTTGAGCGTGTCGATCCAACGGTTAAGTTGAACGAGAGATAGTAGCTAGGTAACATGTGTCAAGTCTATACCCTAGCCTTAGGGTGTCATCAGTTGTGTGTGTCGAGTCATTGTCTGTCTTGCTTTGATGTTATTTAATTCTGAAGCATTTTTGAGTTGGAAATAGATATTTAGAATAATTGCATTTAAATCATGTTGATGGTTATTTAATTTAAATGCAATGTGGATAAAAGTTTATACTTAAATTAATTAATTATATTTAGTTTATTTAATTAATTAAATTTAATCCAAGGGGGTTGAATTTAGTTATTAAATAATTAAATTAATTAATTAAACGTGATTCAAGAGAATGAAAGGAAATAAAAGAATTAGAATTAATTTTGGAATTTAATTCCAACGTGTGAGAATTAAATTAGAAATTGTAATTAAATGTTTATTTGAGAAATTGGTTGCAACTTTGGAAATTAATTTATTATTTGAAATTGCATTTTAAATTGAAAGTGGGTTTTTGAAAAGTGAAATTGAAATTGAAATTGAAATTGAAATATCTAATTTGCATGTAATGTGAATTAGGGTTGTAAATATTGAAATTGAAATATCTAATTTGCATGTAATGTGAATTAGGGTTGAATTAGGTGTTTTTGATTTATAAAGAATACATGTTTTAATTTTAGGGCAGAAAAAATCTTTTAGAACGAAAAAAAAAATATTTTTAGAGCAAGGAAGAAATCTTGGAAAATTTGCACAGGGGTTTGAAGAAAGTTTGATGGTAGAATTGATTGAAGGAAAGATTGTTTGCATTTGTTGGATTTTGGATTGGATTCATTGGAGGATTGAAGAAAATTCAGGAAATCTTTGGAGGAGGCTTGCATTAGAAATTCATCTCTTCTAGCTTCTTGTACTAGGTTTTCCTCTTTGTGTTTTATTGTTCTTGATTGTTTTCTTTAAAATAGTAATGATTAAAGATTTGTTTGTTAAATCTGTTTTAGAAAACAAACTTGATATTAGAAGAAAAGAATTAAATAAATTTACAGCTTTTGCTTGTGAAAATTCTTGAGTGAAAATTGTGAAAACCTTAGTTGAATTTAAATTATTTGGAGAAATTGATTTTATTGTTATTGAAATCAAACATAGAGATTGAACAATGCTTTTAGAATATTTTTACAAAATGAAACTTTCTGTTTATTATCAAAAAAACGGATTTTAAAATCTGCAGTATAGTTATGTTTTCATGGTAAAATGGTCTGATTGCGTCGCCTATAACTTCACTTTTACAAACTGGGTTTTTAGAAAATTTAAAGGGTTTTTGCATTTTGCAATTTTCTAACCCCTGTCCAAAAATCTCAAATACCCAAATCGTAATTTTTGAGTTATGCTTGAAACATGAGACTGCTGTTAAATTATTTTCCCATGGCTGTTCTGAAAATAAAATAATAATAAATTGATATTTATAAATATTAATATTTTATGTATTGTTATTATAATATTGAAATATTATTTAATAATATTTTATATTATAATTTATAATACTAAAGTATTATATTTATTTATATTATTTTAAATAAAATTTGTATATTAGATTAGTGAAATTAAAATTATAAACATATGGGGAAATTATTGTTTATTTTAATATGACATGTTAAAGTTTAATTGAAGGAGTTAAATATTTGATTTAAAGAATGCATAATTTAAAATTGAATTGTGAAATTTAAATCCATATGTAAAAGGTCCAATTATTAATTTGATTTAATTGGAAAAATATATTTATATTTTGGAATATTGATGATGAAGGATATTTTTATTTTGAATTAATCAATTTGATATTTTGTAAAGGATAGAAGATATGTTAAGGATTAAATATATTTAAATATATTAATTTATACTTAGTATATGTATATTGAAGGTATTTATCCATTTGAGAGAATAAATAATATTTTATATTATTTTATTCTTTTGTTTGCAAATTGGGTATTATTAGTGTTCTAAAAGAAATAATTAGTATGTGTAGAAAATGTATAGAGAAATATATTTAAATATATTGAAGAATAATAGAAATATTTATATTTAAATGTTTGTTTTATTTAATGAGATTTAATTAGAAACAATATGAATGCGTGGCCAAATAGACAAGCCAAAAGATATTTTTATACATTGATGAAATTGCATGTTTTTTTAAATGGATGGTTGATGAGACATAGACTCCGGATAGAAAATTGGAAAAGATTGTTTGCAATAGTGTTAAGTTGCATTAGAATTAAATTTAGGAACTATCTCTATTGAAAAAGGCAAATAGTTATTATGTTTTATTTCCATAGAACAAATTAATTGTTGTGATTAGAATATTAAAGAATCTATATAATTGAGTTTATTAATATATATGTTTGGTGTATATATAATATGGAGCATGTAAAATATGTTAAGGGTAAATTCATTATCGTATTTCGTTTTTATAAGATGTATGCAATATATTATTGAATAGAGATTTTAAAATGGATTGATCAGTGTATATGGAAAATGGATAGAGAAACAATATGTTATTATATTAAAGTGATTGAATGTGTTAAATAGAAAATTGAATGAGATGTAAGATTTGGTTAGGAAATGGAAAGAGTTTACTTGCATGGATTTGTGTCGATTTAAAAGTAAATTAAGAAGTTGTTTTATTGATGAAACAATCAATTATATTATTTATTAATTTCTATTTAGATTAATTGAATCATTGTGATTGGATTATGAAAGAGATATGGATTTAGTATATCCAAAAGTAGTATCTTCCTCATGTTTATCTTAAAGGATTTAATTCTTTGTATTCAGTAAAGGGAAGTAAGTTTAATTATTTTAGATTTCCAATAATGAAAAGGGAAATAGGGGTTATGATTATTTTAGATGATCTACTTATCATGTCTTTGACTTTGTCAACACTACCTATTGAATGAGTATGGATTTAGGAAATCCAAATATTAGATTTGATTGATGACTTGAATGCTTTTGTTGCTATGTCGTCAAGTTGCATTGTTGGTTTTGGGATTTAGTGTTAGTCCTAAATTATAAGTCTTCCAGAAAAACTTAGAGGATAAGAGTTGTTGAATCTTTGTGCCATCCAGTTGTTTCCCTTGGGTAGTGCATAGTGTCTTTTTAATTTTACTCGGTTTTCATGAATGGGGATGTTTGCACCTCCTTAGTTTAGGAGCGGATTATGGGATCCGTGTCTCCTTGTATGGAATGATCTTGTTATGTGGTTTTATTTTGTTGCCTCCTGTGAAAGGAGTGGACTATGTGTTATTGCCTCCAAGATGTTTGGAGTGGGATCTTTTGTACCTCCTATGAAAGGAGTGGACTATGTGTTGTTTCCTCCAAGATGTATGGAGTGAGTTCTATTATTTGTATCCTCCTTGTGTTGGAATGGATTATGATGCCTAGTTGGTATGCACTTGTGGTTCCCTTGGTGGATTGTTTGGATATGTGTTGTCGAATAGAAGAGTGGCTTCTGTTAGGCGCTAGAGCCCAAAGAGGTAAATTGGATAACCTTTAGGAGTGATTTAAACAAGTGATAATTAAAATAATGTACTTAGAAGATTAGGACTAACTTCTCACATTAATCAAGATAATTTAATCCTCACTCATAGACACAAGGGCTTGTTTAGACTTGGGATGAGTGAGAAAGCTTGGAATGGCAAGATCAACTATCTAGTTCTTACAAGAGGTAGTTGATTCCGCATGAGTGAGTATGAGTGCCGGGATTCGGTTGAGACCATCAAGATTACTTATGCCGGAGCCTATGAAAAATGCCCAGAGGAGATCTCATGACAAACCTTGCGATGACACTCTATCTATGACAACTGTTGTTAATTATTTTATGTGTATGGTTATTTGAACATACTTGATCTACTTTATGTCTGGAAGCAATGTGACCTATGTCAGTGATGTTGGATTTGTACTTGTATTGTATTTGATTTGTACTTGTGTTGTACTTGAGTTGTATTTGATTCGTACTTGTATGGTGAATAACTTGTACTTGTTAATTCATTTGGTTGGTTATAACAATATGAGTCAGTTTGAGTTTGCCTTTGGTTAGAGGTAGTAGAATCTTTGTCCATGTCACTTTTTTACTATCTCCTAGCATGGGGGGTGGGCCTTCGGGTACCACATTGGTAGGGTGGAACATGCACCAAAACCGTTGGGTCCCCATCTATCTTCAGTACTTGGTGGCGAGACATCTAGATGGACAGCTCGTGGTTCTTGTTGTACTATCTTGCATTGTAATATTTTAATTTGTATAAGTTATTTTATCCCTCTTTTGATTATGAGGTGGAATTTTATAATTGTAACCTTGAGTACTATTGCCTGATTCTGAGAATGAGTGATGTAACTATTGGATTAAGAGAATGTTTATGAGATTGTATCTCGGTTGATTATCTTATTATGTTATGTGGTATTCTTATGATGTATGATGTTTATTTCATAAAGTTCATAAGGCTTTGGTTATATCTAATATGTATGTGTGGGTTTAAGTAATCCTAACCTTGTAGCCTTAGAGGTTGTTGTTAACTAGTAAGTGAATGTGTATGTTAAATACACTTTAAAAAAAAAATTGGTTCACTTATGATGTTAATTGCAACTTCCTTTAAGGTTACTTGGCGGGGCATTACATAACTAAATAGTCTACTTGACACCCCTTTAGACTACATTAAATCATCAACCAAGGTGCACAAGATTATGATGGTGCAACACTATATATGCCTTCATAGAATAAAACTACTTAAAATATTCTCCTATAATTATTCTAGTTGCTGGAAATTCACAAAATTGTAAAATAGTAAAAGTATAACTAAGACTTAGTTGCTATGAGTACCTATAGTAAAGGCTAAAACTGAACTATTGTTATTGAAATGATACAATGGTAACTAAAAACCTAATTAAGATTACTAACTCAACTAAACTGACCTCCGAAGTATTACTAATAATTATTACATGCATGTTCCTATGCATTCACTTGTAATAAGCAAGAAATGAAATCTTAGTTATCTTGCACACAATTCATGAACAATGATAAACTAATATTAACTATCAACATAAATAAATAACTAAAAGATGAAGTGGAGAATAATACCTTGAGTGGCCTACTCAAGTAATTTTTCCCACTCAATTGAACTTAATCTAACTAATAGATTTCACATATCTCATGAATTGATCTCCATTTATTGCACAAGACAAAAGATTACAAAATACTCTTACACAAATTGGATTTAACCATTCTATAGATTCATGTTCAACTGGAAATAATAGATAGTATAAAATATGATTAATCAACTAACTGAACTACAAATTCAACCATCAATTATATAAAAACTAAGGGAATCTTTATTGAAAGTAACAACTTAAACCGAAATCATTAATTCCACTCCCAAATATCTAGAGTGTGGATTCAAGATTTGGAATTATTCAACCTACAACTAAAAATAAAGAAAACCCTATCAAACTAGAACTCTGTCAAAAGAAAATACATTCAATTATATGTCCATCTATCAAAGTCCCATATAAGAAATACCTCTTCTTCAATGTTTATTAATTGTTTATGATAATGTATATTCTATCTTCATTAAATGCTTTCAACCAATAATCACCACATTCAACTATTTTTGCAACTTCCCTTGTTTTAGTATTCAATGCCCCTATTTCTATGAGTTCATCCCACAATGACTGTGTATCATGGTTCCTCTTTTTGCTACAATCAAGTTAGTTTCACAAAACACGTACACAAGGATGACCATCATAATTAAACATAACTTTCCATCAACATTCCCATGCACATATTCATATAAACCACTTAATGCTAATATATTAAACCATAATTCCATCACCATGTTTTTGGGTCTTAGGTCTATATAATGGATACAAAAAGGATAATATGATATGGAATATTGTTAGGAAGTGTGTTTAAACGTATCTTAGAGTCTGCATAAAACCAACATAAAACATATTATTATCTAGACCTATCATTTCCCCCCAAATTAACCTTTTGCTTGTCCCCAAGAAAAATACTAAGGGTCTTGATTATAGTGTAGAGTGAATTGTGTTAGGTCCATAACTATACTAGCACCCTAATCCTTCTATAGATAAAAAACTTGGTATGTTGAAAGTTGCCTCATTCTGATAGCTTCTTCCCTTTCACATTCATCACCTTTATTTCCAGTCCAATGTTGAATTGGACAAAGGAGAATAGGTGGGAAATGTAAGGGGTATCCAATGAACTCCTATTTTAATACTGGTTTCCATGTATTTCTACACCCTCTAGAGTATAGCAATAAAGTTGTACATAGAATGCAGCTCCTTCTTCTGAAATTCAAGGGTTAGTTCATTCCATCATTTTTGCACATACTTATAACACTGATGTACAATTCCTACAACTAGCATTTTCATCCTCTCATAGTCTTCCTTCTTGAGTTTTATTATTGTCTTACCAACTCCTTTATGCCCAAGAACTCTCATCCACTCATCAATAATTATCTTTGAATCCTTAGCCTTTCTTCTTATTGGAAGTGCAATAGATTTCTCTTTTTCATCATATTCTTCTATAATTTCTCCTCTAAGCTGCTCATTCTTGTAGTAAGAGGAAAGGGCTCTGACTTGAATATCCCACACAAAAATTAAGGGATTCCATTGTATTTCATGAAGAATCACATAATTGTGCAAATAACATTCACACAATTGATCCTGGTCCTCAAATGTGGAAGTCTTAATTTTTTAAGAAACTCATCCGATTGACTCATGTAAGCTATCTGTTTACTAATTAATCTATTAAATTAAAAACACAAGTACCTCTCTTGTAGAAACAATGCATAAGTCTTGGGAAGAGGCCTACACTTGACAATTTGTGCAGTTTATAACTTCTTCAAATAAAATAGTTGACTTGTTCAATTCCATTTCTCTTTTCCAATTCTTGTGTATATCTCTCCTTTTCCTTCTTCCATTTTTCTTTTTCTCTTTCAAACTCATTAGTCACACTCCATAATTGGTAACCTAGAGAGAAATTTGTGTGATAACCAGGAGTTTTAAGAGGAGGGTGTTTCTCTCTTGGGATAACTAGTTCCTCATCTCCTGTCTTGGTAACAACCAATTGTGCCAACAAATCCAACTTAGCACCATGACCATACAACTGTAATTTTCCTCCATCTCCTTCATTTTGACTTCCCTTTCTTTTTCCTACTTCTCATAGTTTTTCACCAAATCCTCTAGATGTTTAATTCTATCCAGTGCTTCTTGGAGTTCTTGCCACATATTCCTCTCCTCAAGATAAACTTCTTCTCTACCTTCAAACTGCTCATTCCCTCCTTCATATTATCCATATGTGGGACTATTTGGATCTTTTGTTCTTAGTTTCTTTATAGTAAATAAATCTTCTGATTCAGAATCAAAAGACATTATCACATACTTTCTCTTTTTCATAAGTGCATTCATATTACTAGGGACATTCCCTCCTAGATCAAAATCAGTCTCCACAATCATGACATTTTCTTGTTGTTGTTCCTGATAGTGTTGATTTCCCTAGAAATGTTCTCAATTCTCCAGTTCTCCCTTGAGTTCCCCTAGATCTCCCTTTGCAACATTTTGTTTCCTGAGCATACCAAAACATCTGGGTGTAAGTATCTCTACTTCAACTTTCTTCTTCTCCTTTTTAATACCCTTTTTCCTTTTTAGGGCTTGCTCCTTTTTTTGCTTCTAAAAAACCCTCTTTCCTTTTGGATCCTCTTCTTCTAGTTTAGAGGGTGTGGAAGTAGTGGATACACTACTTCTCCTACTTTTAGACTTTCATGGCTTTGAAAAAGAAGGTAACTCCTCATTTTTGGATTGCCTAAACTCTAGTTTTTTAGGTTCTACATGTTCACTTTGGTTGCGAGTAGGTGAGGCCACATGCAAATTATGAGGGTTTTCCTCTTTAGGATCATTCTGGGGTTCATCTTGAATTCCTATATTCCTAGACATTACTAGCAAACTATAGATTTCATTACATTCCTCAGCCCTAAAATCCTTCCACCTTACTTGTGGATACTGAATTCTTAGGCTTATTTTTATTAGCAAGGTAACCAAGCAACGATGAGAGAGAGAAGTATCCGATTGTATTCTTTGATACTCTAAAGCCATTCTTGTCAACAAGTGGTAAAGAAAATTGGGTACATTGACTATCCTTCTATACCTAAGATGGCTTAATAACTTAAAATGAACAATATACAATAGATTTTGTCTCCCATCACATGTAATATATTTGACAATATAAGAAGAAAACCTTGCCTATAACTAGTGGAGAGACATTCATTTTGTACCTTGTGATGATAAATATAATAATTTTCCTCTTGTGTAGAATTCCTCTTGAGTTGTGACTGCATCAGACCACACTGGAAATTATACTCCTATCCTTGGCAATCCAGTTACTTAAGCAATGGTAGTCTCCAAAGCATCCACACAAATTCCTTTTTCCATGGCTTCATCATATTGGAGAGTTTTTGAAAATCTCCTTGTTAGATCATCACTGTATTTTGTCAATTTTAGGAAATAGTCGAGCCATCCAACCCTTGTGAATATAGGAAGGACAATTGCATCCTCCAAAATCTGTTGATGAGTTATTGGCTCTCTCCTTATGACATCTCCCATATTAGTTCTCTTTACTGCTCAGTATACCAAATCAACTCAAGAGTTTAACTCAATCTCTACATATCGCCTTCAACTTCACTTATGACTTCAAAACCTTAGTTTCCAAATGTATTCTTACTACCACACCACACTACAACTGCAAATCCCTCTTCAAATTTAGCTCTGATAGAAACCAAGCTAAGGTTCTTACAAATTATACAAGTTTCCAAGTTTTAGGAATTGCAAAAATCGTAGCGAGCGGAAATAACAATAAAAATATGACTCTAGGATTTGCATGTCATGATTTTCATTAATTCAATTTAGGGTGGAAAATTCAAAAAGTCTAGTGAAAATATAGATTAAGTGTACTGCCCCCCAACTTAATGGGTGAAGTGACGTCACTTCATGATGAGGATTTGGAGGCGGTATAAATGTGAGTTGATGGAATTAAATAGTTTAATCATTCACACGTTAGGAAATGAAATAAAAGTGCATAAAAAGTTTTAAAGAAAGCTTGCATAATCATAATAGTATACCTCAAGTATCGTCATGTGAAAATAACCATCGGTGGCATGTAGAAATTGAAAGAATATACGTGGTTATGGATTTGATGGGAGATATATTAAATTCAAGGTAATAAGTATCTTGGATGGCGAGTGGACATAGTGAGATATAGATGCAAGCTTGTGATGTGACAACATGAAAGATTTTAAATGTACGTATGCAATAAAATAGTTATGCCATGATATGTAGGATGAATATGCGGGTATAATGGAAATGAATGCTCATAACCTCATAATAAATATGGTTCCAAATGAATAAAATATTCTTTCCAGTTGTCAAATGTTGCTACGGGCATTTGCAGTGTCAGGTCCCTATCAGGATACAGGGAATGTGAAGCTATAGGTCCCTTTGGCATTAGGTCCCTTATGAATATGGTGAATAGGTCTCATGTGGAGATAGCCTAAGTGTTATCATAACCATGTAGCACTTGTGTGCATAAATATTGTGCTATGTGCATGTGTTTTAAAGCATGGAAAATTAGGTCTAGGTAATCTTAGAGGTGGATTTGTGTAACTCGATTACTATATTACTAGACGTGCTTGGTAAAGCACTTCTTGATGAAACATCATCTTGTGTCTCAAATCCCAAATCAATAGAATTATGTGCACCATACTTATCCATTAGAGATAGGATGAAATATTCGTGTTCAAGTGGTTTCTTATATAGCTTGAGTCTATGGCCATTAGCTAGTAGTGAAAATTTGGCCTCATCAATAGTCTGTAATTGTACCACACCATTAGGAAAGACCTGTTGCATCTCATAGGGTCCTAGCCATCATGACTACAATTTTCTTGGAAATTATTTGTATATTGAATCATACAAAAGTGCCTAGTCTCCAAAAAATTCTTTAGTCTTAATATACTGATCATGCCATTTAATCCTTTATTTCTAGAAAAACTCTATGTGGTGCAATGCCTACAATCTGATTTCATCAAGGGCACTGAAATGCTACAAACTTTCTTTCTGAGATTCTATTAAGTCCATCCCTAAATCAACTATTGTTCATAGGTTTTTGTATTCAAACTCTATGGGTACACACTGTTGTTTGTCCATAAAACAACTCATAAGGGGTAAACCTTTTAGTTTTCTTCCATGTAGTTCTATATGCCCAAACAACTTTTGGTAATTTGGATACCCAATCTCTTCTATGAAGTTGCACGATTTTTGTCAATATGTTCTCAATCTCCTTGTTTTTAACTTCTACCTAACCATTTTCTTGAGGATGGTATGGAGTAGATTTATTGTGCTTGATCTGATATTCCTTCACTAGATAGGCTATGAGGTTGGATGTAAATTGTGGTCCTCGATCAGACATTGGGTAAAAGCACAAAGTTGTGTCACACTTTCAGCCAACTTATCAACACAATTGAATTTAAGTATTTCTAACTATAAATCGATTTTGGTCAAACATATGATTTAGTAAGATTCATTCTAGCTAATTTAGATACTTGCACAACTTTTTAGACTAAAATTGTTGGCTAAAAATATGGAGCACCACTTTGAGTCCAATTTATCAAAAAAAAAAAATTATTTGAAAAACTTGAAGTTTCAATAACTCCTACTAATGTAAGTAACATTTTTTAAAAAATATAAAAATACCCTTTTGTAGATCTATAAGTGTAGTTTTCAAAAATATATTTATTTTAATAGTTTAATTATTATTTATATTTAATTTTTTATTTTTACTAAAAGTAGGTTATCAACACAAAATATTAGGTTGATTACCATACCAAGGAAAAATACTAAAACTTATTTGAAAAAATATAAAAAAATATAAAAAAATATGATGCGTTAGAAAAAAGAATCTATTTCAAGATGGTATAATTGTTTTTCCAATTTAGATATATATTCAATATGAAAGTTGACATCCAATAGTAACAACTATTTTTTGAGTCACGCACATTTTAATATTTATTTAAAAATATATATATTTATAAAAATTGGGAAAAAAATATATTCATGCACTAAAGTTTCAAGTTATAAATACACACAATTTGACTTCTTATGCAACTTCATTTTTCAACATTTTTTTAACAAATAAATTATAGTGTTAATTTATTAAAAACTATATTTTAAAATATATTTAAAAAAAATACAAACATAAAATATAGTAAAAATTACATATTTTACTAGTTTACATCATTTCAAAATTTAAAACATATATGCCGCTTTTTAGTGGTTCAAATTTAAGAGTTGGATCAGTGTTGGTCGTTTCCTTTATAAAGTGTGACACAACTTTGTGCTTTTACCCCATTATCTCCTTAGGAACACCATACCTAGTGAATATTTCCTCATATAATAATTTTGTAACATTGCCATCTTTGAAAAACTGCAATGCTTTTACTTCTACCCATTTGGTTAAGTAGTTAGTACATACTAGTATATATTCTTTGTTATTTGAAGTGGGAGATATAGGGTCAACAAAATCTAGCCCCCATTTTTCAAAAGGATCCAGTGCTATTTGGGGATGTAAAGGCATTTCATCATTTCTTGTAGGTCTCCCAATTCTTTGGCATCTATCACAACTTCTAGAATACTTAACAAAATATTTATGAAGCATTGGCCAATAATATCCCGTTGTTAAGATTTTAAAAGTTATCCTCTTGGCTGCAAAATGGCCACCACAAGGTTCATCTTGGCAGGTTTTTATTATATCAAACACTTCATCCTCCCTAATACATCTTCTTATAATGTTATCTAGGCCAATGTAAAACAAGAATCCATAAATCCAAGAATAAGGGAAGCATTTATGAACTAATTGTCTTTTCTCCCTAGGAGAGAAGTAAGCTAGAATCTGCCTTGTTACCAAGTAGTTAGCTATATTATCATACCATGGGGTGTGCACATTTAGAGAAAATAAATGCTCATTAGGGAAAGAATCATTAACCACCCCTTCGACTGATTGAGTAGGTAATCTAGAGAGGAAATCAACAACCACATTAGCTTTTCCAAGATAATCAACTATTGTGATGTCAAATTCTTGTAACAACAATAACCACCTTACAAGACTTCCACTTACTACTGGTTTATTCATCAAGTATCTAATTGTTGTATAGTTTATATGTATGAATACTTGATAACTAGTAATGTAGTGTCTGGACTTGTTAATGGCGTAGACAACAACAAGAATTTGTTTTCAATCATTTTGTAGTTCAATTTAGCTCCTTGTAGGTTTTTACTGATATAATATATGGCATACTCCTTATTGCCCTCTTTCTATCCTAGGAAAACTCCAATGGAAAAGTTTGATGCATCAGTGTGAATTTGAAATGGTAATTTCCAATTTGGATCTCTCAAAACTGGTGCATTAGTCAAAACTACTTTTAACATCTCAAAGGATTGCTGACAGTTTGGAGTCCATTTAAATTCAATATCCTTTGTCAAAAAAGTAAACAAAGGGGCAGCCATTTTGTTGTAATCTTGAATGAATCTCCTATAGTAACCTACATGTCCAAGAAAGATTCTCACATCCTTTTGTTTCTGAGGGACATGAAGTGTAGATATAATCTCAATCTTCTTAGGGTCAACTCGTATCTCTGCACTAGAAATAAAATGTGCTAGGACGATGCCTTTCATCATCATCATAATTTTTTTTTCATTGCTCAATGATAAATTATTTTCAGTGCATCTTTTCAGGACTGTTTCTAAATTTTGCAAAGCCTCATCAAATTTTTCACCATATGTGGTCAAATCATCCATGCAAATCTCCATCTTATCATGTGCAAAATCATAAAAAATACTAAGCACTGCTCTTTTAAATGTGGCTAGAGCATTGCACAAGCCAAAAGGTAAAACATAATATGGACAGGTACCCTAGGGATAGGTAAACATGGTTTTATCTTGATCTTTAGGTGCAATGTTAATTTGGTTATAACCACTAAAACCATCAAGAAAGGAGAAATATTTCTTTCCTTTCAAAGAATCAAGAATTTGGTCAGTGAATGGTAATGGAAAGTGATCCTTTCTTGTAGCAGTATTAGTTCCTTGTAGTCAACATAGACTCTCCATTTACCACCCTTCTTGGGAACTATGACTAATGGTGAAACCCATTCACTTTTTGATATAGGTTATATGAAGCCTACATTCAAAAGATTTTGCAGTTTGGCTTTCACAATTTCTTTGAGAGATGGATTCATGGACCTATGTGGCTGCCTCATGGGTGTGCAGCCATCATTGATGTAAACCTTGTGCATGCATAAGGCAATATCAATTCCTTTCATGTCACTATTGTAATACCCCTCCATTTTGCTTCTTGTTCGGATTGCTTTATTCTTTGTTTGGTTGCAGCTACTTTGATAATGGACACACTTTGTTATTTGTATTTTGATCGCTACTTATTGAGCAACGAACTAGTATTGTGTGATGTGTTTATCTGATGACTATTTTACATGCTTTAATGGTGTAATGATGTTAGTAGTTGTAACATGATATTTTATTATGCGATTATTGAGTAATATGTAAATGCCAGTCTTGATGAGTGTATTGGTGAAGGGGACATGTTCGCATCACTTGCTTGCGAGCACCCTGCGATTCCATGATTTCCTCTTCATGGTGTGTATTTTATGTTGTTTATATCATATGATGTTGTTTACTTGGTTTTCAGGTTGCAGGTACATGGCATCAAATCCACCTAGTTTCACAAGTTTGAGCATGTCGATCCAATGGTTAAGTTGAATGAGAGATAGTAGCTAGGTAACTTGTGTCAAGTCTACGCCCTAGCCTTAATGTGCCATTAGTCTTGTTTGTTGAGTTATGGTTTACCTTGTTTTAATGATATTTGATTTAGGAAAGTGCTTGTTCATTAAATTAATTATTTTTAGAATAATTGCATTAGTTAAATATGGTGATTAATTAGAATTAAAATTTAAATTGTGGTTAGAAGTTATATTTAAATTAATTAAATTTAATCTCAAAAGGGTTGAATTTATTTATTAAATAATTAAAATTAATTAATTAAGTTTTATGTGGATTAAGTTAAATAAAAGCAAAAATTGAAATATATATGAAATTGAATTTTAATTGGGAAGTTAGTTTTCAAAATATTGGAGTTAATTTAATATTTTAATTTTTAAATTGAATGCAAATTAGATTTGGTTGTTGAGGATATTTTTGATTTATGCCAACAAGTGCGAGTTTAATTAATTAGAGGAGTTTGTTGCAAACTCATTCATGAAGAGAATTTTGGGAGGAAAAAGCTTCTTTAGGTTTGAGAGGATATTTTTGAAAAAAAAATTTGCAGAGAGGATGGTTTGAAGAAATTTTTGGCTGTAGAATTGATTTGGGAAAATTTTGTTGAAGTTTGGTTGTGCTTTTGGATTTTTTGCTTGCTTGGATTTACTGCACAGTTGAAGAGAAATTGTGAGATCTTTGAAGGAGGCTCTACATCATAAATCTTCTTTTCCTGTAGCTTCAACACCAGGTTTTATTCTGTGGCTTATTGTTCTTGAATTGTTTAAATTAAATTGGTAGCGATTAAAGAATTGCTTGTTAAATTCATTTAGGAATAGAGATTTACTATTTGAGAACTGAAATTAATTATTTAGATTTTTGAAGTTTTGTTTTAAACTGTGAAAATTCCTCAGGGAAATTGAAAAGAAAAAAAACCTCTGTAGGATTTACTTTTAGTTGAGGATATTGTTAAATTTGATTGTTAAATCAAACCTAGAGATTGAATATCACATTTAGATTGTTTTAGAAAATTTAACTCTCTGTAGAAAATATTTTTTTTTTAAAACCTCTGTAGAAAATTTATGCTGGAAAAATCTAGAAGATCTATGAATTTCTAGTTATAAATTAGTTTCCTTTTAGTTTTTTCATTCTTATAGTGAAGGGAATTTTAAAAAAATTGATTAAAAGAACCTATTTTAAACCTTGGGAAAATTAGGAATGTTCTCTGTAAAATTTTATTTCCTCTTCCTGTAGATGGTTATTTATGAATAATTTGCCCAATTTTACCAGTAAATTAATTTATGTGTAAATATATATATATATATATTCATTATATGTATTTAATTATAGTGTAAATATACATACAATATATATATATATATATTCCTTTTGGGAGTTATTTATTTAAAAATATTTATTTTGATGTCGTCGTCCGTACGATGTTTTTGGGAAACAAATTTCAAGAAAATTCATTTTAAATTATATGCAATGTCAAAATCATTGTTAAATATAGGATTAAATTTTATTTTTGTGGTTGGTGGGGGCAGATGGACTCCCACCACCCACTGTACTTTGTTAGGGGAGTGCGCTACTCCCATGATAGTGCCCTCCACTAATAATGGAGGGAGCGCTGCCCATGCGCCTGGGTTCGGGCTGTACATTGTATAGATCGACGCCCAATACAAGGGGTGGCCGAATGTACATGTACAGTCTGACAGTATGAGTACAACCTTGGTGATGGGACGGGCACACAACATTTTGGGGATCCATGAACAGATGGGTTTCGTTCATTTTTCTTTTCTTGTGTAATGTTTTTTTTTATCTCAAACATATATAGTATATAATATGTATAGTATATATACATAAATATATATATATATTTAATATGTATATATATAAATATGTATATATTGTATATATGTTTCCATTAATTATTTGTTCAAATGGTTATTAATATATATAATGTATATATACTATGTATATATATACACATATAATAACAATATATGTTTTGTTAATCTATTTTTTTTTAAGAAAATTTATAAACTCGGTCTATTAAAAGAAAGTTGTGAAATATTTATGTACTTTTAATTAAATAATTATCAAATTTAGTTTAATTATTTATATCTAAAAGTGGGCATGTTAAAGTGGATGTGTATATTGTTTAAATTGGAAATTGTAGAAATTAGATAAGTTAGTTGGGAAACTGAAAGAATCTTTCTTGCACGAGTATAATATGATTTAAATGCAATTGAATATCTTGTTTTGTTAAATTAGAATTTATCCTTTCTTTGAAAAAGTAAAGGTAATTATTTTAGTTTATTATTTATCTGGTTGAAGTAATTGATTATTTACCGCAAAAGTGTTAAATAGGGAAATGGATTTAATATATCCAAAAATAGTGTATTTCCTTACCATTGCTTATTGTTATTATTTTTCCTTATGTTCGTGATTGGGGAAAGGGTTATTGAGTTTTAAATTGTAAGTCTTCTAGAGGATGTGGGTTGTTGCTTTGACAACCATTTGTTTTTCCCTTGGGTAGTGCTATATGTGATTTGTTTCCTCCAAGTGTTTGGAGTGAGTTTATTTAATTGTTGCCTGCTAGAATAGGAGAGATTGCATTGTTTAGTTTGGTAAGCACTTGGGTTACCCTTGGAGTCTAGTTTTGTATAGTGTGTTATCCATTAGAAGAGTGGCTTCTGTTAGGTGTCGGAGCCCAAAGTGGTAAATTGGGTAACTTTCATAAGTGAGTTAATCAAGTGATAATTAAAGTAATGTACTTAGTTGATTAGGATGCACTTCACATTAATCAAGATAACTTAGCCTCACTCATAGATGCAAGGGCTCGTTTAAACTTGGGGTGAGTGGGAAGGCCTGGAATGGAAAGATCAACTATTTGTCTCCAAAAGAGATAGTCGATTCCGCATGAGTAAGCATGAGGGCTAGGATTTGTTAGAGGTCACCAGGAACTCTGGAGCCTATGAAGAATTCCCAGAGGAGATCTCATGACTAACTATGCGATGACACCCTATCTAGGATAACAATGGGTTTTGTGAGTTATGTGTATGGATTCTTTATCATACTTAATCTATTTTGTGTCTGGAAGCAATGTGACCATGTTAGTGATAGAATTTATGGTGCTTGTGTTTGCTTGAGTTAGTATGTGTCAGTATGAGTCTGCCTTTAGTTAGAGGTAGTAGATCTTTGTCCATGTTGCATTGTTACTATCTCCTAGCATGGGGGGTGGGCCTTCGGGTACCACTTGGTTGGGTGAAACATGCACCATAAACCATTGGGTCCCCTTGATCTTCAGTACTTGGTGGCGAGGCACCCAGTTGGACAACTTGTGGTTCTTGTTATATTTCTTGCATTGTTGTATTTCCAAATGTAATATGTTTTATTCCCCTCTTGTATTTACGAGGTGGAATTTTGTAAATGTAACACTTTTGCAATATTGCCTCATTCTGGGAATGAGTGATGTAATCAGATGTTCAAGTAATGATTTAATGTTATGGATGTTTACCTTCTTATCTTATGATGTATATGTATGTTGAATTAATGTTTACTACATGAGTAATTCAATGCAATGGATTTTAAATAATGTTTGTTATTTGGGTTTAAGTAATCTTGGTTGCGTAGCCTTAGGGGATGTTATCAATTGTAGATGAACATGTATGTTTGATTCACTTTAGTAAAAAAAATTAGTATGCTTGTATTGTGAATTGAAACTTCCTCTAGGGTTGCGTGGTGGGGCATCACACATGGTATTAGAGACTAGGTTTAAACACTAGGTGCTCTGGGATTATGATGTACCCATTAAGCTTAGTTGCGTAGGTTTCCTAGTGTACCTTGTCTAATGCCTTTTTATGTCTGTGTAGGAGTATGCCTCCTAGACACAGACGAGGGAGAGGACGAGGACGTGGCTGAATAGGCGGTCGTGAGTGGAGTCATCATGACTCACCACCTCATGTTACACTTATACCAGAGCAGGAGGAACAACAAGCCTCACAGAACAGTCCAGGAGGTGGTGGTGGACAGTTAGACCCTCGAAGGGTCGAAGCTACACATAGAGCTTTTGAGGAGGCTTTGGCACTATTAGGTTTGAGATAGGTAATACCAGAGGTTAATCCTGGTGTGAGGAAAATTACAACACAATCATAGATGTTAGCATCTTCCTATATGAGGGATTTGGTTCGGTCACAGCCACCTCAGTTTGATGGAGTAGACACCGGTTTAGAAGCCGAGACTTGGTTGATAGGTCTTGACCGATGTTTTTCTATGCATCCTTTTGATAGTAATACTAAAGTGCAGTGCACTGTTATGCACCTCCGAGGATTTGCAACCACTTGGTGGAGACTTGAGGAGAAGAAGCTCCACAATGACATGAGTTCGATGTCTTGGGAGATTTTCCTTGAGTGGTTAAGAGCTCGCTTTCTCTCTGACCATTGGCATTAGTGCAGGGGTGATGAGTTCCATGCCCTACAACAGTTAGCCTTGACTGTGGATCAGTACAAGAGATATTTCTATGAAATTATATAGTTGACAGGAATAGGAGATGATAAGGGGATGCTCGTGCAACATTTCATCAGGGGCTTAAACGCCCATATTAGTGGTTGTGTGCAGGTCTTTGAGCCAAAATCTATGGAGATAGCTGTGGAGAAGGCACGACTTGTGGAGGAGAACTTGACTAAGGCACTGGGAGGCCATACAGGTGTTCTTATTGGTAGTGGTTCGGGAGCTAGGACTAGTGCTCGAGGGGGACAGACACAGGGGGTTGGGCCTCCTAAGACATAATAGGGATCAACACAAGGCAATCAACAACAAGAATTTTAGGGGAAACAAAAAGGTTTCCAACAGAGACAAGGTGATAGAAACTGGAGGAACATGAAGCGTTTCAACTCTGAGAAACCCGCTCAGAGTGTCCAGTCCACTTTTGGAGGCAGTGCATAGCAATCTAGTGCACCAGCAAGAAGCAAAGGATATGGTAGAGGCAAAGGTTGCTTCTCTTGTGGTCAACAAGGCCATATTGCTAGGATGTGTCCCAATAAGGGCACGTCAAGATTCATGCAGAGACCAATAGCGTCAGAGTCGACAATGGGAGATGTTGGAAGAGGCCATCATGTGTTCATAGCGGTTGATAACCGTCAGGCAGAGCACCAGGGTACCGTGGTTGAGACTTATGGTATGTTATTGGGTAACCCTATTACCATTCTATTTGATTCAAGAGCATCATACTCCTTCATTTCTTCATCTGCAGTGTCACGTTGCAGACTAGGGGCCATAAGGCAAGCTGATAGGTGGCAAGTCGATTTAGTGTCTGGTGTGAATGTCATATCACATTTTGTAGTACCTAACTATAAGTTGGAGTTTGGACCACTCCTTACTACTTTGGATCTTCGGGTTATACCATTGGAATCCTATGATGTTGTCATAGGTATGGATTTGTTAGAGGCTCACCGAGAAGTTATTGATTGTCGACATAAGTTGATTCGGTGCATTAATGCATCTAGTGGTGAGGTGGATATTATAGGAGTACAAAGACCAATATCTTTGAGGATTATCTCAGCTATGTAGTTGAGGAGATGTGTGTGGCATGGATGTCATTTGTTTGCAGTTACAGTTGAGGACTTGGGGTAAGGAGATGGAGAGGAAAAGGTATCTCTTGATAGTCGTCCCATTCTTTAGGAGTTCTTAGATGTTTTTCCAGATGAAGTTCCAAGGATGCCACCGTGAAGAGATATAGACTTTAAGATTGATTTAGTACCTGGATCAGAGCCTATTTCATGGGCTCCCTACTGTATGACCACTCAGGAGCTGAAAGAGCTTCTCTTGTAGTTGGAGGAGTTGTTAGAGAAGGGATTCATTCATCATAGTGTTTCTCCATTGGGAGCACCAGTTATCATCATGAAGAAGGATAGTTCACTTCGGTTGTGCATTGATTACCGACAATTGAACAAACTGATGATCAAGAATCATTATCCACTTTCCAGAATTGATGACTTGTTTGACCAAGTCAAGGGTGCTACCATCTTTTCAAAGATAGACCTTAAGTTGGGATACCATCAGCTCCGTATTTTTGAATCAGATATCCATAAGACAACGTTTTAGACGTGGTATGGTCATTACGAGTTTACTATGGTACCATTCGGGTTGACGAATGCACCATCTGTGTTCATGAGTATGATGAATGGAGTATTCCGCACTTACCTAGACAGGTTTTTTCTTGTGTTCCTAGATGATATATTGATATATTCTAGGATAGTAGAGGAACATGAGGAGCATTTGTGATAGGTATTGCAGTGTTTACGAGAAAACTAACTTTATGGCAACTTGTCGAAATGCGAATTTTTCAAGACTGAGATCAAGTATCTTGGACATGTGATCTCAGGGGAAGGTATATCATTGGATCCTTTAAAGATCCAAGCTATCCTAGATTGGGCTATGCCCACAAATATGGCAGAGATCCATAGTTTTATGGGGCTTGCAGGATATTACAAGGGGTTTGTTCAAAGCTTTTCCAAGATAGGTCATCCTATCACTTCTCTTCAGAGGAAAGGGAAGAGGTTTGGATGGTCAGAGCAGTGTGAGATAGATTTTCAGGTTCTTAAGGACAAGTAGACCGGTGCACCGATTTTAGCGATACCTGATTCCACAGGAGATTTTGTAGTATGTACAGATGCATCCTTGGAGGACTTAGGAGCAGTCCTGATGCAAGAGGGTTGAGTTATAGCTTATGATTCGTAGAAGCTTAAGGATTATGAACTGAATTATCCCACACATGATCTTGAGTTAGCGACAGTTGTCCATGCATTGACTAGATGGAGACACTTTCTTCTCGGGCATATATTTGAGCTGCATAGTGATCATAGGAGCCTTCAGTACATTTTCACTCAGCCAAACCTTAACACTAGATATAGGCGTTAGATGGAGTTTCTCTGTGAGTATGACATCGAGGTGAAGTATCTTTAGGGAAAAGAGAACATCGTAGTTGATTCACTCAATAGATGTAGGCA